>OW121740.1:21185897-21283397 GCA_933228675.1 Stomorhina lunata
ATAATGCAAATGAAATTTTGCTTAGTAATACATTTATTTAAGTATTATTTGTTTATTGTTAAAGTATTTATAGAATAGAAGAAATTAATGAAAATTTGCCAAATCATAAATATTTCATTAGGGAAATTTCATTAATGAATGTGTCATAAGCTTGCACGTGTTTGTGTGTGTGGGAGTATAATGATGAATTCTATTACAAAACCTTTTATTTTTAGATCTCATACAAACATGGAAATTGCTAAGTGAATTTATTTATGAATTATTTATCGTATTAGGGTATTCCCAAAGGATTCTCAAATTAATAACTTTTAAAATTTAATGTAATTGATATTTCATATTTTGCGAAGGTAAACAAATTTTGTAATGTATTGCCTATTTTTAGGCTTCAATGAAATTAAAATAATACCAATTTTCTGCTACTTGTCGGCCCTAACTAACACTTTTTCTTAAAAGGCGAGAAACTTTTTAATATTTTTTCGGCAAATTCTTCTTGATATGAATTAAAACCCATTAAATATTAAAACAAAAAGAATATAACCACTATTACATAAGTAGAACACAATAAGAACAACTAAATAAATGACTAAAGAAAAGTTATTCTGAAAAAAAAAATAAAAAGTAAAGAACAGTATAATTTTGTTCTTAAAGACTTGACAGAGTATATGAATATCTAAAGAAAAAGTATCTATATAAAAAAACATAACATTTTATATCATATGTAAAAGAAAACACTAGGACACCCTACAAATTTTTAAAAATTTTCCCGAACTAAATTTGATGAAAAATCTGTATTATTAGGAGATATTTTCACATATTTTTTTTGTTATTAAGGTTTTAAAATCTTAAAATTTGAATTTCTTTACTGCAAGTGTTAACTTAATAATCAAGATAATACCTTTGTTAAAATAACGTGTAAATTAGAACTAACTACTTCCTTTAAACTATGAACTAACGAAAATTGCCTCTAACACAGTGTAACAAAAGTAAAAATAATGCACTAATAATTTTTTTTACTTAAATATATATGAGACGCAAAATTTTATGGAAAAAATTTTTAAACAAAAAAATACTTAAAGGAAAATTTGTATAAAAAACTTTAAAACCAAAAAAATTTTTAACAAAAAATTTTAAAACCGAAAATTTTGTATAGAAAAGTTTTTAAACCGAATAATTTTCTATAGAAAAATTTTTAAATCGAAACATTTTCTAAAGAAAAATGCTTAAACCAAAAAAAATTCTATAGAAAAATTTTAAAACCAAAAAAGTTTTCTATAGAAAAATTTTCTAAAGAAAAATTTTTAAACCGAATACTTTTCTATAGAAAAATGTTTAAACCGAAAAATTCTCTATAGAAAAATGTTTAAACCAAATAATTTTCTATAGAAAAATTTTTAAACCGAAATTTTTCTATAGGAAAATTTTTAAACCAAAAAATTTTCTATAGAAACATTTTTAAAATGAAAAATTTTATATAGAAAATTTTTAAACCGAAATATTTTCTATAGAAAATTTTTAAACCGAAAAATTTTCTACAGAAATTTCTAAACCGAAAAATTTTCTATAAAATAATTTTTAAGTCGAAAAATTTTCTATAGAAAAATTTTTAAACCGAAAAATTTTCTATAAAAAAATTTTTAAACCGAAAAATTTTCTATAGAAAAATTTTTAAACCGAAAAAATTTTCGAAAGAAAAATTTCTTAACCGAAAAATTTTCTATAGAAAAATTTCTAAACCAAAAAATTTTCTATAAAATAATTTTTAAGTCGAAAAATTTTTTATAGAAAAGTTTTTAAACCGAAAAATTTTCTATAGAAAAATTTTTATACTGCGAAATTTCAATAGAAAAATTTTTATACCGAAAAAATTTTCTATAGAAAAATTTTTATACCGAAAAATTTTCTATAGAAAAATTTTTATACCGAAAAATTTTCAATAGAAAAATTTTTATACCGAAAAAGTTTTAATAGAAAAATTTGTATACCGAAAATTTTGTATAGAAAAATTTTTATACCGAAAACTTTTCTATAGAAAAATTTTTATACCGAAAAATTTTCTATAGAAAAATTTTTATACCGAAAAATTTTCTATAGAAAAATTTTTATACCGAAAAATTATCTATAGAAAAATTTTTATACCGAAAAATTTTCTATAGAAAAATTTTTATATCGAAAAATGTTTATACCGAAAAATTTTCTATAGAAAAATTTTTAAACTGAAAAAATTTTCTATAGAAAAATTTTTATACAGAAAATTTTTATACCGAAAAATTTGCTATAGAAAAATTTTTATACCGAAAAATTTTCTATAGAAACATTTTTATACCGAAAAATTTTTATGCCGAAAAATTTTCTATAAAATAATTTTTATACCGAAAAATTTTCTATAGAAAAATTTTTAAACCGAAAAGTTTTCTATAGAAAAATTTTTAAACCGAAAAATTATACAAAAATTTTTAAACCGAAAAATTTTCTATACAAAAATTTTTAAACCGAAAAATTTTCTATAGAAAAATTTTTATACCGAAAAATTTTCTATAGAAAAATTTTTATACCGAAAAATTTTCTATAGAAAAATTTTTATACTGAAAAATTTTCTTTAGAAAATTTTTATACCGAAAAATTTTCTTTAGAAAAATTTTTATACCGAAAAATTTTTTATACAAAAATTTTTATACCGAAAAATTTTCTATAAAAAAATGTTTATACCGAAAAATTTTTTATAGAAAAATTTTTATACCGAAAAATTTTCTATAGAAAAATTTTTATACCGAAAAATTTTCTATAGAAAAATTTTTATACTGAAAAATTTTCTTTAGAAAAATTTTTATACCGAAAAATTTTCTATAGAAAAATTTTTATACCGAAAAATTTTCTATAGAAAAAATTTTATACCGAAAAATTTTCTATAGAAAATTCTTTTGGCGAAAAATTGTCTTATTATAGAAAATTTTTTTCCCGAAAGATTTTTTATTTAAAAATCTTTTTAGCGATAAAATTTGTATAGAAATAATTTTAGTATGAAAAGTTCTATAGAGAAATTATTAAACCGAAAAATTTTCTATAAAAATGTTTATACTAAAAAATTCTATAAAAAAATTTTGTACTGAAAATTTGTATAATACATAGTTAAATTCAATTATAAATATTACCATAAGTGTATTGACATTGTCTTTTGTTTTGTTGTAAAACTATATTAGCTTTAAGATTTCTTATTTTTTTTTAAGACTCGTATTTCTTCCATTCTTGTAGCACAGTGTAATTAAGGTAATAAAATATAGTACTATATAAATATATAGTAAAACTAGAAATATTCCCCTCAACACTTTCAAGCAACAATAAATTAAACATATGAACTTACAAACAATGTTAAACAAATAATTGCACAACATTTGAGTGACGTTTTAAGAAAACGGAATTTTTCTATGGAAATAAATAAGAAAAAATGCACAAAAAGAAAATTTGATAACAAAAAGTAACAAAAGTAATGGTTGACATCTGTCAACAAGTACAAAAATATAACTTTAACAAAGGAAGAATAAGAAAATACAGTTAAGAAGGAAATCTTTCTAAAATTATTCAAAATTATTTAAGATTATTTTTGTTACACAGATTTGCTCTTCACTGTATTCTGTTACAATTCAAGACATTTGAACAATGCGTAAAAATTTCTTTGTGTTCAAAAAATTTTTTTTTGTAGATTTTTGTATAAAACTTTTATTTGAGATAAAATATATAAAATATATTTATTTATTTGTTGTATATGAGCATCAATTTTAGCATGAAAAAATTTGTTCAAACTTTTGACTTTTGGCAATTAAAAATAATTTATACAAATGAGAAGGGAATAAAAATGTGTATTTAATTAATATTTTTGTTTAAAAGTTTTCAAAGCAGTTGCAGAATTTCGAAAATGTTTGAATTTAAATTGCATAAAAAAATTGAATGTAGGGGATTTATTTGAATTGAAAAAAGTCATAGGCAGAAAACCTTAAGTTTTGAAACTGAAACAATTTTGCTATAGAAAAGCTTCAAAATTTTTCAATAAAAAATTTTTTGTTAAAAACTTTCTATAAATAATTTTTGGGCTTAAAATTTTTTTTATTGAAATTTTTCGATTTAAAAATTTGTTATATAAAAGTTTTTATATAAAATTTTTTATATGGAAAATTTTTCTATAGAAAATTTTTCGTGTTAAATTTTTTTATAGAAAATTTTTTTGGTTTCAAATTTTTCTGTAAAAATTTTTTTGAATAAAATTTTTTTGAATAAATTTTTTTTTGTTTTAAACTTTTTTTTGTCGAAATTTTTTTTTTTATTTGAAAGTTGTTATATAGGAAAAGTTTCGGTTAAAAAATGTTCGGCTTAAAAATTTTAAAAAACTGTATAAAAATGTTTCTAAAGAAAATTTTCGGTTTAAAATTTTTTTATAGCAAATTTTTCTTTTTAAACATTTTTTGGTTTAAAAATTCTTCTTTTTAAATATTTTTTGGTTTAAAAATTTTTCTATAGAAAATTTGTCGGTATTAAAATTTTTCTATAGAAAATTTTTTGGTGTAAAAATTTTCTGTAGAAAATTTTTCTATAGAAAATTTTTCGGTATAAAAACTTTTCTGTAAAAAATTTTTCGGTATAAAAATGTTTCTATAGAAAATTTTTCGGTATAAAAATTTTTCTATAGAAAATTTTTCGCTACCAAAATTTTTTATTGAAAATTTTTTGGTATTTAAATTTGTCTATAGAACATTTTTCGGTATAAAAATTGTTCTATAGAAAATTTTTCGGTATAAAAATTTTTCTATAGAAAATTTTTCGGTATGAACATTTTTTTATAGAAAATTTTTCGGTATAAAAATTTTTTTATAGAAAATTTTTCGGTATAAAAATTTTTCTATAGAAAATTTTTCGGTATAAAAATTTTTCTATAGAAAATTTTTCGGTATAAGAATTTTTCTATAGAAAATTTTTCGGTATAAAAATTTTTCTATAGAAAATTTTTCGGTATAAAAATTTTTCTTTAGAAAATTTTTCGGTATAAAAATTTTTCTATAGAAAATTTTTCGGTATAAAAATTTTTCTATAGAAAATTTTTCGGTATAAAAATTTTTCTATAGAAAATTTTTCGGTATAAAAATTTTTCTATAGAAAATTTTTCGGTATAAAAATTTTTCTATAGAAAATTTTTCGGTATAAAAATTTTTCTATAGAAAATTTTTCGGTATAAAAATTTTTCAATAGAAATTTTTTCGGTACAAAAATTTCTGTACAAAAATTTTCGATAGAAAATTTTTCGCTATAAACATTTTTGATAGAAAATTTTTCGATATAAAAATTTTTCTATAGAAAATTTTTCGGTATTGAAATTTTCTATAGAAAAGTTTTCGGTATTGAAATTTTCTATAGAAAAGTTTTCGGTAAAAAATTTTCGATAGGAAATTTTTCAGTATAAAAATTTTCGGTATAAAAATTTTCGATAGAAAATTTTTCGCCTTAAAAATTTTCGATTGAAAATTTTTCGGTATAAAGATTTTTGATAAATTTTTCGCTTTAAAAATTTTCGATAGAAAATTTTTCGGTATAAAAATTTTCGATAGAAAAATTTCGAAAATATTTAGGTTTACAAATTTCACTATAAAAAATTTTCGCTATAAAAATTTTCTATAGAAAATTTTCGCTATAAAAATTTTCTATAGAAAATTTTCGCTATAAAAATTTTTCGGTAAAAAAATTTTCTACAGAAAATTTTTCGGTATAAAAATTTTTCTATAGAAAATTTTTAAAAAATTTTTTTATGGAAAATTTTATGATTAAAAATTTTTCAATGGAAAATTTTTTGTTTAAAAATTTTTCTATAGAAAACTTTTTGGTTAAAAAATTTTCTATTAAAGTTTTCTATTCAATTTTTCGATTTTAAAATTTTCTATAAAATTTTGTCCATCAAAAAATTTTTTCAATAGAAAATTTGTCTATAAAAAATTTTCGGTTTTAAATTTTTGGTCAATATTTTTCTTTAGAAAATTTTTCTCTTAAAATATTTTCAATAAAAACTTGTTTGGCTTAAAAAATTGTAAATGGAAAATTTTTCTTTTTAAAAATTTTTTAATTGAACATTTTTCGGTTTAAAAATTTTTCTTTAAAAAATTTTTCGGTTTAGACATTTTTTGGTTTAAAATTTTTTCGATAGAAAGTTTTTTGATTTAATTTTTGTTTTTAGAAAAGTCTTTAATTTATAAATTTTTCTATAGAAAATTTTAAAATTTTAACAAACATTTTTTTTTACAGAAAATTTTTTGGTTTAAAATTTCTTCTAAAGAACATTTTTCGTTTTTAATATTTTTCGTTTCAAAAATTTTTCGTTTTAAAAATTTTTTGGTTATAAAATTTTTATACAGAAAATATTTGGTTTTAAAAATTCTTCTATAGAAAATTATATGGTTTAAAAATTTTTCAATACTAAATTTTTTGTTTAAAAGATTTTTCAATTGAAAATTTGTCGTTTTAAATATTTTTCTATAGAAAATTTTTCAGTTTAAAATTTTTTCTATAGAAAATTTTTTAGTTTAATTAAAAATTATCAGCATAACATTTTTTTTTGTTAAAAATTTTTCGGCTTAAAAATTCTTCTAGAGAAAATTTTTCGGCTTAAAAATTTTTCAGTATAAAAATTGTTCTATTGAACAAATTTCACTATAAAAAATTTTTTGCCGTAAAAACTTATCTACAGAAAGTTTTTAAGTTTAAAGATGTTTCTATTGAAAAGAAATTTCTCTGTATAAAAATTTTTCTATTGAAAAGTTTTGGGTATACAAATTTTTGTATAAGAAATTTTTCGGTATTAAATTTTTTCTATAGAAATTTTTTTCGCTTTAATTTTATTTACTTTTTTAATATAACAAAAATATATCTAGAGAAATTCGCGTATTTTTAAATTTATGAATAATTTTATATTTTTTAATTGCTTTCTTACTTTTATCCCTTTAATTTGAGATGTTTACACTAATTAAATATTTATTAAGATGCTTCATATATAATTAAGGTTAAACGAAAGCAATTCAAATGTTAACAAATTGTCGCTCGTTGGCATAAAAAAATTCGAGCATTTTCATTTCATACTCCAAATTCCTTAAATTCCATTTAAACCGATTAAGTATATTTTGATATTTCACATACTTTCTTTAATAATATTAAAATATAATAACAACGCAATTATGTATAATCTTAATTATTCCCCCTGATAATTGAAGTCTTTAATTAAAAGAACAAAATATAAAAAAAAGATTTTTACAATATTCATGAAATCATGTAAAACCTAAAGCTATCCATTTATTATTGTTGAGAAAAACAAAGAAATTTATTTTTATTGTTATTAAATAAAACAAATTACGTGATAATGGCAATGTAAAGCATTTAATTTGTACACAGTAAAAAAGTAATTCTATTGCATAAATTAAGATTTTGTGTTTATTTAATTTAGTTTAAGATTTGAATTAATTTTTGAATTTTCAATTTTCCTGTCGGTGTGCATAAATTTATTTATTCGTTTTATTTAATTCGCATTAAATATTCGATATAAAAAGTTTATGACTATAATAAAAACAAACAAATGAAGTGAAAAGCTTAAGCTCTCACACACAAACATACACTCACTCACTCACACAAACTTTTACTTATTCATACATTAAATAGCACAAATAATTTTGGGACTTCATATGAATAATTATTTTTTCGCAAAAGGAAACGGAAGCTCTAAATATTGTTATAATAAGGAAATTTCAACACGAATAGAAAAAACTTAAAGAAGAAATTTAAAGAAGAAAATAAAAATTTTTCTATAGAAAATTTTTCGAACAAAAATTTTTCTATAGAAAAATTTTCGGTATAAAAATTTTTCATTAAAAAGTTTTACTGTAGTGTATTGCACTAAGAATCCCAATTTATTACAATTATTTATTATTGTAATAAATAGTTTTTTTTCTATAGCAAATTTTTCGGTAAAAAAATGTTTCTATAAAAAATTTTTCGGTATAAAAATTTTTCTATAGAAAATTTTTCGGTTTAAAAATTTTTCTATAGAAAATTTTTCGGTATAAAAATTTTTCGGTATAAAAATTTTTCTATAGAAAATTTTTCGGTATAAAAATTTTTCTATAGAAAATTTTTCTATAGAAAAATTTTCGGTATAAAAATAATTTTCGGTTATAATAAGGAAATTTCAACACGAATAGAAAAAAATGTAAAGAACAAATAAAAAATAACTGTTTAATAAAATTTTAAGTAGGAAAAAGTAGTTTCAGTTTGAATACAAAACAATTTTTAGAATTTTAGACCAAGATGGAAAATTTTCGGTTAAAAATTTTTCTACAGAAAATTTTTAGGTAAAAAAATTTTTCTATACAAAAATTTTCGGTATAAAAATTTTTTGATAGAAAATTTTTCGGTAAAAAAATTTTTCTATAGAAAAGTTTTCGGTATAAAAATTTTTCTATAGAAAATTTTTCGGTATAAAAATTTTTCTGTAGAAAATTTTTCGGTATAAAAATTTTTCTATAGAAAATTTTTCGGTATAAAAATTTTTCTATAGAAAATTTTTCGGTATAAAAATTTTTCTATAGAAAATTTTTCGGTATAAAAATTTTTCTATAGAAAAATTTTCCATACAAAAATTTTTCTATAGAAAAATTTTCGATACAAAAATTTTTCTATAGAAAAATTTTCGATACAAAAATGTTTCTATAGAAAAATTTTCGATACAGTAATATTTCTATAGAAAAATTTTTGATACAAAAATTTTTCTACAGAATAATTTTCGGTATAAAAATTTTTCTATAGAAAAATTTTCGGTATAAAAATTTTTCTATAGAAAAATTTTCGGTATAAAAATTTTTCTATAGAAAAATTTTCGGTATAAAAATTTTTCTATAGAAAAATTTTCGGTATAAAAATTTTTCTATAGAAAAATTTTCGGTATAAAAATTTTTCTATAGAAAAATTTTCGGTATAAAAATTTTTCTATAGAAAAATTTTCGGTATAAAAATTTTTCTATTGAAAAATTTTCGGTATAAAAATTTTTCTATAGAAAAATTTTCCATACAAAAATTTTGCTATAGAAAAATTTTCGATACAAACATTTTTCTATAGAAAAATTTTCGATACAAAAATTTTTCTATAGAAAAATTTTCGATACATAAATTTTTCTATAGAAAAATTTTCAATACATAAATTTTTCTATAGAAAAATTTTTGGTGTAAAAATTTTTCTATAGAAAAATTTTCGGTATAAAAATTTTGTTATAGAAAAATTTTCGGTATAAAAAATTTTCTATAGAAAATTTTTAGGTATAAAAAATTTTCTATAGAAAATTTTTCGGTATAAAAATTTTTCGATAGAAAATTTTTCGTTACAAAAATTTTTCGATAGAAAATTTTTCGGTATAAAAATTTTTCGATAGAAAATTTTTCGGTACAAAAATTTTTCGATAGAAAATTTTTCGGTATAAAAATTTTTCGATAGAAAATTTTTCGGTATAAAAATTTTTCTATAGAAAATTTTTCGGTATAAAAATTTTTCTATAGAAAATTTTTCGGTATAAAAATTTTTCGATAGAAAATTTTTCGGTATAAAAATTTTTCGATAGAAAATTTTTCGGTACAAAAATTTTTCGATAGAAAATTTTTCGGTATAAAAATTTTTCTATAGAAAATTTTTCGGTATAAAAATTTTTCTATAGAAAATTTTTCGGTATAAAAATTTTTCTATAGAAAATTTTTCGGTATAAAAATTTTTCTATAGAAAATTTTTCGGTACGAAAATTTTTCCATAGAAAATGTTTCGGTACGAAAATTTTTCCATAGAAAATTTATCGATATAAAAATTTTTCTATAGAAAATTTTTCAGTATAAAAATGTTTCTATAAAATTTTTTTTTTCACCAGAAAATTTTTGGTTTTAAAAATGTTTCCGTAGAAAATTAATTATAGAAAATTGTTCTTTAGCGGTTTGGATATAAAATCTTAAGACTACTTTCTATATATCTATAGAAGAAAACTCTTTGTCTAATATAACAAGTTTTAAAAATCGATTCATTTGAAAATCTCTCTAAGTCATTTGCATTATTTATTCTTATTAGACTTTCTGCCATCATCTGCAAGTTATTTGTTTATTTTCACTAAATAAATTTGTTAAAAATTTTCAATAAAATCCTAACATTTATGTAGAAAATCATACAAGAGTATTATAGAAAATCCTTTTAAGGACCCTTTAAAAGGTTAGTTGGAAAATAAAAAGAAGCTTTACATTGATTGATGTGGCCATAAACAAGCTCCTTTGAATCAAATGGGGATTTTTGAAAATAGATACGTATAAGTAAATTTATAAATCAGATTTAAATGTTTTACTTTACTCATACACAATTTATAAATTGTAAATGTCCTGGTGAACAGACGGTTTGACTTATGTACATTTATATGAAAAATTTTAAAATTCGAAAAAATACATATATATAAGACAACCAACGATAAACTTATATTTGATTACTTAGGGAATGCTTACACTTCATGTGTTTCTCGACAAAAAAATATTTACTCAAATATTGTAAAATGGAAATACATAAAAACAAAAAGTTTTCTGTACAACAATTTTTACAACGTAAAAAAAAACCAGAAAAATGTAAATAGAAAAATTGTTAAAACGAAAAATATGCCTTAGCTTTTAGTTAATCTATATATTAGTCTACTAAGACTAAAACCCACAGTGTAAAAGTATTTTAACTCATGTAATTTAAGAATGTTAACATTTACATGTAAACACATGTATATTCTACTTGTGCTCATGTCTATGTATATAAATTTCATGTAAAGTAGTAATATATAGTAGTTGTTTGAATAACCATATCTTATGGATGAACAATTGTATGAGTGAGTGAATGAATGAGTGAGTGACTGATACTTTCAACGAACAATATGAAATATTTAATAACTTAACATGATTTATATATTCCCTTCAACATCCACAAAACATCATCATCATTCCCATATCATGTGACATGTCATTACAACAGATGTTGATTTAACTCTGGGTATCCATCGGTTCTTTTTTTTTCTTTGCTCTCAGAAAGAAAAATAAAATTTATAAAATATGATATGTTAAAAATTGCTTATAAAAGAAAATCATATTGTCTGAAATTTACTTATAAGCAAGATAAATTTAGATTAAAGGTAAACAAATTTTAAAACCAAAAAATTTTCTAATAAAAAAATTTTTAAAGCAAAAAAATTTCTATAGAAAATATTTTAAATTTAATAATTTTAAAAAATTTTCTATAGAAAAACTTTTAAAAATTTCTATAGAAAAATTTTAAAACCGAAAAATTTTCTATAATAGAAAATTTTTCGGTTTTAAAATTTTTCTATAGAAATTTTTAAAAGTTTTTCTATAGAAAATTTTTTAAAATTTTTCTAAAAACTTTTCTATTTAAAATATTTTCTATAGAAATTTTTTTGCTTTAAAAATTTTTTTTAATAAAAAAAGCTTTAAGCCAAAAGATTTTCTAGAGAAAAATTTTTAAACCGAAAAATTTTCTATAAAAAAGTTTTTTAACAGAAAAATTATCTATAAAAAATTTAAAAATTATTAAATGTAAAATGTTTCTATAGAAAAATGTTTAAACCGACCATTTTTTTATAGAAACATTTTGATACCGAAAACTTTTTATAGAAAACCGAAAATTTTTTTACAGAAACATTTTTTATAGACAAAAATATTCTAACGGACATTTTTTGAACCGACAAATTTTGTAAAGATTTTTAAAAGAAAAAATTTTCAACAGAAAAATCTTTAAAATAAAAAATCTTGTTCAGAAAAATTTTCTAAAAAAATTGTAACCGAATTATTTATAGAAAATTTATGTTACAAAATTTTTTATAGAAAAAGTTTGAAACCGAAAAATTTGCTATTTAAAAATTAACCAAAAAATATTGTACCGAAAAATTTTTAAAACGAAAGATATTCTATAGAAAAATTTTTAAAACCGAAAAATTTTCTAAAAACAACTTTTCAAACCGAAAACTTTTCTATAAAAAATTTTTAAACCGAAAAATTTTCTATAGAAAAGATTTTAAACCGAAAATTTTTTAATAGAAAATTGTTTAACAGAAAATTATTTTTAGAAAATTTTTCTATAGAAAAATTTTAAAACAGAAAAACAGAATTTTTTTTCAAACGAAACTGAAGAATTTTCTATAGAACAATTTTTAAATCGAAAAATTTTTAAATTATAGGAAAATTTTTAAACGAAAAATTTTTAACCGAAAAATTTCAGAGACCGGATTTTAATACTTTTAAAACAATATTTTCATGTTTTAATCCATAAAAAAACAATCATTGAAGTTTAAAAAATATTAAAAATCCCTCATGATTTTTATTTGTTCAAAAATTTTGTTCCTTTTTTCAATCCGATGAAAATAAAATATAAAAAAATCGTTTGAGATATTTATCAGTACAGTTCAAAATTATTTTCATCTTTTTTCATCCGATGAAAATAAATTTTGATAGAAAAAATTAAAATTTTATTTCTGTATTTGTCCGTGTATAAAACATCTTTAGGACGTTTAAATAGCAATAAATTCAATTATTGTTGCAAATTTTATATTGAAATGGGTTTGGGCAACAAATGGTCGTTGTCTAAGTGCGTTTAAAACGTTAAAAAGTTATTTTGTTTTTGAAAATAGCGACGCGAACCAAAGAAACCACCAATAGTTCCCATTAGAACTATTATCTTTAACTTCGATGTCCTAAAAAATTGCAAAAAATTGTAAACATTCATACATTCATTGTTGAAAATTTTAAAATTTTATATTTTATTTTTTCAAAGTCAAAACAGAAGTTCAAAAATAAAACAATCAATAAAATATTTTTCTGTTCGGATATTTATCGTTATAGATATTTAAAATTTTCATCATGAGGGATATTTATATTTCAAATATAAATCCATCTTTTTTTATTTTTCGATCGAAATGAAAATAAATTTTCTTCGGCATTGATATTTATACTTGATGGATTTAAAAAATAAAACGATCTCCGGTATTTTTTTATTGAAAAATTTTTAAAAGAAAAATTTTTAAACCGCAAAATTTTTACTAAAACATCTTTAAACTGAAAAATTTTCTATTTTTTGACCTAAAGATTTTTTAATCTAATTAAATTCTTTTAGAGAAAAAATTTTAACCGAAAAATTTTCAATCGAAATATTTTTAAAACAAAAAATTTTGTATAGAAAAATTTTTGAGCCGAAAATTTTTTTAAAGAAAAAATTTTAGTACCGAAGCATTTTCTATAGAAAAATTTTTTAAAAGGAAAAATTTTCTACAGAAAAATTTTTAAACCGAAAGATTTTCTATAGGAGCATTTTTAAACCGAAAAATTTTCTATAGAAGAATTTTTAAACCAAAAAATTTTCTATAGAAAAATTTTGAAACCGAGAAATTTTCTATAGAAAAATTTTGAAATCGAAAAATTTTCTACAGAAAAATTTTTAACCAAACCATGATCTATACAATTTTTTTTAACCTAAAAATGATCTAGAGAAAATCTACGGGCAAATTTTCTATAGAACAATTTTTAAAACAAAAAATTTTCTGTACAAAAATTTTTAAATCGAAAAATTTTAGAACCGAAAAATTAAAAAAAAAATGTAAACGAAAAGTTTTCAATACAAAAATTTTTAAGCCAAAAAATTTCTATAGATGAATTTTTTAACCTAAAAATTTTCTATAGAATTTTTTTTAAAATAATTCAAATAGCGAAATATTTTTAAAAATTTAAAAATTCTGAAACCAAAAATTTTTCTAAAGAAACATTTTGAAGCCAAAACATTTTTAAACCGTAAGATTTCCTGTAGGAAATTTTTTAAACCTAAAAGCTATGTAAAGGAAATTTTTTAATAAAAAATTTTTTGCAGAAAAATGTTAAAACAGATAAATTTTCTATAGAAAATTTTCTATAGAAAAATTTTCAACAGAAAATGTTTGTATAGAAACATTTTTCAACAGAGAAACTTTCCATAGAAAACTTTTTATACCGAAAAATGTTAAATTAAAATTTTTTTGTATAGAAACATTTTGAAATCCTAATATTATTCAGAAAAAAAATTTTTAAACCAAGACATTTTGTATAAACAAATGTTTAGACCGAAAAAGTTTCTATAGAAAAAATTTAAAATCCAAAAATTTTCTACAAAAAAATTTTTGAACCGAAAAATTTTCTATAGAAACATTTTTAAGCGGAAAATGTTTTTATGGAAAAATTTTTAAACCCAAAAATTTTCTACAAAAAAATGTTTGAATAGAAAAATTTTCTATAGAAACATTTTTAAGCGGAAAATTTTTTTATAGAAAAATTTTTAAACCGAAACATTTCTATAGAAAAGTTTAAAAATTTTCAATCTGAGATATTTTCTGTAGAAAAAGTTTTAACCGAACAATTTTTAAGAGAATTTTTAAACAAAAAATTGTTTCTCTTTCTATGAAAATTTGCAGAAAAAAATTTTTTAAACAGAAAAATTATATAGAAAAATTTTTGAGCCGAACAATTTTCTATATAAAATTTTTATTCAGAAAAATTGTCTATAATTTTTTTTTAAATAAAATGGGTATGTCTTAGTCTATTGGTTAGTCTATGTCCGAGTCTATGTTTTAGTCTATGTTTATGTCTATGTCTTACTCTATGTCATAGTTTATTTCTTAGTTTTTGTCTTAGTCTATGTCTTAGTCTATGTTTTAGTCTATGTCTTAGTCTGTGTCTTAGTCTATGTCTTAGTCTATATCTTAGTCTATGTCTTAGTCAATGTCTTAGTCTATGTCTTAGTCTATGTCTTAGTCTATGTCTTAGTCTATGTCTTAGTCTATGTCTTAGTCTATGTCTTAGTCTATTTCTTAGTCTATGTCTTAGTCTATGTCTTAGTCTATGTCTTAGTCTATGTCTTAGTCTATGTCTTAGTCTATGTCTTAGTGTATGTCTTAGTCTATGTCTTAGTCTATGTCTTAGTCTATGTCTTAGTCTATGTCTTAGTCTATGTCTTAGTCTATGTCTTAGTATAAGTCTTAGTCTATGTCTTAGTCTATGTTTAGTTTTTGTCTTAGTTTTTGTCTTAGGCTATGTCTTAGTCTATGTCTTAATTTTTGTCTTAGTCTATGTCTTAGTCTATGTCTTAGTCTATGTCTTAGTCTATGTCTAGTTTTTGTCTTAGTTTTTGTCTTAGGCTATGTCTTAGTCTATGTCTTAATTTTTGTCTTAGTCTATGTCTTAGTCTATGTCTTAGTCTATGTCTTAGTCTATGTCTTAGTCTATGTCTTAGTCTATGTCTTAGTCTATGTCTTAGTGTATGTCTTAGTCTATGTCTTAGTCTATGTCTTAGTCTATGTCTTAGTCTATGTCTTAGTCTATGTCTTAGTCTATGTCTTAGTCTATGTCTTAGTCTATGTCTTAGTCTATGTCTTAGTCTATGTCTTAGTCTATGTCTTAGTCTATGTCTTAGTTTATGTCTTAGTCTATGTCTTAGTCTATGTCTTAGTCTATGTCTTAGTCTATGTCTTAGTCTATGTCTTAGTCTATGTCTTAGTCTATATCTTAGTCTATGTCTTAGTCTATGTCTTAGTCTATGTCTTAGTCTATGTCTTAGTCTATGTCTTAGTCTATGTCTTAGTCTATGTCTTAGTCTATGTCTTAGTCAATGTCTTAGTCTATGTCTTAGTCTATGTCTTAGTCTATGTCTTAGTCTATGTCTTAGTCTATGTCTAGGTCTATGTCTTAGTCTATGTCTTAGTCTATGTCTTAGTCTTTGTCTTAGTCTATGTCTTAGTCTATGTCTTAGTCTATGTCTTAGTCTATGTCTTAGTCTATGTCTTAGTTTTTGTCTTAGTCTTGAGGCCCTATGCTCCACTGGGAGTCAAGGATAACGGAAGAAGATGTCTTAGTCTATGTCTTAGTCTATATCTTAGTCTATGTCTTAGTCTATGTCTTAGTCTATGTCTTAGTCTATGTCTTAGTCTATGTCTTAGTCTATGTCTTAGTCTATATCTTAGTCTATGTCTTAGTTTATGTCTTAGTCTATATCTGAGTCTATATGTTAGTATGTAGTTATGGGTATATCCTTGGCTTTTTAATTTTTAATATTTGATTATTCCTTCACCCTTCCCCTAATATAATTTCCCTGACTGTATCACATTTGATTACTTCATATACATAATAATATTTTTTCCAACAGATGCAAATGTAAAAATTGCAATATTAAAACACCTTTGGGGAGATGTTGTACCAGAAAATAAAAAAATAAGAATATAAATAAAGATTTTGATATTGTCATATATTGTTTACAAAATTTATAAATAAATATTTATTTTCTCACAATATTTTGTAAAGAAATATAAATTACATTATATCGTATGATTGATATTTAATTGAGATGTTATGCATAAGTGAACTTGAATGATTTATGCAAAACTGATTATGTATGTGAAAACATGCTTCCTTTAAGATACATTTTAAAGCAATGTCTGGTCAAAATTGTAGGAGTAACTCAGTAGAATGATACCATCTTCAGATATATTGAGGGGACAAAATTTCGCTAAGAAAAATTAATATGCGATTTGGGTTCACATTTAACTCTTGTTTTTATGTCATATCCTATTTCAGAGAGGTAAAATCTGATGAAACTTATGGAATGATTACGCATAAAATATTATTTAACTAGTGAAAATCGGTTTATATTTTATCTTTGTGTTGTAGGTTACTAGTATCGGTTCTAGAACGTTTTCAATTTATTTAGCTAGACTTTCTTTGGGACTTTAATACAACCCAGTATAGTTGTACCATGTTTGAGCCAATAAAAAATTTGGAATTTTTTTATTGTCAAGACAATATAAAATTTAAAACTTATATTTCAAAACATATGTAACTAATTTTATTTTAATGCAAATCGAAATTATGTCAACTTCTCAAGAACCTCGGGCATCTCATAACGCTCGTTCGAGTTACAGGCGCAGTAGTCAAATAGAAAAGGAACATCAAGAGGATCAACGAAAACGAGAACTGAAACAAAGAAATGAAACTCTTCTGAAAATCGCTAGAGATGCCTGTCGAAGGGAGCAGCTGCATCGAGATGAAAGAGACCTAAGTCGAGATCCCAGTTTCAGCAAATTCCAATTGCCCTAGTAAGTAAATTTTTAACTTAAATTTTATATTTCGCTAAAATAACACAATCATTGATGCATGCATCCATTAATTTGTTGCTTCGACCATACAACATCATCATCATCATCACTTTAATAATTTTATCGCATTGAACAGTATAATAAAATGCCGCAATCGTTATAATGCCAGCAAAAAGTTATTTGAACAACGTTTCCAATACGAAATTGAACAATTAATTGCCCAACAGGCTACGGGCTATGAAGCGGCACGTTTAAATAGGTTTGCATTTAATTCAACCGAGAAATGTTTAATAATTTAATATTTATTCCTCTTTTTTCATATATTTCACAATTCAATCATAAAAATACATACATAAATTCATGATGACGATGGCGACTACCATAACTTTGATGATGTCATCTGCAGACATTTATGCATCACCACCCTTTGGCCGCCTCTACATAGTCGCAGTGAAATTATCCATACACAACGATATTTTTTCAATTTATCGCGTAAAGAACGTTCACGCTTAAATTTGATTATGACGACAAATATTATATGAAATAAATACTCAGGTGGCAAATATTTCTGGTAAAGCCCTAAAAACAAGTAAACGAAATTTAACGATTTATTAAAAAAAAAACATTATTTGAACTAAACCTCCCTCTTTCGAATAAAAAAAGTGTCAACAAATTCAAGAAACACTTTCTATACATGAAAAAAATCACATAGTCTTTTTTGCTGTCTTAGCCCCAAAATTAAATTCATGTTATGTTTTTATATATTCACCAAATGTACATCCATAATAAATTGAATATAATGAAGTTATAAAATATTTTTCTCAAAATATTGATAAACAATAAATTTCAGTAATAAAGAGAAATTATTTTAAAAACTTTCTATTGAAAATTTTGCACTATTTTAAAAATTTAGAAAATTGTTCGTTATTTTTAAAGTTTGCTATATAAAATTATTCGTTATTTTAAAAATTTTCTATAGAAAATTTTTAGTTATTTTGAAAATATTCTATAGAAAATTTTTCGTTGTTTTAAAAATTTTTTATAGAAAATTTTTCGTTATTTTAAAAATTTTTCATAGAAAATCTTTACTATTGAAAATTTTTCGTTATTTCAAAAATTTTATGTTATTTCAAAAATTTTCAATAGAAAATTTTTCGTTATTTAAAAAATTTTCTATAGAAAATTGTTCGTTATTTTAAATATTTTCTAAAAAAAAATTTTAAAATAACATTAAAAATTTTATGTCTTTTTTAAATTTTCTATTTTAAACTTCTATTTTAAAAGCTTTCTATTGAAAATTTTTCATTATTTCAAAAATTTTCTATAAAAATTTTTTTGTTATTTCAAAAATTATCTAAAGAAAATTTTTCGTCATTTTTTTAATTTCCTAAAGAATATTTCGTTATTTGATAAATTTTCTAACAAATTTGTTATTTCGAAAATTTTCTATAGAAAATTTTTCAATAGAAACTTTTTAAATAAGTAAAAAATTTTGTATAGAAAATGTTTTGTTATTTCAAAAATTTTCTATAGAAAAGTTTTAAAATAACAAAATTTTGCTTAGAAAATGCTTACGATAACGAAAAATTTCTTTAGAAAATTTTTAAAATAACGAAAACTTTTCTTTAGATAATTGTTCAAATAACGAAAAATTTTCTTTAGAAAATTTTAAAAATAACGAAAACTTTTCTTCAGAAAATTTTAAAAATAACGAAAAATTTTCTTCAAAAAAATTTTTAAAATAACGAAAAATTTTCTATAGAAAATTTTAAAAATAACGAAAAATTAAAAAAAAAACGAATAATTTTTTACTGAAAATTTTTTATTTGCTTAAAAATGAAATTTACAAGAAATTTTCTATAGAAACCTCTTCCCACTGTAAAGTTTTTTACAGAAAAGTCTTCCCACCGTCAACTTTTCTATAGAATACTCTTCCCACCGTCAACTTTTTTAAAGAAAATCTTTCCACTGTCAACTTTTCCCAAGAAAACTCTTCGCACTGTCAACATTTCTAAAGAATGCTATTTACACTGCCAAATTTTCTATTGAAAACTCTTTCCACTTTCAACTTTTCTAGAGAAAACTCTTCCCACTGTCAACTTTTCTAGAGAAAACTCTTCCCACTGTCAAATTTTCTATTGAAAACTCTTCCCACTGTCAACTTTTCTGTAGAAAACTCTTTCCACTGTTAACTTTTCTATAGAAAATTCT
Organism: Stomorhina lunata; assembly: GCA_933228675.1. Taxonomy (NCBI): domain Eukaryota; kingdom Metazoa; phylum Arthropoda; class Insecta; order Diptera; family Rhiniidae; genus Stomorhina; species Stomorhina lunata. The sequence goes on from OW121740.1 coordinate 21,205,310, forward strand.
TCCCACTGTCTTCTTTTTCTAAATAAAACACTACCACTGTCAACTTTTCAACAGAAAGCTCTTTCCGCTGTCAACTTCTCTTTAGAAAACTCTTACCACTGTCAACTTTTCTATGGAAAACTCTTCCAACTTGTAACTGTTTTGTAGAAAACTCTGCAAACTTTTCTAAAGATAACTCTTCGCACTGTCAACTTTTTTAAAGAAAACACTTCCCACTGTCAACCTTTCTATAGCAATTCTTCCCACTGTGAACTTTTGTAAAGAAAACTCTTCCGACTATCAACTTTTCTATAGAAATATCTTCTCACTGTCAACTTTTCTATAATAAACTCTTTCCACTGTCAACTTTAAATATAAATCTCTTCCCACGGTCAACTTTTCTTTATAAAACTCTTCCCACTGTCAACTTTTCGAAAGAAAACTCTTCCCACTGTCAACTTTTCTACAGAAAACTCTTCCGACTATCAATTTTTCTAAAGAAAAATTTTCTCATTGCAACTTTTCTATAGAAATTCTTCCCACTGTCAACTTTTCAATAGATAATTCTTCGCACTGTAAACTTTTCTATATAAAACTCTTCCCACTGCCAACTTTTCTATAGAAAACTCTTCCCACTGTCAACTTTTCGATAGAAAACTTTTCCCACTATCAATTTTTCTATAGAAAACTCTTCCCACTTTCAACATTTTCATAGAAAACTCTTCCGACTGTCATTTTTTTCTATAAAATGCTTACTCCACTAGAAAATTTAAAAACTGAAGTCGTTTGTCTGCCTTTACTAAGAACTTTTGATTGTATCTCTGGATTATAAAAATGGCCTTTTACTTCACACTTATATAGGCTTTAAGAATACACATACATACATTTCCCTTTACGAAAAATATATGTAAATAATTTCCCTTACTAAAAATTTCATATTTCTGATAATTAATTTCTGTGTTGTGGCTGGCAATAAACAAATTTAAAATCTCATTATCATATGCATTCTACCATATTTTATGCATCACCAACTTTTCCATATAAGTACAAAATACGTATGTATGTCTATGAAAAAAGGATGCTTTTTGCTATCATATTTATTTTTATACTTCATTTCAAGTCCTCTTAAAAGTAAAAGACTTTATACACTTCAAACGTACTCGCATTTGCCAACATTTGACATGCTAAAGTGTTAATAATTTTTCACAATTGCCCTTGAGTGAACGAAATGTAATAAAAATAATTTTTTGAAATATAATTTTCTACTTTGGGTTCAAGTAATGAAATTGATGGTAATTGTCTTTTAATTTAAACTTCATTAATTACTTCAATTCAGTAAATGTGTTAAAATGGTATAATTCTATCTGTTGTTGTAATATGAAATGTTGTTAAATCTGCAAAGGAAGTATTAATAAACTACTTAAGGTACAATTGTATGTATATGAAATTTGTACTGTAAATGTATAGTTTTCCTTATTTGTATTTGAAATGTGCCAGTGGTAATTGTACAGGATATTATATCGATAATATCATTGTTATTGTTGTTGTATATACTAAAGGAAACTGTATGAAAATAACGTAAATATTTAAATACAGGAAATTTCCATCAAAATTTAATTTTACTTATAAATATAAGATGATAAGATTTCAATTGTATGATTATGTTCATAATTGAATTTAAATAAATTGAGCCAAGTTAATTAAATTCGAATGTCAGATATTTATGAATCAAAAAGATATACATAAGTAAGAGAAAAATATATTCATCTTATCATTGTTAAAATCTATGTTTACAAAGAAAAACAGCCTAAGTCGAAAACAAAGGAATAACAATAAATTCTTTTTTGGAAAATCTTCCCACTGTTAACTTTTCTTAAGAAAACTTCTCCTAATGCCAATTTTTCTATAGAAAATCTTAGCCAACCTCAACTTTTCCATAGAAAACCCTGCCGACTGTCAACTTTTCTTTAGAAAACTCTTCGCACTGTCAACTTTTCTATAAAAAACTCTTCCTACTGTCAACTTTTCTATAGAAAACTCTTCCCACTGTCAATTTGTGTATAGAAAACCCTGTCGACTGGCAAATTTTCTTTAGAAAACTCTTCGCACAGTCAACTTTTCTATAAAAAACTCTTCTAACTATCAAATTTTCTATAGAAAACGCTTCTTACTCTCAATTTTTCTATAGAAAACTCTTCGCAATGCTAACTTTGTTAAAGAAAACTCTTCCCTCAGTCAACTTTTTTTATCGAAAACTCTTCCAACAGTCAACTTTTCTGTAGAAAACTCTTCCCACCAGCAATTTTTCTATAGAAAACTCTACCCACCGTCAACCTTTCTGTAGAAATCTTTTCCCACTGTCAACTTTTCTATGGAAAACTCTTCCTATTGTCAACTATTCTATAGAAAGCTCTTTACATTGACAACTTAATTATGTAAAACTTTTCCCATTGTCAACTTTATTACAGAAAACTCTTCCCACCGTCAACTTTTCTATAGAAAACTCTTCCCAGTGTCAATTTTTCTATAGAAAACTCTTCAAAGTGTCAACTTTTGTGTAGAAAACTCTTCCCACTGTCAAATTTTGATAGAAAATCATTCCCACTGTCAACTTTTCCAAAAAAAACTCTTTCCACTGTCAACTTTTCTATAGATAATTCTTCCCACTGTCAATTTTCTATAGAAAGCTCTTAACGCTGTCAACTTTTCTATAGAAATCTCTTCCCACTGTCAACTTTTCTATTGAAAACTTTTCCTGCTGTCAACTTTTCTATAGAAAACTCTTCCCACTGTCAACTTTTCTATAGAAAGCTCTTTCCACTATCAACTTTTCTATAGAAAAATCATCACACTGTCAACTTTTCTATAAAAAACTCTTCCCACTATTAACTTTTCTATAGAAAAATCTTCCCACTGTCAACTTTTCTATAGAAAACTCTTCCCACTGTCAGCTTTTCTATAGAAAACTCTTCCCACTGTCAACTTTTTTATAGAAAACTCTTCCCACTGTCAACTTTTCTATTGAAAATTCTTTCTCTGTCAACTTTTCTATAGAAAACTTTTCCCACTGTCAACTTTTCTATAGAAAACTCTTCCCACTGTCAACTTTTTTATAGAAAACTTTTCCCATTATAAAAGTTTCTAAAGAAAACTTTTCCCACTGTCAACTTTTCTATAGAAAACTCTTCACACTCTCAACTTTTCTATAGAAAACTCTTCCCACTGTCAACTTTTATATAGAAAACTCTTCCCACTGTCAACTTTTCTATAGAAAACTCTTCCCACTGTCAACTTTTCTATAGAAAACTCTTCCCCCTGTCAACTTTTCTATAGAAAACTCTTCCCACTGTCAACTTTTCTATAGAAAACTCCTCCCACTGTCAACTTTTCTATAGAAAACTCTTCCCACTGTCAACTTTTCAATAGAAAACTCTTACCACTGTCAACTTTTCTATAGAAAACTCTTCCCACTGTCAACTTTTCTATAGAAAACTCTCCCACTGTCAACTTTTCTGTAGAAAACTCTTCCCCCTGTGAACTTTTCTATAGAAAACTCTTCCCACTGTCAACTTTTCTATAGAAAACTCAACTTTTCTATAGAAAACTCTTCTCACTGTTAACTTTTCTAGAGAAAACTCTTCCCACTGTCAACTTTTCTATAGAAAACTCTTTCCACTGTCAACTTTTCTATAGAAAACTCTTCCCACTGTCAACTTTTCTAGAGAAAACTCTTCCCACTGTCAAATTTTCTATTGAAAACTCTTCCCACTGTCAACTTTTCTGTAGAAAACTCTTTCCACTGTCAACTTTTCTATAGAAAATTCTTCCCACTGTCTTCTTTTTCTAAATAAAACACTACCACTGTCAACTTTTCAACAGAAAGCTCTTTCCGCTGTCAACTTTTCTATAGAAAACTCTCCCACTGTCAACTTTTCTGTAGAAAACTCTTCCTACTGTCAACTTTTCTATAGAAAACTCTTCCCCCTGTCAACTTTTCTATAGAAAACTCTTACCACTGTCAACTTTTCTATGGAAAACTCTTCCAACTTGTAACTGTTTTGTAGAAAACTCTGCAAACTTTTCTAAAGATAACTCTTCGCACTGTCAACTTTTTTAAAGAAAACACTTCCCACTGTCAACTTTTCTATAGCAATTCTTCCCACTGTCTACTTTAGTATAGAAAACTCTTCCGACTATCAACTTTTCTATAGAAAACTCTCCCCACTGTCAACTTTTTTATAGAAAACTCTCCCCACTGTCAACTTTTTTATAGAAAACTCTTCCCACTGTCAACTTTTCTATAGAAAACTCTTTCCACTATCAACTTTTCTCTAGAAAACTCTTCCCACTGTCAACTTTTCTATACAAAACACTTCCCACCGTTAGCTTTTCTATAGAAAACTCTTTCCACTGTTAACTTTTCTATCGAAAACTCTTTCGACTGTCAACCTTTCCATAGGAGGCTCCTCCCATTATTAGCTTTTCTATTTCTATTGAATAAACATACATTAACATATATATTCTTCTTTAATTTAATTAACTTCATAAGTGCACTTAAGCTGTTGTTGCTTGTGACCACTGAATTGTTCTTCTATTGTATTTAAAATTGGAAGATATAAGAAGACTTATCAGTTCCTGAAAATTCAGATCTTCTCTACAAAAACCACTATTTCTAAAAAAGGGTGTTTGTATTCGCCTTTACCAAATACTCAACTCTTACTTATCTATATTAAGTTTTGTTTCTTATTAAACAAACAAATAAGTCAATAATGATTTTGTCCATAGAAGCAATTTCCATAACCTATTAATATTGAACAAATTGTGACTAGAAGTGAGCAAAGTCAGCTTCCAAATAATGTTAACAATAAGGTGTTGTTGCAGGAGTATAATATGTATTTACTTTCTTGGCCAAATATTGTTAAATACTGTTCAGATTATGGTTTGTGAACTTTTGTTTAATAATCTTATAGAAAGTTGAAATAATAGTTTACACTGTGTGACAAAATTTAACTGTTGTTATAGGCTATGATGAACATTTTTTCAACCTATCCATTGCTCTAGTGTAATATATAGTCCTACCCGGAAATTACCTAGGTTATAGTAAATATTGACTATCGGTTCAAATTTGACTATATCTTCCATCGATATTCTAAATCGGAAAACCATTTAATGCTGGACTATCAAAATCATCTTTCGATGCTCCAATCATTCATTTGAATAAATTAAAAGAGGTACGTACCATCAATGAAAAAAGGATTCGATTACGTTTTATCGAGCATCCCACATTGTTCCAAAATCAGCAAACCATTTCGTTTTTGAAGACAAAACATTTTTCTTGTTGCTTAGTGTAATAATTTGACACATGTGGCAAGTTTTTGCATGCTCCTGATAAAATATGTTAAACACTTACATACAAAATTCTAATTTCTGATTGTGAGAAACTGGAAACAAAAACATTTTGTGGTAGAGCTCAAAGATTTATATAATATAGTTTTATCAGGTGGGCCATTTCAAAGTTTAAGTTCAAAAAATAGTCCAACGTCTGCAAATTTCAGCTCCTTGGCAAATTTTCAGACACAAAAGAATGACATAAGTTCAGTAGATTCGAAATAAACTGTAGCTAAAATTTAAGCTAATAGAAGGCCCACCTAATACTAGCAATATTTAGTATCTGTTCATGGGTGGTATGAATATTATTTACTAAATATAATACATTTTATGAATATTCGTTGCTCAAATTTGGAAATTCATATGTAAATACAAGTATTTATTAAGATATAAGTGCATCACATAAGATGAGCAAATTTTGGTCTTAAGTAAAAGCTTATGAACAGGTAAGAAGAGTAGAGGTGGCCATAAATTGAAGATAAAAAAGGGATCCCCTTTTAAAATTTTCCGCTGAATGATTAGGTGAAATAGAGGAAGAAATAAGGAAATGTTTCGAATTGAAGTGGTTTTGGGACTACCATTAAAGTAGGTCAGATACGACCCTGCCTAATATTCTCCCTTTTCAATTTTATGCAATTTCGTTAACATAATATTTTGTTGAACCAACATAAACCTCTTGTGATATAAAACACAAGAAATCTGTATAAATAAAGTTTAAATTAAAATTAAAATATTTGTATTCAAAAGTTAATTGAATGTTCTCTTATAGAAAATTCTACAAAATTTATTATCATGTAACAGATTATGTTGAACATTATTAAAGATATTATATAAAAGGAATTGAAATTTATTGAAATGAAAATTGAAATTTATCAAAATTAATTTATTTTGGGCAGGGAACAAATTAACAATTTAAATTGTTATGTCTAGACTTAATTGGAAACAAATTTAGGTATAAGGAAAATTTATATTAATTTTAACAAATAGCCAAAAATATTTTATGGAAGATATTCTTAGATGTAATTATTATTTATAATAACTACTTTTCTTATTTCAAATAACATTTAGCAAATGTTAAATATTTCATAAAATTCTTTTCTAGTAAAAAATTGTATCCATCAGTATCTACAGTAAAAAATTTGATCATATTTTCTATTTAGTAAAATTTTATTCAAATTTTGACTTTGGTAAAAAATTTGATAAAATTTTTTTACTAAAGATTTTTGCAAAATTCATCAAATTTTGCCTTAAGTAAAAAATTTCATCAATCTTTTTCAAAAGTGAAAGATTTGATCAAATTATGTCTTTAGTAAAAAGTTTTATCAAAACCTGTCTTTAATAGAAAATTGGATCAAATTTTATTTTTAGTAAATAATTTGATCAAATTTTGTCTTTAGTAAAAAATTTCTCAAATTTTGTCATTAGTAAAAATTTTGATCAAATTGTGTCTTAATTTATAAAATCTGACCAAATTTTGCCTTTAATAAAAAAATTGATAACATTTTTTCTTTAGTATAAAATTTTATCAAATTTTGTCTCAAGTACAAAATTCTATCAAATTTTGTCTTAAGTAAAAAGTTTAATCAATTTTTGTCTTAAGTAAAATATTTCATCAAATTTTGTCTAAAGTAAAAAATTTCATCAAATTTTGTATTTAATAAAAATTTGATCAGATTTTGTCTTTAATAAAAACTTTTATCAAATTTTGTCTTTAGTAAAAAAATTTACCAAATTTTGTCTTCAGTAAAAAATTTTCTGAAATTTTGTGTTAAGTAAGAAATTTGATCAAATTTTGTATTTACTAAAAAATTTGATCAAATTTTGTCTTTAGTAATTAATTTGATAAAATTTTGTCTTTAGTAAAAAATTTAATAAAATTTTGTCTTTAATAAAAAATTTGATCAAATTTTGTATTTTCTAAAAAATTTGATCAAATTTTTATATTATATATAAAAATAAAAAATTTTTAAAAAATTTCCTATAAAAATAAAAAATTTTTAAAAAATTTCCTATAAAAATAAAAAAATTTTAAAAAATTTCCTATAAAAATAGAAAATTTTTAAAAAATTTCCTACAAATATAGAAAATTTTTGAAAAATTTCCTATAAAAATAGAAAATTTTTGAAAAATTTCCTATAAAAATAGAAAATTTTTAAAAAATTTTCTATAAAAATAGAAAATTTTTGAAAAATTTTCTATAAAAATAGAAAATTTTTCTATAAAAATAGAAAATTTTTGAAAAATTTTCTATAAAAATAGAAAATTTTTGAAAAATTTTCTATAAAAATAGAAAATTTTTGAAAAATTTTCTATAAAAATATAAAATTTTTGAAAAATTTTCTATAAAAATAGAAAATTTTTGAAAAATTTTCTATAAAAATAGAAAATTTTTGAAAAATTTTCTATAAAAATAGAAAATTTTTGAAAAATTTTCTATAAAAATAGAAAATTTTTGAAAAATTTTCTATAAAAATAGAAAATTTTTGAAAAATTTTCTATAAAAATAGAAAATTTTTGAAAAATTTTCTATAAAAATAGAAAATTTTTGAAAAATTTTCTATAAAAATAGAAAATTTTTGAAAAATTTTCTATAAAAATAGAAAATTTTTGAAAAATTTTCTATAAAAATAGAAAATTTTTGAAAAATTTTCTATAAAAATAAATTTATTAAATATAAATTTATTATTCGCATGAAGTTTTTACTATTGATGACATTATAGAATGGAACAATGCTGAAAGTTCATTTCCAATTTCTGCTGAAGGCGTTTCCAAACCAGACATTACGGCAGCGCAGGCCGTGCAGATTTTTAAAAAAGCTATTGACTGGGCAGAAAATAACACAAACAATTACGAAAATATTTTAGTTTTGCATAAATTCCGCGATTTAGCGGTGCAAAAAGCAAAAAATGCTTGTACAAAGCAAAAAACTCTTGAAAATTACTTTACTCCTTTGTAATTTATATGTATAAAAAAGTGTTTTTTTATAGAATCTTTAGAGTGAACTTTTTCAATAGAGTGAACAGGCCTTGCACGAATTAGTTCACTCTATTGCGATTCCACTGTATTTGTATTCTTCAAAGTTTACACATGCATAAGTTTTTATGGACGAGTATTAGCAAAATGGACAGCAAAACAGATTTTCAAAGAATGTTTTTCGTTGCGAATGAATAAATAGTTATGATAAAAGATGGGGACAAAAAACTACATACATACATATTTGTATACTATTTTGTATTTATAGCAAGAGTTTGACACAATAAGAGGATCAAAAAGCCACTAGACTGACAAGTGCGAGGAGCATACAAGAGACAAATGGTGACAAAGGACTTAGTTAGATAAAGTTTTTAAATAGAGAGTATTAAAGAGGAGATTCTTATAAATTTACATTCATAGATACATTATTCTTGTTCAACTTGAATAAAGTTTTTAAGTGCAATACTATATCAAATAAAAAGATTTTAAAAAAATTTATAAAAATAAGAAATTTTTGTAAAATTTCCTATAAAAACAAGAATTGTTTGAAAAATTTCTTATAAAAATAAGAAATTTTTAACAATTTTTTATAAAAATATACATTTTTTGAAAAATTTATATAAAAATACAAATTTTTGAAAAATTTGCTAAAAAAAAAAAATAGAAAATTTTTAAAAAAATTTCCTATACAAATAAAAATTTTTTAAAAAATTTCATATAAAAATAGAAAATTTTGAAAAATTTCCTATAAAAATAAAAAATTTTGAAAAATTTCCTATAAAAAGAGAAAATTTTTAAAAAAAAATTTCCTATAAAAATAGAAATTTTTGAAAAAATTCCTATAAAGATAGAACATTTTTAAAAAATTTCCTATAAAAAAATGAAAGTTTAAAAAAAAGAAATTTTTGAAAAATTTCCTTTAAAAATAAGAAATTTTTGAAAAACTTACTATAAAAACAGAAAATTTTTGAAAAATTTCCTGTTAAAATAAGAAATTTTTGAAAAGATTCCTATAAAATAAGAAATTTTTCAAAATTTTTTTTCTATAAAAATAGAAAATTTTTGAAAAATTTTCTATAAAAATAGAAAATTTTTCAAAAATTTTCTATTTTTATAGGAAATTTTTGAAAAATTTTCTATTTTTATAGAAAATTTTTCAAAAATTTTCTATTTTTATAGAAAATTTTTCAAAAATTTTCTATTTTTATAGAAAATTTTTCAAAAATTTTCTATTTTTATAGAAAATTTTTCAAAAATTCCTATAAAAATAGAAAAATTTTGAAAAATTTCCTATAAAAATAGAAAATTTTTGAAAAATTTCCTATAAAAATAAAAAATTTTTGAAAAATTTCCTATAAAAATAGAAAAATTTTGAAAAATTTCCTATAAAAATAGAAAATTTTTGATAGGAAGTTTTTCAAAAAATTCTTATTTTTATAGAAAATTTTTAAAATTTTTTTTATTTTTATAAAAAAATTTTGAAAAATTTCTTATTTTATAGGAATCTTTTCAAAAATTTCTTATTTTAACAGGAAATTTTTCAAAAATTTTCTGTTTTTATAGTAAGTTTTTCAAAAATTTCTTATTTTTAAAGGAAATTTTTCAAAAATTTCTTTTTTTTAAACTTTCATTTTTTTATAGGAAATTTTTTAAAAATGTTCTATCTTTATAGGAATTTTTTCAAAAATTTCTATTTTTATAGGAAATTTTTTTTTAAAAATTTTCTCTTTTTATAGGAAATTTTTCAAAATTTTTTATTTTTATAGGAAATTTTTCAAAATTTTCTATTTTTATATGAAATTTTTTAAAAAATTTTTATTTGTATAGGAAATTTTTTTAAAAATTTTCTATTTTTTTTTTTTAGCAAATTTTTCAAAAATTTGTATTTTTATATAAATTTTTCAAAAAATGTATATTTTTATAAAAAATTGTTAAAAATTTCTTATTTTTATAAGAAATTTTTCAAACAATTCTTGTTTTTATAGGAAATTTTACAAAAATTTCTTATTTTTATAAATTTTTTTAAAATCTTTTTATTTGATATAGTATTGCACTTAAAAACTTTATTCAAGTTGAACAAGAATAATGTATCTATGAATGTAAATTTATAAGAATCTCCTCTTTAATACTCTCTATTTAAAAACTTTATCTAACTAAGTCCTTTGTCACCATTTGTCTCTTGTATGCTCCTCGCACTTGTCAGTCTAGTGGCTTTTTGATCCTCTTATTGTGTCAAACTCTTGCTATAAATACAAAATAGTATACAAATATGTATGTATGTAGTTTTTTGTCCCCATCTTTTATCATAACTATTTATTCATTCGCAACGACAAACATTCTTTGAAAATCTGTTTTGCTGTCCATTTTGCTAATACTCGTCCATAAAAACTTATGCATGTGTAAACTTTGAAGAATACAAATACAGTGGAATCGCAATAGAGTGAACTAATTCGTGCAAGGCCTGTTCACTCTATTGAAAAAGTTCACTCTAAAGATTCTATAAAAAAACACTTTTTTATACATATAAATTACAAAGGAGTAAAGTAATTTTCAAGAGTTTTTTGCTTTGTACAAGCATTTTTTGCTTTTTGCACCGCTAAATCGCGGAATTTATGCAAAACTAAAATATTTTCGTAATTGTTTGTGTTATTTTCTGCCCAGTCAATAGCTTTTTTAAAAATCTGCACGGCCTGCGCTGCCGTAATGTCTGGTTTGGAAACGCCTTCAGCAGAAATTGGAAATGAACTTTCAGCATTGTTCCATTCTATAATGTCATCAATAGTAAAAACTTCATGCGAATAATAAATTTAATACATATACGTTTAGTTCTTCCAGATGTTGTTGCCGAAGTGACCTGTGCAATATGTTTAACGGTATATTTTCCTCGTCGTCGTCACTATCTTCTTCTATCTGCACAGAATCACCCAAAAGACTTGACCAGCATTTTTTATAATGTTCGGTTCCAACTCATGCCAAGTTAGCATTAGAATACAAATGACGTCTTTGAGTGTTAATTGTTTAAAAAACTCGTTTAAATTGTCCTTTTTAATGGCCCGTAGAAGAAGATGTTTTCTATAATTGAGTTTGTTCAATTATGTATAAGAAAAACAAAAGTTCACTCTATTGAGTTGGGTACTGTTCACTCTATAAAGTAACTAATGAATTGCGATTGCACTGTACATTCATACGAAAAAAGAAAATGTTAGAAAAAATAACCAGATAAACGTTTTATGTATATGTATTATTTATGCGTATGTGTAAGTCGTTTAAAGCTACATGTTGAATGTGACATTTAATATAACAGGCTTCAACAAAAGTTTGAGGATTAAGCTTTAAAATATGGAGTCAAGTTTATGAATTTCACTTACTTACTTTTTCCTTTTATAGAGATTTTAAAAAGAATACATTACTTCCATTTTCTTTGAACACTTTATTGTCCTACTGTCCTGCATTTGCATAGTCTATTTTAAATATTCTTTTAAAGGGAAAATGTGTCATCTATTAACTTCACTTTATTATGTTCTTATTATTCTTCATTCATCACTTTTTACAAATTTATTTACTTTAAGTCAATTAAAGTGATAATTTTAAGATATATTTACATAAGGGTGACCGTTTTAAGGTAAGAGGGAATTAAAGTTAGAGGTGGTATATGTGAGAAATGGTTAATTATTGATTATGATACTTTCTATAGGTCACAGAAAACTTTTCCATGCTAAAAACCATCACTGTCGTTTCTAAAATTTCTTGACTTTTTAAATGAGACTTAGGTTTTTGTAGCCATCATCAAAAAGAATGGGGGTATATTGAGATTGTCATTCCGTTTGTAATTTCCTTAATATTAGCTGAAAATCCAAAAGGGATATATATTCTGAATCCTTATAAAATTCTAAGACAATGATGAATTCTAAGATCAATTAGCGATGTCTATTTATCTGTCTGTCTGTCTGTCTGTCTGTCTGTCTGTCTGTCTGTCTGTCTGTCTTTCTGTCTGACTGTCTATCTATGAAGTTCTAAGACTGTTGAGCGATGTTTGTCTATTTATCTGTCTGTCTGTCTGTCTGTCTGTCTGTCTGTCTGTGTGTGTGTTTGTCTGTCTGTCTGTCTGTCTTTCTGACTGTCTATCTATGAAGTTCTAAGACTGTTTGTCTATTTATCTATCTGTCTGTCTGTCTGTTTGTCTTTCAGTCTTTTTGTCCGTTTGTCTAAAAATGCAAATGGGCGAAATCGGTTCCTATTAAGTAAGAGCTTTAAGTACTAGGCTATAGGAGCCGGTGTTAAAACGGATGTAGCTCATTGTCTGAGAGAAGTACCACTTGTTCCTATTGGAATGTTGTATGGGTATTACATACATACATACATATAAATATTAGATAAACCACTTTGATACTTTTGTATACTGAACTATAAAGTTACTGTAACCGAACTTAGTCCAAATATTTCGCCAAGAATAGCACATTTGGTTTACATTTTGAATTAGCTGCACCCTCGTAGATATGTAAGATACGTTTCGAAACTTAACACAACTTGATGGTGGGTATATAAGATTCGGCACAGCCGAACATAACACTCTTATTTGTTATAAAAAAAGTTACAATGATCAAATTTGGGGATGCTGTGGCTTAGTTGGTTAGCACGTCGACTAATAATCTTAACATAGTATCATATTTAGCCTGAGTTTAAGACCAGGGGCCAAATTAGCAAATATTGCAAATATTATGAAGTATACTTTAGGGATGTTCGAAGTTACTTTGAAGCAAAAAGTTTATTGAAATTTGGTATCCATTTTGAGTCGTTTTTAAAAACATGTAGTTCAATTAAAATTATTTTACTATTGGTCATATTTTGGCAAATAATTACAAAAAAATATAACAAACTGTGCATCTTTTAAATAATTTTGATTATCCTATTATTATTATCCTATTAATTACAAAAAAATATAACAAACTGTGCATCTTTTAAATAATTTTGATTATCCTTAAAGTATGCTATACAAATATTTTGAAAATATCTAAAATTTCGATCGATATCGAATACGGTAATTAGAGTACAGATCACGGCAAATTGAATTTCTGAAATTATTAATTTCTATAAAAACTATTTATTACCACAGCATTCTCCATCAGTGGTGAGTTTTATAGCATTAATACGCCACCGATGTAAAATAACTAAAATTGGTGTATAACATAACAAATGCTTTTAAATAACCACAAATACTTTTATATAACAACAATAATTATCTCTCCTTTTTACACCCTTTCATCTTTCTACTATATCCTTTCTAAAGAAGGTGCAATTGTATAGGCAGCATTTGCCTTAAAAACAGTAAAATAAGGGAAAAATTTTAATTATAATTTCTAATTTAATAAACCTCACAATAAAATCAATTATAAAAATCATTTCAATTGATATCACAGTTATTATTCATCACTTAATTTTCATCACTTTTATCTTTTTACAAATTTTATAAATAATTTAAACAAATTACTAAATGCAAAGTTTTCACTCTAAATGCCTATCATTTGCATAAATTGTTTTGGCAACCAAAAAAAATATCTGTCAAATACAATAATAAATTAAAATTTAATTAAACCGTGCCAAAATTATACAACAAACTATGCAATGGTCGGTCAGTTTGGCTGGTTTCGACGGACATCTCATCCTCATTTGAAAATTGCTCTACTTACGCATTTTGTTACCAATATAACATATTAAATCATTTTTGGTTTTGGTGTTAGAACGTAACATGTTCAATTATGTATCAGTAAACACTAAAGTTTTCTAATAATTGCGATGCAACAAAAAAAAAAAAAAAAATAATAAAATAGTCCAGCCATTGATTCGGCCAAAATTCTGGTTAAAATTTAAAACCACAAAAACTGTTTTTGCGAATTTATAATGCCTATAATGAAGATTAAATAAATATTGTTGTTTTAAGGCGCTACACATGGCCGATCTATTTGATTTGTCCAAATTTTTGTAATATATTAGACTCAATGTAACATTTCCATTATTAAAGAAACATTGCGCCATCTGTTATTAGGTAGCAAAACTTATTTTTTATGTCGATGGTGTATTAGTGGTGTAAAGCTTGCCACCAATAGATGATGCTGTGTTAAGAAATAGAAATTGATTTTAGCCGTGACTGGGGCTCTAAAAAGCTGGCGTTCTTATAAATCCCAGAAAAATACGCTACTACACCCAAAAATACGTACTCAGAAATGTCAAGATTATCAAAGCAGCAGACCAAGATATGAGGAAAATAATACTTAGACGACCTGATACGAATGATGTTTTAAATATAGTAATGTTTAAACATATACTTATATATACTGAGACCATGTAAGTATATGTATAAACATTGTTGTCATATAAACTTATCCCCTTATATGGTGTAGCTTATAAAATAATCGTGCTTTATCAACTACTTTCCTACCTGATGTATTTTTTTTGCAGTTTACTGATTTTTTATCTTAGCCGGTAACCAAATTTTGTTTTAAACCACACATTTTAAGTTTGTTTTAATAGTATCTAGTATTTTATTTAAAATATGGAAATATGTTAACGAGGGTCGAAATTTGGCAATAAATTGAGATTAGTTTTTACAAGCTTTCGTTGGTCGAAATAGATAATAACCATGAATATAATACTCTTAAGCGTAGAAAAAATATACAAGTTATAACTTTGTATAGTCATAATTAATGTCAAAGCTCTGTGAGAAAGTATTTATTTTTGAATGAAAAGACATTTTAATCAAAAAAGCTTTTCTACACAAACTTTCTTTATGAAAACTTTTAGTCAAAAATTGTATATGGGAGATCATAGCGGTACAAAGTTCTTGCTAACAACGATAATTCAAAATAAAAGCTACAAGAAAGAAAAAGCTTTTTAACTCAGAAAGCTTTTAGACACAAAATTAATCCTTTTCCTGATTGGTCTGATTGCTCAAAGTTTTTATACAAAAAAATTTCTAACCGAAGTTGTTATGGAAACTAACAGCCTGTTCACAAAACTGTCATACGTTAGAAGGTAATCGAATACTAGCCTAACGATTAACAGTCTGTTTTTGAAACTACAATTTTTTCAAATTGTACGTCAACTTACGAAAAAATTGAACTTTTGGTTTTTGAAAATTTTTTTGAGTGAAACGAGAAAAAGCTTTTAAAATTTTGGTTCGTAAATGAAATATATAGACGAAAGTAAATATAATATAGACGATACGCTAGCCGTACAGTTCGTATGTAGAATTTGCTTGAATTTGTTTGAACTTTATTTGAATTTGGGAAAATATTTTAAGTCAAAAAAGAGCTTTTTACAGAAAGTTATGTGGGGTTTATATAACTCAAGCGGCTGACGAATGAGTGAAATTTATATGTATTTTGTTTTTGTTACAATAACAAAACACATGTAAATTTCACTCAATCGTCACCCGCTTGAGATATATAAACCCCACATTAATTTATAAAAAACTCTTATAAAAAATTGTATATTGGAGATCATAGAAGTAAAAAGCTTCAAAAGCCGGAAAGAGCTTTTAACCTCAGAAAGCTTTTAAGCACGAAATAAATTCAATACCGAATATCTCTAATTATATATGTACAAATACTAGCTGTGTCATGAGCCCATTTCTGAGCCATTAACTAAAATAAATTTGAAAGAAAGACATCACACAAATATCCAATTAATTTTAAATCATTTTAATGACTTTATCCGATCAACACATGATCAAATACATAGTTTACGATTCAATTCATTTTTTTAATCGAATCGCACATGAAATGAAGATCTACTTAATGCGACAAACCAAATCCCTGCTTCCACATATCAGCGGAAATAGCGGTGGATAGGCCACACACTTCGAAGGCCAAATACCAACATTGCTCGACAAGCACTTCGTTGGAATCCACAAGGTAGCGGCCGCCGTATTTGTGTACCTGCTAGAACATGGAAAAGGTCAATTGATGCGGAGTTACAAGTAGCAAACTCTTCATGGAATGATATATGCCTAACATATCGCAATAGAGTCCGATATAAAAAAAGGTTGAGGCCCTATGCTCCACTGGGAGTCAAGGATAACAGAAGAATATTTCTATTTATGGTCTCTCAAAAGCCGCTATTATAGTCTGTTCTGGTATCTAAATAGGTTCATGCATTTCTATATGAGGAGTTCCCTATTCCTTATATTTATTTCATTGCAAATCTACAATGGATTGTTACTTCATCAACGAAGAACTCAATGTAATATTTTACTGGAATTTTGATTTCTCCACAAATTTTTTCTTCTTTTTAAGCAGTTTTGCAAATAGGCAGCGTAAAAAATATTGCTTTTATGGACAAATGTTTCCTATAAGCAACATTGTGTTAATAATATGTCTGCTATTGTTATTTTTAAGTTTGCTCATATGTGTTAATTTCGGTTGAGAAAAATAAATTTACAAAAACAATAAAAACTAAAGGAACTATGACCAAAAATTTACAATGTTGCTTATAAGCAACAAATGGCATTAAAGGGTTAATGACATACAAAAAGACAAACATTAATTTTTATATATAAAGATTTTGTTTTTTAATTCCTTGTGTAACATCTCCAATCCAAAAAATCTTCCTAACCAAATTTTAATGAAAAAGTAGGTTTTAGTGGAAAAATTGTTTTTGTGAAAAAGCTTTACTTGAAAGAGATTTAAATAAAAAATGTTATACATGCCTTAAATACTATTCAAGTTTAATGTTATGAGTTTTACAAGCAGAAATTCCGGCGAAATATCGGATTGGAAGAGAGTTAATGTTCTTACAATAGTTGGGTTATCTGGTATTCAAGCCGCATTAAGTTTCAGGATTCTAACTTCCTGAATTTATGATCATCTCGGGATTGCCAAAGGAATCCAGGAAGATATGATATACGTTTGGATATGAAACGTTTTTGCCATCACGACCTGATATATCATTATTTGTTTATTTTATTAGAGTACAGAAGGTATATTTGGTTAGGCTTATGGTTGTGAAAAGTAATTTTTGCAGAAATGGCTCAGGAAACCTGGGGCCTAATCTCCTCATTCGATATCGATCGAAATGTAACGTATTTCACAAGCTTTTGAGAAGCACACTTTTAGGATAATCTAAATAATATATAATATATCAGGATCAATTCATTGTAACTTATTTGTAAAAAAATCCCTGATAGTAAAAGAATTTCATTAAAACTTAATGTTTTGATAAAAAATGGATGTGATTAGATATCAAATTAAATTAAACTTTTTGCAAAATAAATAATTTTGAAAATCCCTAAGGTATGTAACACAATATTTGCTTAAAAGTCTGAGTTTTCTATATATATCAAAGGCGACGATTTGGCTCCTGGAGAAGCTCTGGACTCGGATTTTGGACTAATTAATGCTTCAATATCAGAAGCAAGTAGTTATGTTTTTGGTAGTTTTTGTTGTTACACAATAGATTTCAAAGTCTAGGTGAGTCTGACTACTCACTGACACACATACCTAACCTAGCTTTTGTTTGAAGGAGCATTTTTGACTGGATTCTTTGGATAAAACCTATTTTGAATGACTAATATGAAAAGCTTTTAATGTACAGGAAAGAGGTGTAATAACTCATATATAGATATTGTATAAAGCAGAAATTGACAGATTCCATTTTTTTTCTATGTAGTCCTAAAGAATTAACATAATTTTTCGCCATAACTATCACACTCCTCGTAGCTAATTAAAAAATTTTGGAAAAAAAAATATGGAAATATAAAACAGCAAACTTTTGCTCATTATCCGAATAATAACAGAATAACTTTGTATCTAAATCATTTTTATTTTGTGTAACTTAAACTTTTGCGGTTTTATTAAAATATTTGCTATTTTAATCTGTATTTAAACATGTTAAAGCTTTAATAGTTATATTCTATGTAAATATTTGGGCAGATTTTTTGGTTTAGTTTTGTGGTTTTTATGGTAGAACAGAAGGATTTTCATAAATACTAAAGCAAAATAGTAGGGATGTATGCAATCAAAGGTAAAAAATTAAAAAAAAGGGGCAAACAATCTTAACTCGATCAGGAGATTTCTTTAGCTAATATTCGAACAAATAATCATTTTTTAATCTAAAAACTTTGATTTTTCTAACTTTTATTCACTGTTAATATCTTTATTTTTATTGAACTAATAAAAAACCTTATCATAACACACAAAACCTGTACAAACAAATTATAATTTAAATGGCAGTTGTTGTTATTTTTTTTCTAAATTTTAATTAAATTTATTTGCATAATTTGTATATAAAATATATAGAAACTATGTTTTTATGTTAAATATGAGGTAGGCAAAAAACTATAATGTAAAAAATATATTTTTTTTAATTAACTAATGCTGGGGTGAATATTAAATAAATGAAAG
Organism: Stomorhina lunata; assembly: GCA_933228675.1. NCBI lineage: Eukaryota > Metazoa > Arthropoda > Insecta > Diptera > Rhiniidae > Stomorhina > Stomorhina lunata. The sequence goes on from OW121740.1 coordinate 21,224,047, forward strand.
ATTTTTTTGTATTTATTTTTTGTAATTTAATATCACCCTAAAAATAAATATTAAAGCGATTAAAAATTTAATACGAACATTTGTGGAATGCTTAAAAAAAAAATTTGGAAAATGTTGAAGGACTAGAGTAAAATATTTAATTTAAGGCTGCAAAATAAATAGGCTGTTTTCGTAAGTATTTTGTTATGGAGCTTTGGTCAAATATGAACCGATTTCAATGAAAATGTACACGCTAAATAATGACATGTAAAACTTCTCTGTGCAAAATTTTATCGTCATATCTATTTTTATTACCAAATAAACGTTTGGCCTAGACGAAGCTATAAGGGAGATATGGCGAAATGTAAACCGATTTCGCCCCATTTCAACACAAAAATTTTAAAAGAAATTAATTTTTTTTTTTGCCAAATTTCAGTGACCTATCACCCTCCGTTTAGGCCTTATAACGCCGACAACGGACAGACAGACATACTGACAGACAAAGGAAAAATTTGAATTTTTTGAAAAATTTCGTATAAAATTAAGATATATTAAAAAATTTCTAATTAAAAAAGAAATTTTTTAAATATTTTCAATCAAAATTGGAAGCTAAATATTTTTAATCAAAATAGGAAATTTTTGAAAAATTTCCTATAAAAATAGGAAATTTTTGAAAAATTTCCTATAAAAATAGGAAATTTTTGAAAAATTTCCTATAAAAATAGGAAATTTTTGAAAAATTTCCTATAAAAATAGGAAATTTTTGAAAAATTTCCTATAAAAATAGGAAATTTTTGAAAAATTTCCTATAAAAATAGGAAATTTTTGAAAAATTTCCTATAAAAATAGGAAATTTTTGAAAAATTTCCTATAAAAATAGGAAATTTTTGAAAAATTTCCTATAAAAATAGGAAATTTTTGAAAAATTTCCTATAAAAATAGGAAATTTTTGAAAAATTTCCTATAAAAATAGGAAATTTTTGAAAAATTTCCTATAAAAATAGGAAATTTTTGAAAAATTTCCTATAAAAATAGGAAATTTTTGAAAAATTTCCTATAAAAATAGGAAATTTTTGAAAAATTTCCTATAAAAATAGGAAATTTTTGAAAAATTTCCTATAAAAATAGGAAATTTTTGAAAAATTTCCTATAAAAATAGGAAATTTTTGAAAAATTTCTTATAAAACTAAGAAATTTTTGAAAAATTTCCTATAAAAATAGAAAATTTTTGAAAAATTTCCTATAAAAATAGGAAATTTTTGAAAAATTTCTTATAAAAATAGGAAATTTTTGAAAAATTTCCTATAAAAATAGGAAATTTTTAAAAAAATTTCCTATAAAAATAGGAAATTTTTGAAAAATTTCCTATAAAAGTAGGAAATTTTTAAAAAAAATTCCTATAAAAATAGGAAATTTTTGAAAAATTTCCTATAAAAATAGGAAATTTTTGAAAAATTGCCTATAAAAATAGGAAATTTTTGAAAAATTTCCTATAAAAATAGGAAATTTTTGAAAAATTGTCTATAAAAATAGGAAATTTTTGAAAAATTGCCTATAAAAATAGGAAATTTTTGAAAAATTTCCTATAAAAATAGGAAATTTTTTAAAAATTTCTTTAAAAATAAGAAAATTAAAAACGGAATGATAACCTCAATGTACCCCCCTCTATTTTTGATGGTGGGTATAAAATTTCAAAATTTGAGCAAAAGACTAGTTGTTTTCTTTCCTTTGTTCTTAATCTCTAATGTTTATTTTTAGCTGAAAAATATTCTAAGTTATTCTATTCATTCTAAATTTCCTCCTAAACATGAATAAACTATTATAGCATTTGCTCTTTTGGGGAGAAACCTCAAAAAGTGAGCAATATGGTCTATGTGTACTTTAAATAAATAGTTTTCAATTAAACCGCAAAAACTAATTAAAAACAATGTAATTATATGAATAATAAATATCTAGGCAATTATTAATAAAAATTACAATCTATACTAACATAACATTGAAGTACATGCATATAATAAAGAACATATTATACAAATTAATATTAACAAAATAAACGTTAGTTTTAATATAAAATGCAAACAAAATTTAATATTAATAATCACTAAAATTATAGAGTTTGAAACAACACAGTTTGTTCTCATCTAGTAATAGTAATATTAAGGTCAGGTAGAACAAGGATAACTATCCTTTAATAATTTTAACCCTAAAATTATGCTAGCATTTTTAACACAAAAATAACTTTTGATAATATTTCCATACTTTAGTTAGAATAAATATTTACATTGCATTTTATTATTCTCCCATTTAAAATATATTTTATTTTTGATTTAATAGCTTTATTTTAAATAATATTTAAATTTAGAATTTAATTTCTAATCTCAAATGCAATCCACTTCACTTGAATACAAATAACTAAATTTATGAATGTCGAAAAATAAATCCTTAACTTAAATACATTTAAATCTCTTCATCGTTCAATTAAATAAAATCCAAAAACTAAATAAATATGAAAAATATAGAATCATTAAGAGAATAAATTTATTTAAAACTGATAAAAAAATATGTAATTGAATTTTGTAAAATATCTAAACAAATATTTTTTTTATACAGCAAAGAATATTAGGGTTCCTAACATTCAACATTTTTCATAAATTTCTCAATTTTAATGAAGAATTTTAAAAAATTTCTTATTTTTAGAAAACTTTTCAAAAAATCTTCATTTTTAGAAAGTTTTTCAAAAATTTCTTATTTTTGAGAAATTTTTCAAAAATTTCTTTTTTTTAGGAAATTTTTTAGAAAGTTCTTTCAGAAATTTCTTTTTTTAAGGAAATTTTTCCCAATTTTTTTTTACGAAATTTTTAAAAAATTTCATATTTATAGGAAATTTTTTTTAAAAATTTCTCATTTATATCAAATTTTTCAGAAAATTTTTATTTTAGGAAATTTTTTAAAAATTTCTTATTTTAAGAAATTTTTTCACAAATTTTTTTTTTATGAAATTTTTAAAAAATTTTTCAAAAATTTCTTATTTTTTAGAAAATTTTTCAAAAATTTCCTATTTTTTAAATTAATTTAAAATTCTTATTTTTAGGAGAAATCTATCAATAATTTCCTATTTCTAGGAAATTTTTTAAAAATTTCTAATTTGTAGGAATTTTTTTATTTTTTTACGAAATTTTCAAAAATTTTTTATTTATTTATTTTAAAAATTTATAATTTTTGGAAATTTTTTTAAAAATTTCTTATTTTTTTAAATTTTTCAAAAAATTTCTTATTTTTTTTAAATTTTTCAAAAAATTTCTTATTTTTAGGAAATTTTTCAAAAAATTCTTACTTTTAGGAAATTTTTCAAAAATTTCTTATGTTTAGGAAATTTTTCAAAAATTTCACGTTTTTAGGAAATTTCTCGTCTTATTTTTACGAAATTTTTAAAAAATGTCTTATTTTTAAAACTTTTTTTAAAATTTCTTATATTAAAGAAATTTTTTATTAATTTATAATTTTTGGAAAATTTTTCAAAAATTTCTTATTTTTTTTTTTTGAAATTTTTCAACAATTTATAGTTTTTATAGGAAACTCTTCAAATACTTATTATTTTTATAGCAAAATCTTCAAAAATATCATGTTTTTATAGGAAATTTTTCAAAAATTTCAAAGTGTTATAGGAATTTTTTAAAAAATATTCTATTTTATTAGAAAATATTTAAAAAATTTTTGTAAGAAATCTATCACAAGTTTCTTATTTTTATAGAAATTTTTTTTAACAATTTCCTTTGAAAACTCTTCTATAAAAACTTTCCTATAAAAATAGAAAATTTTTGAAAAATTTCCTATAAAAATATAAAATTTTTGAAAAATTTCGTATAAGAATAGAAAATTTTTGAAAAATTTCCTAAAAAAAATAGAAAATTTTTGAAAAATTTCCTTAAAAAATAGGAAATTTTTGAAAAAATTTCTATAAAAATAGAAAATTTTTGAAAAATTTTCTATAAAAAGAGAAAATTTTTGAAAAATTTCCTATAAAAATAGAAAATTTTTGAAAAATTTCCTATAAAAATTGGAAATTTTTCAAAAAATTTCCTATAAAAATGGGAAATTTTTTAAAAATTTCCTATATATATAAGAAATTTTACAAAATTTCCTATAAAAATATGAAATTTTTTGAAAATTTCCTATAAAAATAGGAAAATTTTGAAAAATTTCCTATAAAAATGGAACATTTTTGAAAAATTTCCTTTAAAGCAGAACATTTTTGAAAAATTTCCTATAAAGCAGAACATTTTTGAAAAATCTTCTATAAAAATAGAAAATTTTTGAAAAAATTTCTATAAAAATAGAAAATTTTTGAAAAATTTTCTATAAAAATAGAAAATTTTTGAAAAATTTTCTATAAAAATAGAAAATTTTTGAAAAATTTTCTATAAAAATAGAAAATTTTTGAAAAATTTCCTATAAAAATAGACAATTTTTGAAAAATTTCCTATAAAAATAGAAAATTTTTGAAAATTTTCCTATAAAAATAGAAAATTTTTGAAAAATTTCCTATAAAAATAGAACACTTTTGAAAAATTTCCTATAAAAATAGAACATTTTTGAAAAATTTCCTATAAAAATAGAACATTTTTGAAAAATTTCCTATAAAAAAAGAAAATTTTTGTAAAGTTTCCTATAAAAATAGAAAATTTTTGAAAAATTTCCTATAAAAATAGGAAATTTTTGAAAAATTTCCTATAAAAATAGAAAATTTTTGAGAAATTTCTTAAAAAATAGAAATCGAAAAATTTAAAATAAAAAAAAAAAATAAATAGAAAAATTTCCTATAAATTTTTGAAAAATTTCCTTATAAATATGAAATTTTTGAAAAATATTATTTAAAAATTGGAACTTGAAAAAAAATAACAGTTTTATAACAACTTGCATAGGAAGTTTTTTAAAAATTTTTAAAAATATTCGGATCTGTCTTAATTCTTTATTTATTATTACTTTAGTACAAATATGTACATTTGTATCAAAAAGGTATAAATAAATATAAATTCCAATTTATGTTTATTTCTAAATAATGATCCTTTAGAGTACTTAAAGGTCGTCAAAGCACTTAACAGGTTTAGGAGTTAAGTATTGTTCTAGTCAACACATACACATTTTCCCACACATATTCCAGAAAATTCATATAAGAAAATTTATGGTTACAAATACAAACTGTTTACAAAAAAATGTCAGGTAACTTTGTTAACACTCAAGAATGAACAGGATTTTTGTTATGTTTATGGGTTGGGGAGAATTCAAGAATGGCAAAGGCAATTGGAGAAACCGTGACAACATTTATTACCAACACATCTATAAATGTTGTACAAATAATAATATATAGTTGCTTGTTTTTAAACATACTAACACATGAGCAGGACTATCATATACCCTTGAATATATGGGTATTTGTTTTAAGTAAATGTATTTGTACTCTGACCATACAAACAGACACAATTACAAACATATTATCACAGCGGTGATTTACAATATAGTTTTATTATTTATGTAAGCAAATGTCATGAGTGGGTGAAACATTATATTCCCTGACAGAGTGACAAGGATGTTATCAGAAAATTTATCCTTGGTAACCAGTGGGTGTTAACTTATTGTTTATACTTGATGGAAACTTAATTTTCATTTTGTGACGACGAATCTTTTATGATTTTCACAGAGTTAAGAAAAAATGTGAAATTGATATTTCAAGGCAGGTGTTAAGGAGGATTAGAAAACAATTTTGTCTGGAGTCCAACTGCGAAATTTAATATAGTTCAAGTCTCAGTAAGTAAACCTTTTGGTGAAAATGTAATTAAAGATTTTTTTTATCGTTTTTCTCAGAAATGTCAAACAACTTATGGAAAATTGTTAATATTAGCTTTACCCTTAAGGTCAAAAAATAACACAGTACATCCTGTCTTAGTTTATATTTCATTAAGTATTTGTATGTCTTTGTCTCATTATATATTTTTGCTTATAATATTGTTTTATAGGAAATTTCTTATTTTTATAGGAAATTTTTCAAAAATTTTTTATTTTTATAGGAAATTTAAAAAAAAATTCTTATTTTTATAGAAAATTTTTCCAAAATTTCTTATTTTTATAAGAAATTTTTCAAAAATTTCTTATTTTTATAGGAAAATTTTAAAAAAATTCTTATTTTTATAGGAAATTTTAAAAAAATTCTTATTTTGATAAAAAATTTTTCAACAATTTCGTATTTTTAGAGAAAATTTTTCAAAAATTTCTTATTTTTATAATAAACTTTTCAAAAAATTCTTATTTTTATAGGAAATTTTTAAAAAATTTTATTTTTATAGGAAATTTTTTTTAAATTACCTTATTTTCTGATTTTTATAGCAAATTAAAAAAAAGTTGTTATTTTTACAGAAAATTTCTTATTTTTATAGAGTATTTTTCAATAATTTCTTATTTTTATAGGAAATTTTTCAAAAATTTCTTATTTTTATAGAAGATTTTTCAAGAGTTTCTTATTTTATAAAAAATTTTTGAAAAAATATTTTAGTAGGAAATTAAAAAAAAATTATAATTTTTCAAAAATTTCTTATTTTTAGAACAAATTTTTGTAAAACTTCTTATTTTTATAGGAAATTTTTCAACAATTTCATATTTATTTTTGGAATTTTTTCAAAAATTTCTTATATTTATAAGAATTTGTTTTTAAATTTCTTATTTTTTTGGAAATTTTCAAAAAAATTCTTATATTTATAAGAATTTTTTTTCAAATTCCTTATTTTGTAGGAAATTTTTAAAAATTTTATTTTATAGGTCATTTTTTTAAAATTTCTTATTTTATAGGAAATTTTTTAAAAATTTCTTAATTTATACGAAATTTTTCAAAAATTTCTTATTTTTATATTAAACTTTCCAAAAAATTCTTATTTTATAGCAAAATTTTAAAAAAATTCCTAATTCTTTTATATTAAATTTTTCAACAATTTCTTATTTTTATAGAAAATTTTTCAAAAATTTCTTATTTTAATAGGAAACATATCAAAAATTTCTTATTTTTATAGGAATTTTTTTTCCAAAATTTCCTATTTTTATATGAAATTTTTCAAAAATTTCCTGTTTTTATAAGAAATTTTTCAAAAATTTCCTGTTTTTATAGGAAATTTTTCAAAAATTTCCTGTTTTTATAGGAAATTTTTCAAAAATTTCCTGTTTTTATAGGAAATTTTTCAAAAATTTCCTATTTTTATAGGAATTTTTTCAAAAATTTTCTATTTTATAGGAAATTTTTCATAAATTTCCTATTTTTATAGGAATTTTTTCAAAAATTTCCTATCTTTATAGAAAATTTTTGAAGTGTTTTATTTTTTTTTATCAAATTTTTAATTTTTATAGAAAATTTCTTATTTTTATAGGAAATTTTTAAAAAATTTATTATTTTTTTTAGCCACTTTTTCAAAATTTTTTTATTTTATAGCTAATTTTTTAAAAAATTTTTTCTTTTTATATTAAATTTTTTAAATATATCTTATTTTTATAGAAAATTTTTGAAAAAATTCTTATTTTTATTAAAAATTTTTCAAAAATTTCTTTTTTTATAGAAAATTTTTCAAAAACTTCTTATTTTTATTGAAAATTTTTTAAAAACTTCTTATTTTATAGAAAATATTTTTTGTCTTATTATATATTTTATTAAGTATTTGTCTAATTTTATGCCTTTGTCTTAATCTATGTCTTAACTTATATCTTAGTGTAAAAAATCTTAATTTTCATTTTTAGAGAAAACTTTTAAAAAATTTCCTATTTTTATAGGAAATTTTTTTAAAATTTATTATTTTGATAGCAAAATTTCCAAAAAATTTTTATTTTATAGCAAATTTTTTCAAAAAAAATTTAATTTTTATATTAAATTTTTAAAAATTTCTTATTTTTATAGAAAATTTTTTTAAAAAATTCTTATTTTTATTAAAACTTTTTCAAAAAATTTCTTATTTTTATGGGAAATTTTTAAAAAATTTCTTATTTGTATAGAAAATTTTTCAAAAATTTCTTATTTTTATTGGAAATTTTTCAAAATTTTCTTATTTTTATAGGAAATATTTTTAGTCTTATTATATATTTCATTAAGTATTTACCTAATTTTATGCCTTTGCCTGAATCTATGTCTTAACCTTTATCTTAGTATAACAAATCTTAATATTTCTTATTTAAAATTTGCTTAAACCAATTTGAATCAGATCCTTTAAACCCCCTAATTTATGCTCCCTAATTGCATAGTTAGGGAGCAAAAATTAGGGGGTTTAAAGGATTTGATTCAATTGACTCAAAAGGTGCATTTAATAATTTTTGTGTTTGCTGAAACAAACACAAAATTTAGTTATTATTTAAAATTATGCACAACACTAAATCCATTTCACTCTGTACTGGTGCATTGTGAACTCTAAATACTTTTTAAAAAACGACTTTATAATTTGATTAACGGTCTTACACATGAAGCATGTGAAAAATAAAATCGAAAATAAACGAACGAAAAAAGAATTACACACACAATTTGAGTTGAACTTTTGTTTTATTTTTTTTTTATTTTTTATTCTTTATTCTTATTTAGCATTTTGCGAATATTTATAGAAAACCACAATAAAAGCCATTAACCCACAAAGTATGCAATGAAAAAGGGAGAAAACGGAATAAACACAGTCAAACGCATACACATGCACGAACACATTCATAAATGCAAGTAAAGCTTTGTGTATGCAGTTTATAAATTTATAATAAAACTTGTAAAGGGATATCGTTAGTCTTGTTAGACTATGTTAGGCCCTATTAGCACAGTGATAAATATTTTTGGAGAAAACTGGGTTGCATATTTTTAGGAGTCTGGGTACAGGGGCGAATCCCAAACTAATAAAAGTTTTCCCAAGTGAAAGATATTAAAAATATAAATTTATAAACCTACTAAAAGTATGCAATGCTGTTTTAACTAATTCAGAATACGATAAAAATAAACTCTTACACATTTTGGCATTTGCTCACGGTTGTAGCTACTCAGTTTTTTCAAAATAAATCAAATTTTTTATAATTTGCCCTAATCTCTAAAATTTTGAAATCTCTTTATATCTACCTATAAAACTATTATGCAAGATATTGCTTTGCTATAATTGTTCCATTCTTTAATCAATGTTTGGAATAGTAGTAGCGTAGTGCATTTTGTGGTATTTGATAGAAATTAATATCAGATAAGGAAATGGTTCTGAATAGTTATATATAAGTAACGGAGGCCATAGGCTCAGTGTAGTTTAATAGGTCAGAGTTTCTAGGTGGAATCTATATTATAGATTCACTATATAGATTACACTACACCGAGCCTATGGTCTCCGTAACTTCGTTTGGAATAATTAAAATATAAAGTAATTTGATTTTTAATTAATTGCTTTCAATATGATTAAGTTGCTTTATCAAATAATTCAAAATTTCTTCATGGACTACGAAAATGAATGTAAAGAGATGGTAATAGCATTTCATATGTATCAATAACAAAAAAATGTTCTAACAAATAATTTAGATTCAAACCAGAATATTTGATGTGTTACACTACACCGAGCCCATGACCTCCGTTACTTCGTTTGTAAATAATTGGAATATAAGTAGTTTGATTTTTAATTACACGGTGCAACAAATGAGCAATTTTTGAGGATATACAAAAACGATTTTTAAAGATTTCTAAACTTATCCAAAATTTCGAAATATTCGCAAAATAATGAGAATATCACATTTCCAGAGAGGTTTTTTTGCCTACAACCCAGGCCAGTTTTTTTTTAGTGTATCAGAGCTTTAGTAATATAAAAGATCCAGAGAGTATAAAAAATAAATGCTTGAAACATTTTAAAGCTCCACAAAGTATGCAATATGATCGATTTTTATTGCTGCCTAAGATATTGATTGAAAATAGAGACTTTTATGCTAAAGCATATTTTTGGTTTCAACGTTTTTCTTGTGCGACTATATCAAACAAAAATTGACTTGACTTCGACAAGCACGTATGATAAATTCTAAAAAGTTTGCAGTTTTAAATAATAAAAACTCCCAAAAGTATGCTGTACATATTAAAAAAATAGTAGTTTTCTTTGTAAAAAATGCCTTAATCTTCAAAACCGCATTCAATATCGACCGAAATGTATGAAAGATATTTTCGAAATATTTGTGTAGCATACTTTTAGTATAATCTAAATAATATATAATGTATAAGGTTCACTACTTTGTATCTTTTTTTTTTTTTTTGTCAAAAATGTTTACATAGTAAAAGAATCTTATTGAAACTAAATGTTTTGAGGAACAAACGGATATGTTTAGATATTAAGTTTTATGTATCTTTTTGCAAAATAAATTATTAGTAAAGTGTGCTACACAATATTTTCTAGCAAGTCTCAGTTTTCGATCGATATAGGTGTTTTAGCCCATGAATTACGTCATTCGATATGAAACAAATTTTAAAACATTTTCAAAATAGTGTTGCATACTTTTAGAAATTTACAACAAAAAAAAAAATTAAAGTGATTTAAAATAACGTTTTGATCTACTATAAAAACAAGCAGACATATATTTGGAAGATTTTGTTATATTGTTCTTTTAGGGGTAAACAATTTTAGGCACATTTTTCGTAATTTTTTGAACTTATACAGGGTGGCCCAGAAAGACCGAAGTGGTGTGAATTGCTTATAACTTTTTATTTAAGAGATATTTTTTTAATTTTTTTTTTTTTAAATACATTAAATTTATGGGGAATATTTTTGGATTAGTTATTAAAAATGATATCCCGCAAGTGGTGGCCATATTCTGCTTCGCACAAATGTGCTCTTTCCAACACATTTTCCATGACCTTTCGCAAAACTTCCGGTGGTATGTTGTTAATTTCTTCTCGAATATTGGTTTTTAACTCCTCAATAGTCCTAGGCTTATTAACATAAACTTTTCCTTTTAAATAGCCCCAAAGAAAACAAAATTTTGCAACATGGCCCGATATCGATCACCATTGACGGAAATGGCGACACCTTGTTCATTTTCAAAAAAAAAAATGGGCCAATGATCCTTTCTGAAGAAACACCGCACCAAACGGTACACTTAACTGGGTGCAATTGTCGTTGATGAAGTACTCTCGGGTTTTCCGTAGCCCATGTCCTACAGTTTTGCTTGTTAACGAACCCATTTAATTGAAAATGGGCTTCGTCACTCATTATTAAGTTATGAATAAAATTTGGATTCTCTTGTGCTTTTTGGTGGAAATAAATTGCATAGTCAAGTCGTTGCTGGTAATCTGTTGGTTTCAATTCTTGGACAAGTTGAATTTTGTATGGAAACAATCCTATGGTGTGCAAAATTCGCTGCAGCGACGTTCTTGAGAGGCCCAGTTGAGACGAACGTCTCCTGGTTGATGTTTCTGGATCCTCCCGAATACTCTCCTGTACCACTTGAATATTGTCAGCCGTGTGGACAGTTCGGTGTCTGCCGGGACCAGGAAGGTTCCTTACTGCTCCTTGTTCTCGAAAATTTGCAACCAGACGGTTTATTGTTGACTGAGAGGGTGCAACCCGCACATTAAATTGACGACGGTATGCACGCTGAGTCAACACAATGGACCGTTGATTTGAAAAGTAAATTTCAACAATTTGGGCACGTTGTTCAATTGTGTATTGCTTCATTATAAATTATCCAAGTCTTCTTTACAAAATACTGAAAAGAAAAGAAAAAAAAAAATTATAATAAAAAAGTTATAAGGAATTCGCACCACTTCGGTCTTTCTGGGCCACCCTGTATGTATCTTTCGAACTAATAAAAAAAACAGTGTACCAAAGTCAATCCTAAAGCGATGCTTAAAATACCGACCAATAAAAAAAGCCCTATAAACTAGTTTTGGATGATTGTAAAGTAAAGATGATTAGGATAGTTCAGACTCTAGAGATATCAAATAATTGTGTTAAATATATAGTGAATAATATTTTGGGTATGCACAAGCTTAAAGAAGGTGGCGCCCGAACTTTAAAGCAAACAAAATCACAACAAAATTATTATTCTAAGCGGTGTTCTCGAACACAAATTGGCTTATAAAGTATGAAACACAATTGGGACGAACAACTAATTTTTCGGAACGAATATTCGTCGTTAGAAATAGAAGATATGGGTTTATATGAAAGTGCTCACAATAGATGAGTACGACGAAATTCGTCGTGCGTATCGAATAGTGCGATAGGTTTATTTCTATTTCATACGCAGACGAACGACGACTAAACTGGTTTAGAGTGGCTGCATTTCTTTTTCTGTTGTAAGGTATAAGAAATTATATGTGTTTTTGTGAAATATGGTCACCTTATAAATTGTAAACAAAAAATAATTATTTCAAATAAAATTAATTAAATATTTTCTTTTTGTGAAAAAATGAAAGAATATAATAAAAAAAAAATATTGCAAATGTTGTGAGTGCGCGATATGTACGAAAGTGTGTGTAATTTGTGCTAATGAAAAATAAACAAAAATGGCGTCAGCAACGTTTATTCGTCATAAATGTGTTCAATGGACGAATATACAAGACGAATTTTTAAAGCCGAATTCGTCGTGCTGGACGAAATTAGTCATTCGTCCCAATTGTGTTTCTACCTTAACTCTACCAATGTTGGTTTCCAGGTATTCAATTGTTTGTAGTTTTTCGAAGTAGACATAACCCAAAGTAAAATAATCAAATGGGGTTAAGTCACTCGATCTTGGTGGCCAGTTAATTGGGCCATAACCTTAAATTATTTTTTTTCATCAAAAGTTTCATTGGTTTAATCAATTGTAGCGCCCTTTATGTGGCATGTGGCTCCATCTTTTTGCAATCACATGACACTTAATTGAGGTATAAAAAAAAATTTTGAATCATGTTCGTTCATCATCGTTCTTGAAGACCAATGGCTCCGCCACTAATAGTGTAATGTCGACAAAAGCTTGTGAATTCTTCTGCTTATTTAGGTACCTATTCAATCGGAAATGGGCTTCTTTGGTGAGTAAAAATTTCACTGGAAATAAATACCACATACTTAATTCCATTCGCCCAAATGACTGGTTTAAGTCGATTTATAATGAAATTTCAAGAAAACTTTTTTAATTGTGTGATCTAATAAAGCAGTGATGCCAACTTAAACTTGTGACGCTCTAGAAAAACACCCGAAATTATAAAACAGATTAAAATCAAACCTATAACAATATTTTTTATTCAATGTTAAACTCCTAATCTTTGCTTCTACCGATTGAAGAGCCGGTACCCTATTTTGGAATTTGATGTTATCAAATTCACCTTCTTCCAAATTTGAGCCTATGCCGGAATTTGATGTAATCGAATCCAATATCCCAACTCTTTACTTATTAAAAACCAGTAACTTGATGTAATCAATTCAGTTTTCCCCCTCCTGCTACACAGACTCTAGATTGAAATGATGTTATCATTTTAACCGATGTCTCTCTCTTGCCGCCACGTCTTCCATGTTCCGCTGTAAAAACTACAAGAGAGCTAATCGTTAATTTTCCTTGTCTTATATACTATCACATTTTGTCTTATATACTATCACATTTTCACAGATTGTTGTTTTATAGTTATTACTTTGCGCTATGTGTGCACCGATAGCGGTTATAAAAACTATATAACATCAATTTCTTTTCAACTTATTCCTAATAAATCAACACGTTTGATCAACATGTTATTGCAGCTTGCTCTATTTTGTATTGACTTTTTACACCTGACCCTCTGTTATCGTCTTGGCTTCATATTGGGATAATTTGGCTTTCTCTTGTCCTTGACATCCTTTTGGAAATGGTGGAACGAAAAGACACTTTGGCACTATTAGATTCATCGAAATGGATCTAATCCATCGGCCCACCAGGAAAACTACATAAATTAAATTCATACCTTCTGTTTATTTTACAACAACTGTGCGTCCACAATTTTACAGAAAATTTGGGTTCTCAAATTATTTTTATAAACAAACCCCCTATATGTATGCTATGTATTTTTCTTCAAAATATCGATCAAAATTACCACTGCAACTTAATCCGTTTACTATGGCCAAATTCTTGTAATCGATAAGAATTGATATGGTTTAAATAGTCCGAGATAAGCCTATTAAATAAAATTTAAATCTCAAATCGGAAATTTCCACTTCAATTTAATCCTTTTAATTTGGTCAAATTCTTGTAATCAATTAGAATTTAAATCAAAAATTTCGACTCCAATTTAATCCTTTTAATATGGTCAATCTATAATCGATTAAAATTTTATCAGTTCATATATTGAGGTATAAGCTTTAAAATTATATGAATATTTAGTCATCCATCAGCATAAAGCCTTAAAAACAACTAAATGCTATAACTAAAGCCCCTTATTCATAAAAGAAAAACTAAGTTGTGACAATCAAACAGATTTCGGAAGTCAAATTTTCCATACAAAATTCCTATAGTAAAACTTTAAAAATTTTATAAATAGTTTATGAATTTGGGGATAAGTGAGGGTATGACTTTTGTTACGGAGGAGGAATTTCGTAAGCATATTTTTTTTAAATGTCTTACACAGGGGTGAGGTAAAAATCTGCGAAATAAGCGTTACTAAATTTGTGGGCTGTTCACAAGACTTAAATTTTTAAATTGCACACTTCACAAAATGAAACTTTTTGCATTATAGTTAGCCACCACTATATTTTTTTATTTGTTGTGGTCTCCTAATTATAAAAACGGATGAGATTTAAAATTCTATGGATACATTATTTATAATCCTTTCTATGGATACATCATTTCCTGAAAATTTGTTCATAAATAGTGATTTGGTGAAAAAAAAGTAACTGACCAAGTCTAATTAAGTATTTAGAAAATTATAGCCGTTACTTAATTTTTTCAATTTTTTAATTTTTCATATGAAAATTTTTTGCCAATTTTTCATTTTATTATTAATAAAACCAATATTTATATGTTTTCACGAGACTATTCTCCTGTTATTTATAATATTACAGTTTTAAGATGGTGAAAAAAATTGTAAGTTTTTGAAATCTTCGATTTTTGTAGAAATTTTTGAAAAATAAAAATTTTTCGATTTTGCAATAAAAAAATGTACATTTTTATGTGGAAAACTCCACAACCGTTGACCATATAAAAAAAAAGTCTTATGAAGGCTTAAAGAAAATTTTGTGGTCAATCTGGGCCCTAATTACTGCATTCGATATTGATCGAAATTTTAGATATATTTAAAACATTTGTATAGCATACTTTAGGATAATCAAAATTTTTTAAAAGATGCACAGTTTACTATATTTTTTGTAGTTATTTGCCAAAAGATGAGCAATAGTAAAAGAGTTTTAATTGAACTAGGTATATGTTTTAAAAACGAATAAAAATGCAGACCAAATTTCAATAAACTTTTTGCATCGAGGTAACTTTGAACATTCCTAAAGTATACTTCAAAATATTTACTTAAAAGTCTGAGTTATCGATCGATATCGAATGCGGTAATTTGGCACCTGGTGTCTCTTTCAACGAATTTAGATAAGCCACACCCAATATATGATAAAATCAATGAAACGACCTCTGTGAAAATCCGTTTTATTAGAAAAACGAATTAAAAAAGTCGTATCCATAAAATTTTAAATTTTGGGTGTTTTTGTACTTAGGGGGCTATAATACAATGAAATTAAATAGTTAGACTTCAAAGTTATTTCTCTTGTTGACCAGTGTAATCGAAAAATATAAAAATTGCAAGCATACGTATTTTAGAAATCAGATTAACAATATAAAATTCTATAATAAACCTTTGATAATTTTATAATTCGTTTAAGAATTAGGATTTAAGACTTTATTTATTTTGAAACTCCTAAAAGTATGCTACAATATTTTCTCCATAATTTAAGTAATTTTGTTTCGAATCAACTACTATTTGTGTAGGGTATAGAAACTGAAATGATACAGTTTATACTTTAGCATATAATTCATAAACTTTAACTGAACTTGAAGAGAAATAAAAATTACTATGTAAAAGAAATTTTATAAATATTTTTTACACATCTACATTTGTTTGTAAGTCACACATACTCATGCAAATATACGTAATTGTAAATATATGATTGGAGTATATAAAAAACAAATGCGGCAACAGAATCGTTTTCAATTAAGTCAAACACACATAATAACTTTCATGTAACACTCACAAAAGTCCTTTATTTAACACTGAATGTTAGCTAACAGATTCTTTAGCTAACATTATGTTCTTGTTAAATGTTCTGTTAAATGCTCTGTCCTTGTTTAGCGGTGATAGCAATACCAAGCGTTTACTCTTTATGTCAGAGCATTAAATTTGCCCAATAAGAGAGTAAAAGCTTTTGCCTTAAATTACTAAGAGTATTCCTGGTACTTGTAGTAGTAATCAGTGCAAGATTTTGTGTTCATCATTTCGGTATATATTTAGCATAGGACCAGGACTTTATTTTAGTATGCCATCATAAGTGGTTCTTTAAAGTTTCACTAAACTTTAATAGTTCCGCTTAATGTAACTAAATTGTATACAAAGTTTTCTTTTATGCTTTCGAGAAAAAAATTCGTTATTTCTTTCTACTCTACCATAAAGTAGACAATTATGGTGATTGTTCACTAAATAATTGGGTTAATTAGAAAATATAAAAAAGATTAAAACTATGCAAATGAATTAAGGTTACTTTCTATCCACTTGCCATTTCTTTCTTTCAATCTCATTGTTTATAGAATGTAAATAATGTATGCAATTTATTAAATTTTACGTTGATTAATTGACAAAATGAAATGTTTAACAAACATTTTTCTGCTGCTTCTGCTGTTGCAGCTGCTAAAGGGAAAATAATTCAAGTGTGCGGAAAATGTTTTTTTAATTTAATTATATATTTTTATTTTGGTTGTAGTATAACTTTTGCGGTCAGATTCAATTGGGCATGGTATATGCAATTATGAGTATTAAGGGAGAAAAGAGCTATTTGGGAAAATGATTTTTTATTTTAATTTAATTCTGTTTTTTAAGCTTGAGCTATAATTAGTTGTTATCTTTTTTAGAAACTTTAAAGGATATATTGTATTTTATAATATTTCTAAATTTATTTTATATAAAGATAAGGATCGCTCACAAAACTTAAATTAAGTTTAGAAATAAGATTTAAATAAGTAAAAGGTATTATAGTAAAAAATATTATAGAGAATTTTACTAGAATTAAGAAAAAAAATGTTATGTAAAAACAAATTTCATAGGTTAATTGAAGCTTTTACAAAACATACGTGTTCAAGGTAAATTTGTTTCATTTGCTCTAAATTTATCAATAATAATGTCAAATAATTCAAACTTAATTTAGCTTACTAACTAAGTTTTAAACAGGTACGTACTTTAACCTTCACAACATTAGGTGCTGATTATATAACGCATAGAAATGTTAAAGTATACCAATAGACTTAGAATAACTTTCTAAGTCTCGATTTAACGATGTCAGTCAGTCAGTCTGTCGTCAGTCTGTCGTCAGTCTGTCGTCAGTATGTCCATCTGGCTACACAACCATATAAACTTTGTAATCAAAGTATAGGTCGCAATTCTAAAGATAATTATACCCTTCACCACCGTAGGTGGAAAGGATATTATAAGTTTGTGCTGATGTATGTAACGCATAGAAATATTTGCCTTAGACCCATCTTTTAGTATACCAATAGGCTTAGAATCACTGTTTATGTAAACTTAAATTACAAATTTCGTTGAAATCTGTCAACATTTGACCATAGCTCCCATACAAACTCTTTTATCAAAACCCACTAAATGAGACAAAATTCACTAAAACGCTCCTAAATCCGAAGACAATGAGAATTTTAAGTTTATTTTTTGCATACATAATTTTTGTAATCACTGTAATCAATTTACCAAATTTCGGGATAATCGGTGCACATTTGACCCTAGCTCTCATATAAGTCCAAATGACGGAAACAGCTTAAATATATAAGTTTTGAGAAAATGTTTGTATGATGGCAAAATTTTGCAAATATTTGTCTTTATTTATTGGACCCTAGTGGTGAAGGGTATCGTATTGTCGGGCGTTACCGACTACAGTATTTTCTTACTGGTTTTATTTTCGGTAGTGGAACCATGGCCATTGAAGTTCGTTAAATTGGTCCATTCTTAAGGTACCTTCCATAGGTCTCACTTCCCAGAACTGATATTTAACCCATAAATATCAATAACTTTTCAAGAAACTTGAAAAATTTCCTATATAAATAGGAAATTTATGAAAAATTTCCTATAAAAAAGGAAATTTTTGAAAAAATTCCTATAAAAATAGGAAATTTTTGAAAAATTTCCTATAAAATAGGAAATTTTTGAAAAATTTCCTATAAAAATAGGAAATTTTTGAAAAATTACCTATAAAAATAGGAAATTCTTGAAAAATTTCCTATAAAAATAGGAAATTTTTGAAAAATTTCCTATAAAAATAGGAAATTTTTGAAAAATTTCCTATAAAAATAGGAAATTTTTGAAAAATTTCCTATAAAAATAGGAAATTTTTGAAAAATTTCCTATAAAAAAATAGGAAAATTTTTGAAAAATAATAGGAAATTTTGAAAAATAGGAAATTTTTGAAAAATTTCCTATAAAAATAGGAAATTTTTGAAAAATTTCCTATAAAAATAGGAAATTTTTGAAAAATTTCCTATAAAAATAGGAAATTTTTGAAAAATTTCCTATAAAAATAGGAAATTTTTGAAAAATTTCCTATAAAAATAGGAAATTTTTGAAAAATTTCCTATAAAAATAGGAAATTTTTGAAAAATTTCCTATAAAAATAGGAAATTTTTGAAAAATTTCCTATAAAAATAGGAAATTTTTGAAAAATTTCCTATAAAAATAGGAAATTTTTGAAAAATTTCCTATAAAAATAGGAAATTTTTGAAAAATTTCCTATAAAAATAGGAAATTTTTGAAAAATTTCCTATAAAAATAGGAAATTTTTGAAAAATTTCCTATAAAAATAGGAAATTTTTGAAAAATTTTCTATAAAAATAGGAAATTTTTGAAAAATTTCCTATAAAAATAGGAAATTTTTGAAAAATTTCCTATAAAAATTGGAAATTTTTGAAAAATTTCCTATAAAAATAGGAAATTTTTGAAAAATTTCCTATAAAAATAGGAAATTTTTGAAAAATTTCCTATAAAAATAGGAAATTTTTGAAAAATTTCCTATAAAAATTTCCTATAAAAATTTATTATAAAAATAGGAAATTTTTGAAAAATTTCCTATAAAAATAGGAAATTTTTGAAAAATTTCCTATAAAAATAGGAAATTTTTGAAAAATTTCCTATAAAAATAGAAAATTTTTGAAAAATTTCCTATAAAAATAGGAAATTTTTGAAAAATTTCCTATAAAAATAGGAAATTTTTGAAAAATTTCCTATAAAAATAGGAAATTTTTGAATGAATTTCTATAAAATAGGAAATTATTGAAAAATTTCCTATAAAAATAGGAATTTTTTGAAAAATTTCCTATAAAAATAGGAAATTTTGAAAATTCTTTTTTTTTCATTCTCAGTTGCATAACTTACCCTAGCTTCACTGATTTTCACTGATATACGAGAACATAAATTGCAGATTAACATATAACAGAGTCAAATGTTACCTAAGCCTTTAAAAGCTTTAATAAAAAATGTCAAAATTCCATGGAGACCGTTAAGATTCCTAGAAAATTCAAAATTCATCTATAATATTTTTATGACAACACAAAGTAAATCTATTTTTGCCTTAAGGGAAGTAATTTTTGCTTTATATCACTTAGTTACCAACAGATTTTTTTATTTGAAAATTTTATTTCATATTTAGAGGTTTTCACGAACAAAAAATCTACATAAAATATTAAATATCTTTATAATCAATTTAAGCTCGACATTACACGTGTTTTAAGTGCAATTTTATGGCCAAATATGCCGTGACTTAAAAGCTGACAAAATGCCACTTGACAACGTTTTATCAAGTCATGTTAGAAAATTTATTTACATTCTTTTTCTTTTTAACATTTTATAACATTTTTACAACTTTTAAGCAACGGAATTTTATTTATGTACAAAATATATATGAATTTTTATTGACTTAATCAACTGCGAGTATAAAAATAATAATCAAGAAAATATAAAACGGAAAAAGAAGATTTATATTTATAAATACGAGTATATGGCCCGGAATGGAAAACAAAAAAATTCAGACACAAACACGTGTAAAGGGGAATAATAAAAAGTTTAAAGTTGGGAAAACTTAAAAGTTTTTTAGACAAAAGCTTAGGAAAAGTATTATTTTTGGAAATTTTATAACTTTGTGCTTAAAATAAGTTAAAAAGAAACTACTTAGAGTCGTAGTATTTCCATATTTTCGATTTACCTATTAAAGAAAACTTTTGTGATAGCCCATAACTTTTTATCTCCCTAATAGGGTATCTTAGAAAAACACAGGCTTAGAAATCTAAACGAATTCAAATTTGTGTTGCATATGATTAGGAATTTTTTTCAGAATATTTGTAAAATGAAAAGAAATTCCACCACTTTGACTTTTCACAAAACCTAGATATCTTTTAAAAACAAAGGACCCCCTATTGCATATGAGTAGTGTTATTGGTTTTCAACATTTTAATACTAACCAGTAGAACCAATCTTGGGTCTTGTTATTGAAATGAGATAAAAGACTTTAAACTTGGAACTGCTGGGTATGCATTTCTTTTTTATTGTTGTATATTTTTTATTAAAATAAAAAAAGAACAAAATTGAAATAACAAACTAAACTTGGAACAATCCAACAATTTTATGAATATCTAGTTTGTAATACATAGTCGTAAATACAAACAGAGAAAGGAGATTTTTTTCAAACACCAGCTGTTAACTTGGTTATAAATGTGTTGGCAATTACACCCTACAACAGTAGGTGGTTTATTTATATAATTAATCTCAAAAATAATAAGTTTTTAAAAAATTTCCTCTAAAATTAAGAAATTTTTTAAAACTTTCTTCTAAAAATAAGAAATTTTGTAAAAATGTTCTCTAAAAATAAGCTTTTTTTATAATTTCCTATAAAATTAGGAAATTTTTAAAAAATTTCCGAAAAAATAATAAATTTTGAAAAATTTAATATAAAAATAGAAAAGTTTGCTATAAAAATAAATAATGTTAAACAAAGGTCGAATTTTATAGAAAATTTTTCAAAAATGTTTCTATTTTTATAGGAAAGTTTTTAAATTTTTTATTTTAATCGGAAATTTTGCAAAAGTTTCTTGTTTTAAAAACTTTTTTTTTAAATTCTTTTTTTTGTAGGAATTTTTTTTTTAAATTTCTTATTTTTATAGGAAATTTTTAAAAATTGTCTATTTTCATAGGAAATTTGTTCGAAAATTTTCTATTTTTATAGGAAATTTTTCGAAAATTTTCTATTTTTATAGGAAATTTTTTGAAAATTTTCTATTTTTATAGGAAATTTTTCGAAAATTTTCTATTTTTATAGGAAATTTTTGGAAAATTTTTAGAAAATTTTTTTATTTATTAGGAAATTTTTCGAAAATTTTCTTATTTTTATAGGAAATTTTTCGAAATTTTTCTTATTTTTATAGGAAATTTTTCGAAATTTTTCTTATTTTATAGGAAATTTTTCGAAAATTTTCTTTTTTTATAGGAAATTTTTCGAAAATTTTCTATTTTTATAGGAAGTTTTTCGAAAATTTTCTATTTTATAGGAAATTTTTAAAAATTTCTTATTTTTATAGGAAATTTTTCAAAAATCTCCTAATTTTATAGGAAATTTTTCGAAAATTTTCTATTTGTATAGGAAATTCTACAAAAATGTTCTATTTTTATAGGAAATTCTTCAAAAATTTTAAATTTTTATAAAAAATTCTTTAAAAATTTTCTATTTTTATATGAAATTCTTCAAAAAAATTTTATTTTCATAGGAAATTCTTCAAAAATTGTTTGTTTTATAGGAAATTTTTCAAAAATTCTTATTTTATATTGAAATTTTCAAAAAAATTCTTAATTTTTTAGGAAATTTTGAAAAAAATAATTATTTTTATAGGAAATTTAAAAAAAAAATAATATTTTTATAGAAAGGATTTTCAATAACTTTTTATTTTTATAGGAATTTTTTAAAAAATGTCTTAAAAAAATTTCTTATTTTTGTAGGAAAATTTTCAAAAATTTCTTATTTTTATAGGAAATTTTTCAAAAATTTCTTATTCTTATAGGAAGTTTTTCAAAAATTTTCTATTTTTTTTAAGAAAATTTTTCAAAAATTTCCTATTTTTTTAGGAAATTTTTCAAAAATTTCTTATTTTTTTAGGAAATTTTTCAAAAATTTCCTATTTTTTTTGGAAATTTTTCAAAAATTTCCTATTTTTTTTGGAAATTTTTCAAAAATTTCCTATTTTTTATGAAATTTTTCAAAAATTTCCTATTTTGTTAGAAATTTTTCAAAAATTTCATATATTTATAGGAAATTTTGTGCAAATGTCTCATTTATGTCTACATTTTTTTTATAATTTTTTTGTTATGGGAATTTTTTCAAAAATTTCTTATTGTTATAGGAATTTGTTTAAAAATTTCTTATTTATATAGGATTTTTTTCAAAAACTTTTTTTTGAATTAAATTTTTAAAAAATTTTTTATTTTGTAGGAAATTTTTTAAAATATTTCTTATTTTTATAAAACAATTTTTAAATATTTATTTTTTTATAAGAAATTTTTCAAAAATGATCTTATTTTTTTAAGAAATTTTTCAAAAATTTCTTATTTTATAGGAAATTTTTCAAAATTTTCTTATTTTTATAGGAAATTTTTCAAAAAATTTTTACTCTTGTGGGAAATTTTTCAAAAATTTCTTATTTTTATAGGAAATTTTTTAAAAATTATCTTATTTTTTAAGAAATTTTTAAAAAATTTCTTACTTTTTTTAAAAAATGTTTTAATTTTTTTTGTTTTTATAGAAATTTTTTATTTTTATCGGCAATTTTTCAAAAATTTCTTCTTTTTTATAGGAAATTTTTCAAAAATTTCTTATTTTTATAGGAAATTTTTCAAAATTTTCTTATTTTTATAGAAATTTTTAAAAAATTTCTTATTTTTATAGAAAATTTTTCAAAAATTTTCTTATTTTAATAGCAAATTTTTCAAAAATTTCTTATTTTTATAGGAAATTTTTCAAAAATTTATTATTTTTATAGGAAATTTTTTAAAAATTTGTTATTTTTATAGGAAATTTAACAAAAATTTCAGAAATTTCTTATTTTTGTAGGATTTTTTTTTATAAAAATAGAAATTTTTTTAAAATTTCCTATAAAAATAGTAATTCTTGTGATCGGTCTTGACTTACTATAACACATTCTTAATTATTGTAGTTGTCACAACTGTGCTTTTGTACATAAAATTGCCTCAACACTTTCTCACTGTTTACATGTGTGTCTGTCTGTCTGACTCTTTTCGGTCTATCTTAATATAAATACATACAATAAAATCGTGTATAAAATGCACAAAAAAGACCGCAGAGCTTGTGTATGGTGAGACAATAGGCCAACCGAACACGTTGTAGGTAAAACTACTCTAACTGTGAATGTGAACTGCGAGACCACTACTAAGGCAACAAAGGAAGAATGAATAAGTAAATGATATAAAGGAAAAAAGCACATGCATGTTCTAGTATTTAATCTAAAAGACTTTAAAAAAACGTTCTTTCCACTTTTACATGACAACTCTTGCTGTTTGTGAGACTGTATGTGTTGACAATATTGTTTTGGTATAAGTTTTTTGTATGTGTTAAAGTATAAAAACTAACACAAGGATGTAGAAAAAAAGCGAAATTAACAAAAACATTTATGCTTACAATGAAGCTTAAAGAAGAAAGCTTTAAGGGAAAATTGATGGCAAGGATTTAAGTTAAAAATTTAAGATTGTCTGTGGGAATACACATAAGTATTTATGTGGCGGTTGCTATTATGGTAAAATTTAATGACCCGCCGATTAATTTTTAAAATGTTGTTGAAAACTGGAGTTAAAGGGATCGTTGATAATGCAAATCATCATAATATTTGGTTGGTAAAACGCACAGTGCTTTGCATCTAGCAAATGAAATAACAGAAAAGATTTCACTTTAATCTGCTGGTAGAATAGAAGTCGAAATTTTTAATTTAGATTGAGGCTCTTGATGTTAATATTTTATTTTATAATATTTCCCAGGTCTTGCACTATTAGGTCGACTACTGCAAATTATAATGTTAAATATATTTGACTTTTTGTTAGCATATTTAAGCCATAAACTCCCAGTCAGCTTTAAAGTAAAGGATTTAATGGACGTTTTTGTCTCGTTATTTTTTCTCAAACAGCTAAACCTCCTTTTGAAAATCTACAACAAAAGAATGACACCAGGATACCTTGCTTGAGTGTTGGTATGTGTGTATGTATGTATCTGAGAAGGAAAGACCTAAATGTTAAACAACAATGTTTAAGCGAACAAAAAAAAACAAACCTTTAGTTCACTTTTTCTTTACCTTATAGTTTATGCCTTTAACACTAGTGATACCCTGAAAGCTTAAGCAAAAAGCAGCAAAAAAAAAACTATAACAATGATAAAGTTTATGGTTTTTGAATCCATAAAATATATAAAAATGTAATAAAAGTTTAAACATAGAAAAATGAAATGCATGAACTATAGCTCTAAAAAAACAAGTAAGGAAGTGCTATAGTCGGTCCAGCCCGACCATACGATACCCTTCACCACTAAGGTCAAAGGTGTTATTTTTTCTGTATAAAGAAAAATATTTGCTAAATTTTGCCATCATACAAACATTTTCTCCGGGAAGTGGAACCTATGGGAGGTACCATAAATAATGGACCGATTTTGACGAATTTCAATAGCCATGGTCCCATTATTAAAAAAATGATGTGTTCCAAATTTCATTAAATTATCTTTAGAATTGCGACCTGTAGTTTGATTACAAGGTTTACATGGGGGTCCAGCCAGACGGATGGACGGACGGACATCACTAAATCGACTCAGAAAGTGATTCTAAGCCTATTGGTATACTAAAAGATCTAAGTCTAAGTCAAATATTTCCATGCGTTACATACATCAGCACAAACTTATAATACCCTTTCCACCTATGGTAGTGATGGGTATAAATACATATAAAAATCTAACAATAGCTCGAAACTATGTTTGGAATAGCGGCAAAAGGGAGCAAAGGAATGTAGTTCTGATAAAACCTGAAAAAAAAATATTTTTTTTGTAATATTCACTAAAACCGGCCATTATATCCATGAACAAGTGGAGAAATAATGGTTATTTCAAATTTTTCAACTGATACAAATTGTAAAATTTTTATTAATCATAAAAACTTAAGCTGCTAGTTTCAATTTTTATCTTTAGTTTTTGTTTTGGTTTAGTCAAATGATTTTACATTTGTTTCTGTTTTAAAATTTTAGAACTGAAATTTTTATTTTTTTCTCCATTAAATCTATAAAAAAGTAGAGTTTATGCTGTGATTAGTTTGTGGGGATCATATGGTTAGATGACTTTGGAAATTAGTGTGATTTTTAAAGCACAAAAAAGATTTTAGTTTCGGTTGTGACTGTAGCATATATAAAATATTTAAGTACAAAAGTATAATATTTCCTCAAGACCGAACACATAAAACATAAGTCACTCAGTTCAAATGTGGGCCGATAGTCAACATACTCCTATATATAGACTTTATCACCCATCGATCTTTTTTTATATAAAGATGTTCAGATTTTGGACTATTTATATAATTTTGATAACACTAAACAAGTGTTGGTAAAAAACCGTCCACGGGCTCTTATATGTTTTTGCTTTGACATGATCAGCACCAAAAAGCTTAATCGGTGGTTAAAGTTGCTATATATTGTCATCGCAAAAGCAAACCGGATTGGAAATTGCAGTATTTTATGTTCTAAAGACTTTTTCAATAATCTCAAGGGAATACTTGGTATCAGTACATCTACTCGTTTTTTATATTTTTTTTTACTACATAACTCGGCTACCGTTGTACAATCAAGGTAGATCAATGTTTCGCAATAAAATAATAGGAAAACCAGCCTTTAAAGTTCGTGAGTGGGAAAATCTACAAAATCTAATGAATTTAAAAATACCAAGAGGATAGTTGACTACATCTTCCTCTTTGGCCGTTGTATCGATATATATATATGTTCTTTCACTACCTTGTATTCTACTCAGAATGCTAGTGTTAACATCAATATTTATAGCTAGTTTTCTTAATGGGAAACGTCATTTGAAAAAAATCTACTGCGTGGTGTAATCAATTGTCATTTTTTTATAGTCTAAATTGCTTGGAAAATCGCGAGGCTGATGAATTCAATTGTAGCTATTCACTTATATTGAGGCCCTATGCTCCACTGGGAGTCAAGGATAACAGAAGAAGAAGAATTCACTCATTTCCCAGTTTGATAGGTTTGATGCAGTGCTAAATGATGATTTAAGGCATGCTTTCAGCACACCAGCAGGTATGGAACCTGGAATCGATATGAGTGTTTGGAAAATCACCGGCTAGTACAATGAGTGCTCCCCCAAGTAATAAAGTGGAGCTTCTGAAATCGGGTGGGTGGAATAAGGTCGATGTCTTTCAATGATTTTTTATTTGCCATTGTGAATTCATTCCATATTATATTCTAAAATGATTGCAAAACTTTATCCATAGAAGAATTCTAATACTGCATGTGAAATCATCTGGTTCAGTGGCAGTTTACCGAATTTTCAAGAAATTGGAAATTAGAAATTATATCAAATAATTAAGAAACAGTTGTCAATCAATCATAAAACAATCTCGAGACAAACTTAAAACAATCGTCACACACCGGTAATATACTCATTAATCAGTAGTTAGTCAATAATCAATGAATCATCAAACAATATTTAATTATCATCAAATAGTCGTCAATAATCTTCCAATAATCAAAAAACAAAACTTGTCAAACAACCTTCAAACAATCGTGAAATAATCATCAAAAAGTCGCCAAAAAATCCTAAAAAGTCTATTCACAATGTTTAAACAATCGCCAAACAATCATTAAACAAACGCTTGTCAATCAATTATCGAACAATCATTAAAAATCATGAAAAAGTTTTCCCTCAATCGTCAACCAATTATCAAACAACTATCAAACAATCATTAAACAATCGCCAGCTAATAGTAAATCAATTAAGAAACAATTATCAAACAATAGTCAAATAACTATTAAAGAATCACCAAATAATTGGCAAGCAAACATCAAACAATCGCCAGTCATATGTAAAACAATCATTATCAATCAGTTATCAGCCATTGAGTTTGCAAACAACTATCAAACAATCATCAAACAATCGCCAAACAACCATCAAAAATCTTTAAACAATCATCAAACAATTTTGCAGTCAACCATCAAACCATTATCAAACAACCATCAAATATTACCTGCAGCCGTTTTTCGATTTCAGATAAATCAAAACAGTCGGTCAAGCCCTACTATATAATACTTTTCACTACTTAGGTTTAATATGGACCAACAATTTATCAAGTTTTCCTTAAGTCTTAGAGACATACATATCGTCACCTGAAATGCAAAATGGCGTAACTTACGTAAAATAAAAATTATTTTTTTTTGTTATTCTTGATGCTCCTATTCGAAGTAAGTCCATAATTAATCAAAAAATCCATGCCTAATGTTTGTGTTAGTAACGCCCTTTTGCATTTAAGGTGACGATATACTCGTATACTCGCTACTTTTTTTAAATTTCGAGATTTTACTAGTCTAATGCCATTTCCTGCTGAGGACCTGATATGAAAGTAGGATCAATTGTTTATTGATTTTTATCAAATTTCGGTTTATATTTACGAAATATTTATCTGTGCAATTGAGAATGTGTCATGGACCGATTCCTTTAAAATAAGGTACACTTATTTTACTATAATTAATATTTATGCTGAATATTATTAAAACACAGTTAAATTTATGACTGTAAATGGCCAAAAACTCTATTTCCGAAAGACATCCCTACGGGAGGTACCCGAAATAGTAATGCGATCTTGTACTTTGATAACAAGCTTACATGGATATCCGCCCACCCAGCCAAACTTACGAACATCTTTAAACCAACATAATGAGTGATCCTGCGTAGATCAGTATACTAAAAGGTGGGTCTCATACCAATATTTCTATGCATTACAAACATCAGCACAAACCCAATCTACTATGTATTTCCACCCATGGTCTTAGACCCACCTTTAAGTATACTAATATACTAAAGGTACGGTCAGACTCATTAAACATTTAAATGAAATATTTTGAGTAAAATATTATCAAACAATATAAAAAAAATTTATGGTCGCATTTGCACATTTATTTGATGATCTTTATTTGATAAAATACGGAAAAAAATACGTTCAAATTATAAACAAAAAAAACAAGTTTTATTTATGGTCACACTGAAGGTTAAATATTTTCCCAAAAAATATTTGATCAAATTTTTTCAAAACAAAATTGAGCATCTAGCAATTTGTTTCTCATATTTGATGTTGTTGTTTCTCAAAATTGATGTTGTTGTTACTCAAATTTGATGTTGTTGTTTCTCATATTTGATGTTGTTGTTTCTGTTTGAATAGTAAACAATACAAATGCTCAGCTGTTATTTGCCCCTGTTTGATGTTATAAAAAATTTTGTAAGATTAAATAATTATTTGATCAAAATTTAATAAAATATTTGCTCTTGCGTGGTCACATTAGGAAAATTTTTATTTGCTGGCAAATGATTTTGTTTTCTTCAAATCAACATGTTTCTTGTTTGAACCTCAAAAATATTTTTCCCGGAATTGAGATGTTGGCCATAAATTTCAGTATATTTTTACTATATCAAGTTTCGTTGAAATCGGTTCATACTTAACCATAGCTCCCATACAAACTTTTATATAAAACGTCACCAAAATGCTCGTAAATCTGAACATAATGGCAATTTTATGTTTACTAGCATATCCTGCGGTCGACACAATCGACCGTCATCAAGTTTATTGTGAATACAAATTTCCCGTGCTGTAGCTTAGTTGATTAGCACGTAATATCACATTGAGCCTGGGTTCGATCCCCGGTCTCGGCAACAACAATTTCTGTAATAATTAATTTCTATTAAATTTAAGGCCCTATGCTTCACTGGGAGTCAATTATAACAGAATTCAAATTATTAATTACCACAGCAATAACACGCCGTCTACGAAAAATAAATAAAATTGGCTGTAAAACAAAAAAATGCGTCTAAATAACAACAAAGGGCGTAACTTCACTGTTCTAAAAACAGATTTGATGTGCAATTACAGTGTTGCTTTATCTCTCCCTTTCATCACCTTTCTCTTCTCTACTATTCCCTTTCCAAAGAAGGTTACCCAATTCGTATATACTCTCTTAATTTTTGTAAAAATATTTTTTTAAATCTATTAAAAAGCTCTTTTTTTTCCTCGTCGTTATATTTATTCATATTAGAATGGAAAGAATTATAATGCCTTTTTATAACATTTTCTCTATTCCTTTTAAATATTTGATGACATAAAAGACACTCGCCAAAGTCTGTTGAACGATTAAATCATTGATGGACGTTTCACCAAACAATTGTTTATAAGCAATTGACATACATATAACAACACAACATCTCGCAGTGTATTTTTAAGAAAAACCAACAAAAAATGATCAAAATAACGGCTTAATTTAAAGAGCATAAGAAAAAGGGGGCGTTGCTTACAAACAATTGTTTGATGAAATGTCCATCAATGCTCTATATCATTGATGGACAAAAAGAAAATGTGATTGTATTTGTGAGCGAAAGAGAGGATACACTGGCAGAAGCACGAATCGATATAAATTTGGTTGTTAATTTCTGTTTTATTTCAGTTACCGCCGAACCAGCGAGGAATGAACATGAGGAGGAGTATTGTACTTTTTTTTTTGTTATTTTTAGTAAACAAATATTAATTATTTGTTTTCTATAGAAAAAAAGTATCTTTCTATAGATATCTTATATTATTATAAGAAAATATACTATTTCTTATAAACAAAAAATTACTTTTTCTATAGAACAAATTACAAATTTTTTCTATAGAAAAAATTACTTTTTCTATAGAAAAAATTACTTTTTCTATAGAAAAAATTACTTTTTCTATAGAAAAAATTACTTTTTCTATAGAAAAAATTACTTTTTCTATAGAAAAAATTACTTTTTCTATAGAAAAAATTACTTTTTCTATAGAAAAAATTACTTTTTCTATAGAAAAAATTACTTTTTCTATAGAAAAAATTACTTTTTCTATAGAAAAAATTACTTTTTCTATAGAAAAAATTACTTTTTCTATAGAAAAAATTACTTTTTCTATAGAAAAAATTACTTTTTCTATAGAAAAAATTACTTTTTCTATAGAAAAAATTACTTTTTCTATAGAAAAAATTACTTTTTCTATAGAAAAAATTACTTTTTCTATAGAAAAAATTACTTTTTCTATAGAAAAAATTACTTTTTCTATAGAAAAAATTACTTTTTCTATAGAAAAAATTACTTTTTCTATAGAAAAAATTACTTTTTCTATAGAAAAAATTACTTTTTCTATAGAAAAAATTACTTTTTCTATAGAAAAAATTACTTTTTCTATAAAAAAAATAAAATTACTTCTATAGAAAATTTTTTTTTCTATAGAAAACTTATCTTTTCTACAGAAAAACTTATTCTTTCTATAGAAAAACTTATTGTTTGCATAGAACAACTTTTTTCCATAGAAAAACTGATTTTTTTTTATGAAAAACTGAATTTTTTTATATAAAAACTGAATTAAATATTTAGCATTAAAATAATCTCATATAACATCACAACATCTCGCAGTGTATCTGGAAGAAAAAACAACAAAATTTGATCAAAATAATGGCTTAACTAAAGAGCATAAGAAAAAGGAGGCGTTGCTTGCAAACAATTGTTTAATGAAATGTCCATCAATGCTCTATATGCAATTGTATAAGTAGTATTTGGCTGAGTGCTACTTCTCTTAAAAAAATTGCTCGGGCTAAATGGATATGTGGAGAAATTGATCTCATTGATTTCTATGTCACTTCGTACAATAGAGCGTCGAATTGGCCAATTTGGCAAAACTATAATTAAAAATTGTGTAGTTTTGGAAGAGTTTACTGATTCCAAGATATTCCATAATAAACCGTTTTTGCATTTTCAGAAGTGAATGAGAAAGAAAACAACTCTGTGAAGTGATGAACAGATAAACTTGTAAGCGTTACTAACGGACTGACAAAAATGATGGAGAAATCAAGGTATTATTGAACTTTTCAACAAAGATCCTAATATTTCAAATTTATTATCATTTTACTGCATAATTAACCGCGAGAACCACGAAGTACTTGGAAACTGTAGAAGTTACAGTTACAGTTTAAAACCATTCCAGTCGCAATGTAAGATTTGCCTTTTAATATTCCTTCCTGATATTATAGCATTTTCTAAACATTAATCAGTTTTGAATTTACATTTGATTCAGACCGATCATTTAATTCATTTTCTTGATAATAATCTGTAATTATTATAAACTTTCCTTCAAAAGACTCTTTTTTTAATCAGTAACATCCTTTTTGGGTATAAGTCACAATGTTCTTATCCAACTCTTTCTACTGTGACTCTTAAAAAAATTTGCATTGATAAATAGCTCTTATTGACGTCATGCCTGCCCTTCCCTGCAATATTATTTAATTTTTTAACACAATATTTATCCCTCAATCACTTGAAAATTTTATCCCAGTAAACCAACACAAAAAAACAAAATTCCATAAAAATTTAACTTCAAATAATTCAAATTTGAAAAGTTACATTTTAAGCACTTTTTTTTGCTAAATCTTCCAAAATATTAATTTTGTCTTTCACTCCCTCACCACAAATAATAAAAACAATACCAATAATTTTTGTTGCTATTATTTTACAAAACAAAAACATTTATTTAATTGTAATTAAATACTCTTTATTTTTGTTTTTGTCTACCACTATCTCCCCACAAATGTACTCTTTAATTCTCATCACTCACCAAAAATAATAAAAACAAAAGAAAACATGTTTGCATACAATTTCTTTTGTTTGATTCTTAATAGTGAATTTCATATGCATGTGAGTTTTCTTTATTGTGTTAGTAAGATTTTTAAATACCAAACCGATTTTTTAAAACTGAACCGATTTTAATAAAATATAGATTCGTCTGATCTACGGAACATTATCTTTCAAATGGTATAAAATTTTCCAGAAATGAGTGTATAATTAAAGCGTAAAAGGGGATAATAAATGGGTGCTTGCGTATTAATATTATAGATATTTTGAACTTATAATTTTTGACCAAAACTCCTAAATAAGGCCTAATAACAGAAATAGTTTGAATATATAAGTCTTAAGAAAATGTTTGTATGACGATAATACATTTGCCCTATAACCTATAACATTTTCTCACTTGATTTATATAAGTTTCTACTCCATCGCTTGTTTAATACGAAGCATTGAGCCTTACGAGCCTTAAAATTTGAACTGTTGGCATGACTTCGTTCTGAACTGCGATTACGTGAAAAAAAAATAAATTTTAAAATAGAGTGAAATAAAGAAGGGAATCTCTTGAGTTACCCTAGAATTAATCAAGAACTAATTTGATGACCTTATTTGGTGCGATACCTAAGAATGTTTGATATACATATAATGGGAGAAGTTAAAATCGACCATAAAGATGCATTTCACAGACTGACTGATGCCTAGCAATTCAAAAAATAATACTTATACTAAAACGTAAACTAATATACAAAAGTTCTCCAATCAAGGAAATAACACTAATCTACAATAAAATTCATTTTATATAACATTTTATATTATTCAAAACTCCCCCAACCCTGGGGTTAATAGAACCTAACAACTACTAACAAAATTTCCAGCAAACATTTTCCATAAAAAAATTCCTTAAATAACATCCTTAAATAAAACTTGAAATAAATGCATACAAATGAACAATTTTTATAGCGTTCCTTCAGAAAAAAACGTTGGTAAAATTCAACCCAGTATTTTCAACTAGAAAACATAGAAATTATGGTGTTATTTATATGAAAGTAAAAATTTTTTGCTCCAAATAAAAAAGAAAAAAATAAAAACTCCTAAAAGGGAATCTAAAAAATAGTAAAATATTGCTGGAAATAAAGGAAGAAAACCTAACGATTTACGCACAATCAAATTTACTTGTTAAAGTTGTAAAAAACGAAACAATTTATGACCTGAGAAAAACTATTATTACCAAGTAGTCGTAGTCCTCCTGTAAATCATTGGAGAAATATGAGTTCGGAAAAAATAAATATAAAATTTGTTATAATATAATAATAACAATAAAAAATGAAAATTATTGGCACTGAGAGAACATAAGATGAGGAATACTTAAAGTTAAAGGAAATGGACAAGGAAACGGTTATGAAACAAAATGCCAGTTTAGGGCAAATTGCTCTATGTTATGTTGAGTTGAGCTGAGATGTCAGTTTGTTGAAAGAATTTATGGGAATTTATGTTTATATGTGAGAAGTTAATCAAAAAGCTTATAAAGTTAATACTTAAGAGTTTACTTTAGAGAAAAATGTAAAATATTAATTTTTTTTGTTTTTATTCCTTTAATCATGACCATATTTAGGTACGAACACTTAGAGCAGTTTTA
This sequence comes from Stomorhina lunata, assembly GCA_933228675.1. Classification (NCBI taxonomy): domain Eukaryota; kingdom Metazoa; phylum Arthropoda; class Insecta; order Diptera; family Rhiniidae; genus Stomorhina; species Stomorhina lunata. The sequence continues at coordinate 21,257,812 of OW121740.1, forward strand.
TTTAATGAAAAGGTTTAAGGATGACATTCTGTAGACTCAACAATAATGATGCCTTTAGTGTCGGAGAAATATTTACGAAAATAATGGGATGTGCCTGATTGCATAAAAGCGTTTTCTGTAAAAAATATATACACATTATTTAACAAACATCGGTCTATAAGATATCATAATCGACGTAGCCCGTATCACCAGAAGCCAAAGACTTTTTCCAATTTTCGTAAATACCACGATCATTTATGAAACTCATAAAAATGAGCATTAAAAGCAGAGGTCCACACAAAGAGAAAATAACAAAAAAATCATACTCAGAGTTATCATCATTTATAATATTAACTAATATTAGTATCTTTCTCAATTTGTGGCTCTGATGTTAAAAAAAGGTTTCTATCGATTTTATTAATTATTTTTATCAAAAATATTTCTATTAAAGATTTTTCTATAGAAAAGCATTTCAAACGAAAAATTTTTTATAGAAAACTATTCTTGTCGAAAATTTTTCTATACAAAAATATTTTTATCGAAAAATTTTCTACAGAAAAATATATTGAACGAAAATTTTTCTACAGACAAATATTTTGACCAACAATTTTTCTATAGAAAAATATTTTTATTAAAGATTTTTTTCTGAAGAAAAAATATTTTTGTCGAAAATTTTTCTATAGAAAAATATTCGATAAAAAAATTTTCTATCAAAATGTTTTTGATAAAAAAAGTTTCTATCGAAATATTTTTCTGTAGAAAAATGTTCGATAAAAAAATTTTCTATCGAAAAATTTTCGATAAAAATATTTTTCTGTAGAAAAATTTAAAAATTTTTATGATTTTTAAATTGACGTTCAATAGAAAAATTTTTGATAAAAAAAATTTCTATAGAAATATTTTTGATAAAAAATTTTTTAAGAAAAATTTTTGAAAAAAAAAATTTTATAGAAAAATTTTTGATAAAAAAGTTTTTATCGAAAAATTTTTGACAAAAAAATTTTCTATTTTATAAATTTTCTATTTTTTAAATTCTCTATAAAAAAAAAACTTTTATATAGAAAAATTATTTATAAACAATATTTTGATAAAAAATTTCTATAGAAATATTTTTGTTAGAAAACATTTTCTAAAAAGATTTTTTCAAAAATTTTCTATACAAAAATTATTGATAAAAAATTTTTGTGTAGAAAAATTTTTGATAACAAAATTTTTTATAGAAATATTTTTGATCAAAAATTTTTTTTAGACATTTTTTTAATAAAAAAATTTTCATTAGTAAAATTTTTGATAAAAACATATTTTATGTAAAAATTTTTGTTGAAAAGATTTTCTATAGAAAATTTTTGATAAGAACGTTTTTGATAGAAACTATTGTGTTAAATAATGTTTCTATATAAAAATTTTGTTAAAAGAAATTTACAAAGAAAAATTTTGTTAAAAAAAATTTACAAAGAAAAATTTTGTTTAAAAAAATTTCCAAAGAAAAATTTTTGCTGAAAAAATTTTCATAGAAAAATTTTTTGAGGAAAAAAAAATTTCCATAGAAAAGTTTTTGGTAACAACAATTTTGATGGAAACATTTTCGTTAAAAAAATTTTCTATATAAAAATTTTTGATAAAAAAATTTTATATAGAAAAATTTTTGTTGAAAAATGTTTCTATAGAAAAATTTTTTATGAAAAATTTAATGAAAAGTTTTTAATAAAAACATTTTCGATAGAAAAATTTTTGTAAAAGAAATTTTCTATATAAAAATTTTGGGTAAAAAAAATTTCGATTTTTTTCTGTAGAAAAATTTTTGATAAGAATTTAAAAATTTTTATGATTTTTAAATAAGATTAACTTTCTATAGAAAATTTTTTTTATAAAAAATTGTTGATAAAAAATATTTTAATAAACAAATTTTGTACAGAAAAAATTTTAACTTTTTGATTTGAATTTTTGTAGAAAAATTTTCTATAAAAAAATTGTTTATAAAAAATTTTTCTATAAAAAAAGATTTTCTATAGAAAAATTTTTTGTAAAAACGTTTTCGATAGAAAATTTTTTGTTAAAAAATTTTTCTATATAAAAATTTTGGTTAAAAAAATTTTCAAAGAAACATTTTTGCTAAAAATTTGCTATAGAAAAATGTTTGATAAAAAAAGTTTATACGAAATTTTTGAGAAAAAAAAATTCCATAGAAATGTTTTTGATAAAAAAATTTTTAATAAAATAATTTTATACAGAAAAAAATTTTAACAAAAACTTTTTGATAAAAAATTTTTTATAGAAAAATTTTCAATAGAAAAATTGTTGATAAAAAAATTTTCTATAAAAAAATGTTGATAAAAAAATTTCAAATAGAGACATTTTTGATAAAAAATTTTTTTTTGCAAAAGTTTTCTATCGAAAATGTTTTTATCAAAAATTTTTCGATGGAAAAATTTTTGTTAAAAAAATTTTCTTTATAAAAATTTTGGATAAAAAAATTTTCTATATAAAAATTTTAGATAAAAAAATTTCGATAAAAAAATTTTCTATAGAAAAATTTTTGATTAAAAAATTTTTTATAGAATAGTTTTTGATAAAAAAATTTTCTATAGAAAAAATTTTCCATAGAAAAATTTTTGATAAAACAATTTTCTATAGAAAAATTTTTGATAAAACAATTTTCTATAGAAAATTTTTTTTTTCAAAATTTTTTGCGAAAAAATTTTCTATAGAAAAATTAAACAAAAAATCCAAAGAAAAGTTTTTGATAAAAACATTTTTGACGGAAAAATTTTCGTTAAAAAAATTTTCTATATAAAAATTTTGGATAGAAACATTTTTGATAAAAAAAAATTTTCATAGAAAAGTTTTTGATAAAAACATTTTCGATAGAAAAATTTTTGTAAAAGAAATTTTCTATATAAAAATTGTGGATAAAAAAATTTCCATAGCAAATTTTTTTCTGTAGAAAAATTTTTGATAAGAATTTAAAAATTTTTATGATTTTTAAATAAGATTAACTTTCTATAGAAATTTTTTTTATAAAAAATTGTTGATAAAAAATATTTTAATAAAAAAATTTTGTACAGAAAAAATTTTAATAAACACTTTTTGATAAAATTGTTGATAAAAAAATTTTCTATAAAAAAATTTTTGATAAAAAATTTTTCTATAGTAAAATTTTTGCTGAAAAGATTTTCGATAGAAAAATTCTTTGTAAAATTGTAAAAACGTTTTCGATAGAAAATTTTTTGTTAAAAAATTTTTTTTATATAAAAATTTCGGCTAACAAAATTTCCAAACAAACATTTCTGCTAAAAATTTGCTATAGAAAAATTTTTGATAAAAAAAGTTTATAGAAAATTTTTGAGAAAAAAAAAATTCCATATAAATGTTTTTGTTAAAAAAAAAATTTAAATAAAATAATTTTATACAGAAAAAATTTTAATAAAAACTTTTTGATAAAAAAATGTTTATAGAAAAATTGATAAAAAAATTTTCTATAAAAAATGTTGAAAAAAAATTTCAAATAGAAATTTTATTCTGTAGAAAAATTTTTGATAAGAATTTACAAATTTTTATGATTTTTAAACAAGATTAACTTTCTATAGAAAAATTTTTTTCCACAGAAATGTTTTTGATAAAAAAAATTTTAAAAAATAATTTTATACAGAAAAAAATTTTAATAAAAACTTTTTGATAAAAAATTTTTATAGAAAAATTTTCAATAGAAAAATTGTTGATAAAAAAATTTTCTATACAAAAATGTTGATAAAAAAATTTCAAATAGAGACATTTTTGATAAAAAAATTTTTTTTGCAAAAGTTTTCTATCGAAAATGTTTTTATCAAAAATTTTTCGATGGAAAAATTTTTGTTAAAAAAATTTTCTTTATAAAAATTTTGGATAAAAAAATTCTTGATAAAAAAATTTTCTATATAAAAATTTTAGATAAAAAAATTTCGATAAAAAATTTTTCTATGGAAAAATTTTTTTATAGAATAGTTTTTTTTGATGAAAAAAATTTTCTATAGAAAAAATTTTGAAAAAAAAATTTTTCTATAGAAGAATTTTTGATGAAACAATTTTCTATAGAAAAATTTTTGATAAAACAATTTTCTATAGAAAAATTTTTGATAAAAAATTTTTCTATATAAAAATTTTGGATAAAAAAAAATCGATAGAAAATTTTTTTCTGTAGAAAAACTTTTGATAAAAATTTACAAATTTTTATGATTTTTAAATAAGATTAATTTTCTATAGAAAAATTTTTAATAAAACATTTTTGATAAAAAAATTTTAAATAAAAAAATTTTCTGAAGAGAAAGTTTTTCTATTGAAAAATTGTTAATAAAAAAAATTTTCTATAAAAAAATTTTGATAAAAAAATTTTTAATAGAAACATTTTTGATACAAAAATTTTTACGTATGAGGTTGTGAGCTTGAGTCAGCCTTAATTCCATAAATTAGTTTGTTTTTTACAAATTTTTATTAATTTTAAATGCGTGTGGGATAACCAATTACTCGAAGCGTTTCAATGGTTGGTTAGGCCATCTCTTTAGGAGGACTTTCGCTAGTTTTTCACTTTGTGCCGACCTCTGATCACAATCTAGTCACAAGTTCATATATTCAAACTAAAATGTATGGCAACAATTAAGGAAGATTGAGAAATTTAAATTTAGGGATTTTTACACATTATAATCTAGTTCATTTTGATCAACTTTAATATCTTTCATAGCCACTACATACATAGCATCTGTTAATTTATCTTCTAACATCTTTGAAATCACTTTATCCCCTTAATAAAGTCTTTAATACCGATTTGCTACATTACCAAAAATCCGATAATTTTTCACTTAACCTTACAAATTTATTGCAACACATTTGCACACTAATGGCCTTTAGACATCAAATACTAAATGTTAAATACATATATTCTTTTTCTATTTCTCCCCCCAACCCCTCTCTCTCACCCCCCCCTTCACTGAACCCTGAAACCCTTAAAAAGTTCGGAAAACATTACCTAAACCCCACAACAATTATTTAGGTATTAATAATGAAATCTTAGGATCTTGTACTTTAAACTCATACCAAATATGAAATCCTCCCAAAAGGAACTTTGTTATTTGTATTTTGTGTTTGTAAGAACATGTTCGAACATGATTTTTTTTTCTTTCCTTTGGAAAAGTAAATCACAAAGTATTTTAGTCCAACTATAATAAATACATTAAAGAAACGAAGCAAAAATTCGAAAAGGGGAGTGAGATATATTATATTCATTAGCATTTTAGTTCTTAAGGAGTAACTAAATACAAGGAAAATGCCTGAATTTGTTACCAAGAATATGTGAAAGATGAAAAAGAAATGAAAATTCAATATTTATGGTATAAGGAGGAGAATACTAATATCATCGGTAAGTTGGCAAAATGGCTTATGTGGATTTTGGGAAAATTTGTATAAGGCGAATTCTTGAATACAGTGAAATTCAAAAGGAAAGCAAAATGAAGGGAGTTAAAAGCGAAAACGGAACATCTAATTACGACCTCTATGTGATAGTATATATATTTTTGTCAGTTTTTTAAATAGCATTTAGGTCAATTTGTAGACTCTCAGAATCTTCTTTTTGTAGGTTGCCTTTACATTCTTATTTTAGAAGGTACGTATACAGATAGACCATTCGATAACCTTCTGATAACAATGCATATTAATATATATTTAGAAATACGAGGGATATTTCTATCAAAAATTTTTCTAAAGAAAAATATTTCTGTCAAAAATTTTCTAACGCAAAATAATTCTATCGAAAATTTTTCTAACGAAACCTATTTCTAACGAAAATTTTTCTAACGAAACCTATTTCTATCTAAAATTTCTCTAACGAAACCTATTTCTATCGAAAATTTCTCTAACAAAACCTATTTCTATTGAAAATTTTTCTAACGAAACCTATTTCTATCGAAAATTTTTCTATAGAAAAATATTTCTATCGAAAATTTTTCTAAAGAAAAAAATTTATATCAAAAAATTTTTCTAAAGAAAAAAATTTCTATCGAAAAAATTTTTCTAAAGAAAAAAATTTCTATCGAAAAATATTTCTATCGAAAAAATTTCTAGAGAAAAATATTTCTATAGAAAACTTTTCTAAAGAAAAATATTTCTATCGAAAATTTTTCTAAAGAAAAATATTTCTATCGAAAATTTTTCTAAAGAAAGATATTTCTATCGAAAAATTTTCTAAAGAAAAATATTTCTTTCGAAAATTTTTCTAAAGAAAAATATTTCTATCGAAAATTTTTCTAAAGAAAAATATTTCTATCGAAAATTTTTCTAAAGAAAAATATTTCTATCGAAAAATATTTCTATCGAAAATTTTTCTAAAGAAAAATACTTCTATCGAAAATTTTTCTAAAGAAAAATATTTCTATCGAAAATTTTTCTAAAGAAAAATATTTCTATCGAAAATCTTTCTATAGAAAAATATTTCTATCGAAAATTTTTCTATAGAAAAATATTTCTATCGAAAATTTTTCTATAGAAAAATATTTCTATCGAAAATTTTTCTATAGAAAAATATTTCTATCGAAAATTTTTCTATAGAAAAATATTTCTATCGAAAATTTTTCTATAGAAAAATATTTCTATCGAAAATTTTTCTATAGAAAAATATTTCTATCGAAAATTTTTCTATAGAAAAATATTTCTATCGAAAATTTTTCTATAGAAAAATATTTCTATCGAAAATTTTTCTATAGAAAAATATTTCTATCGAAAATTTTTCTATAGAAAAATATTTCTATCGAAAATTTTTCTATAGAAAAATATTTCTATCGAAAATTTTTCTATAGAAAAATATTTCTATCGAAAATTTTTCTATAGAAAAATATTTCTATCGAAAATTTTTCTATAGAAAAATATTTCTATCGAAAATTTTTCTATAGAAAAATATTTCTATCGAAAATTTTTCTATAGAAAAATATTTCTATCGAAAATTTTTCTATAGAAAAATATTTCTATCGAAAATTTTTCTATAGAAAAATATTTCTATCGAAAATTTTTCTATAGAAAAATATTTCTATCGAAAATTTTTCTATAGAAAAATATTTCTATCGAAAATTTTTCTATAGAAAAATATTTCTATCGAAAATTTTTCTATAGAAAAATATTTCTATCGAAAATTTTTCTATAGAAAAATATTTCTATCGAAAATTTTTCTATAGAAAAATATTTCTATCGAAAATTTTTCTATAGAAAAATATTTCTATCGAAAATTTTTCTATAGAAAAATATTTCTATCGAAAATTTTTCTATAGAAAAATATTTCTATCGAAAATTTTTCTATAGAAAAATATTTCTATCGAAAATTTTTCTATAGAAAAATATTTCTATCGAAAATTTTTCTATAGAAAAATATTTCTATCGAAAATTTTTCTATAGAAAAATATTTCTATCGAAAATTTTTCTATAGAAAAATATTTCTATCGATAATTTTTCTAAAGAAAAATATTTCTATCGAAAATTTTTCTAAAGAAAATTATTTCTATCGAAAATTTTTCTAAAGAAAAATATTTCTATCGAAAATTTTTCTAAAGAAAAATATTTCTATCGAAAATTTTTCTAAAGAAAAAAAAATTTCTATCGAAAATTTTTCTAAAGAAAAATATTTCTATCGAAAATTTTTCTATAGAAAAATATTTCTATCGAAAATTTTTCTATAGAAAAATATTTCTATCGAAAATTTTTCTATAGAAAAATATTTCTATCGAAAATTTTTCTATAGAAAAATATTTCTATCGAAAATTTTTCTATAGAAAAATATTTCTATCGAAAATTTTTCTATAGAAAAATATTTCTATCGAAAATTTTTCTATAGAAAAATATTTCTATCGAAAATTTTTCTATAGAAAAATATTTCTATCGAAAATTTTTCTATAGAAAAATATTTCTATCGAAAATTTTTCTATAGAAAAATATTTCTATCGAAAATTTTTCTATAGAAAAATATTTCTATCGAAAATTTTTCTATAGAAAAATATTTCTATCGAAAATTTTTCTATAGAAAAATATTTCTATCGAAAATTTTTCTATAGAAAAATATTTCTATCGAAAATTTTTCTATAGAAAAATATTTCTATCGAAAATTTTTCTATAGAAAAATATTTCTATCGAAAATTTTTCTATAGAAAAATATTTCTATCGAAAATTTTTCTATAGAAAAATATTTCTATCGAAAATTTTTCTATAGAAAAATATTTCTATCGAAAATTTTTCTATAGAAAAATATTTCTATCGAAAATTTTTCTATAGAAAAATATTTCTATCGAAAATTTTTCTATAGAAAAATATTTCTATCGAAAATTTTTCTATAGAAAAATATTTCTATCGAAAATTTTTCTATAGAAAAATATTTCTATCGAAAATTTTTCTATAGAAAAATATTTCTATCGAAAATTTTTCTATAGAAAAATATTTCTATCGAAAATTTTTCTATAGAAAAATATTTCTATCGAAAATTTTTCTATAGAAAAATATTTCTATCGAAAATTTTTCTATAGAAAAATATTTCTATCGAAAATTTTTCTATAGAAAAATATTTCTATCGAAAATTTTTCTATAGAAAAATATTTCTATCGAAAATTTTTCTATAGAAAAATATTTCTATCGAAAATTTTTCTATAGAAAAATATTTCTATCGAAAATTTTTCTATAGAAAAATATTTCTATCGAAAATTTTTCTATAGAAAAATATTTGTATCGAAAATTTTTCTATAGAAAAATATTTCTATCGAAAATTTTTCTATAGAAAAATATTTCTGTCGAAAATTTTTCTATAGAAAAATATTTCTATCGAAAATTTTTCTATAGAAAAATATTTCTATCGAAAATTTTTCTATAGAAAAATATTTCTATCGAAAATTTTTCTATAGAAAAATATTTCTATCGAAAATTTTTCTATAGAAAAATATTTCTATCGAAAATTTTTCTATAGAAAAATATTTCTATCGAAAATTTTTCTATAGAAAAATATTTCTATCGAAAATTTTTCTATAGAAAAATATTTCTATCGAAAATTTTTCTATAGAAAAATATTTCTATCGAAAATTTTTCTATAGAAAAATATTTCTATCGAAAATTTTTCTATAGAAAAATATTTCTATCGAAAATTTTTCTATAGAAAAATATTTCTATCGAAAATTTTTCTATAGAAAAATATTTCTATCGAAAATTTTTCTATAGAAAAATATTTCTATCGAAAATTTTTCTATAGAAAAATATTTCTATCGAAAATTTTTCTATAGAAAAATATTTCTATCGAAAATTTTTCTATAGAAAAATATTTCTATCGAAAATTTTTCTATAGAAAAATATTTCTATCGAAAATTTTTCTATAGAAAAATATTTCTATCGAAAATTTTTCTATAGAAAAATATTTCTATCCATAATTTTTCTAAAGAAAAATATTTCTATCGAAAATTTTTCTAAAGAAAATTATTTCTATCGAAAATTTTTCTAAAGAAAAATATTTCTATCGAAAATTTTTCTAAAGAAAAATATTTCTATCGAAAATTTTTCTAAAGAAAAATATTTCTATCGAAAATTTTTCTAAAGAAAAATATTTCTATCGAAAATTTTTCTATAGAAAAATATTTCTATCGAAAATTTTTCTATAGAAAAATATTTCTATCGAAAATTTTTCTATAGAAAAATATTTCTATCGAAAATTTTTCTATAGAAAAATATTTCTATCGAAAATTTTTCTATAGAAAAATATTTCTATCGAAAATTTTTCTAAAGAAAAATATTTCTATAGAAAATTTTTCTATAGAAAAATATTTCTATAGAAAATTTTTCTATAGAAAAATATTTCTATAGAAAATTTTTCTATAGAAAAATATTTCTATCGAAAATTTTTCTATAGAAAAATATTTCTATCGAAAATTTTTCTATAGAAAAATATTTCTATCGAAAATTTTTCTATAGAAAAATATTTCTATAGAAAAATATTTCTATCGAAAATTTTTCTATAGAAAAATATTTCTATCGAAAATTTTTCTATAGAAAAATATTTCTATCGAAAATTTTTCTATAGAAAAATATTTCTATCGAAAATTTTTCTATAGAAAAATATTTCTATCGAAAATTTTTCTATAGAAAAATATTTCTATCGAAAATTTTTCTATAGAAAAATATTTCTATCGAAAATTTTTCTATAGAAAAATATTTCTATCGAAAATTTTTCTATAGAAAAATATTTCTATCGAAAATTTTTCTATAGAAAAATATTTCTATCGAAAATTTTTCTATAGAAAAATATTTCTATCGAAAATTTTTCTATAGAAAAATATTTCTATCGAAAATTTTTCTATAGAAAAATATTTCTATCGAAAATTTTTCTATAGAAAAATATTTCTATCGAAAATTTTTCTATAGAAAAATATTTCTATCGAAAATTTTTCTATAGAAAAATATTTCTATCGAAAATTTTTCTATAGAAAAATATTTCTATCGAAAATTTTTCTATAGTAAAATATTTCTATCGAAAATTTTTCTATAGAAAAATATTTCTATCGAAAATTTTTCTATAGAAAAATATTTATATCGAAAATTTTTCTATAGAAAAATATTTCTATTAAAAATTTTTCTATATTTAGAATATGGGGTATAAAAACTAATTTATCTTTTATAAAACTTCAAAAAGAATTATCAAAGAACCCTCGTTTATGTAGATATTTTATTACTCTTCTAGGTCATGTAGTTTTATATCAAGAAGAAGCTGTAGTTGAACATTTAATTTAAGTTATAACATGCCCAAGAATAAGATTTATTACTGACCCATTGATGTAGCATTAAGAAAATTTCCAAATTTGCTTTCTTTTAGTCTTTTTCGAAACATTTCCAAATAAAAAAATATTTTCTTTAGATACATGCAGCAACATCGTATAGAACCAACCCAATGTCTGTCTGCCTGTCCAATCCTTAAATGTAAAGCAGCACAAAGTACAAATAATGACTTCTAAAAAGGGGATTACTCTTTCTTATGTGTAACAATGAAACATATACATATGTAGATACAAGTATAAGTAATGAATAAGAAATCCTTAAAAGATTGACACAAACTGACAATTGATGTGGTGAGGAAAGTTATATAAATTTGAACAAAGGATCGTTATATCATTAAAATTGAACAAAAGAACAAAATAGATGAATGAATACAAAAAAACTTAAAAAAAAATCAAATGTCCATAAGGGTTTGACTTGTTGAAATTTGTTAATATTTTAGACAATATTTTATACACACATATCAGGAAATTTTACTGAAATCCTCAAATATTTGTATCTTCATATAAATGAGGTAAACTCCCCAGAAATATTTTTTTTAAATTTGTACAAATTCAACATTAATTTTGTATTTTTGTACAAATTCTTATTATTTGATTTAATATTTAAAGAACTCATAGGAAACATGCAAAAAGTTTTAATTTTCGGATGTATAGATAAAGGCATTTAATCTTTTCCTTGGGCAATTTAAGTGGCAGAAAATGTAAGTATTATTTGGTTTCATGTTTTCTTTTTCGAATCTACCCTTCAGAGTGCATTTTAAGAACTGTCTATAAAAAGCTATAAATAACACTTCACTATCGTTTATGGTACATATGCATGTGCACATATAAATATGATAGCACTGCCATGGATATTTTGCACAATGGGGCATATTAGCAACAACATTCAGTCATAGTCTAGTCATAGTCTAGTCATAGTCTAGTCATAGTCTAGTCATAGTCTAGTCATAGTCTAGTCATAGTCTAGTCATAGTCTAGTCATAGTCTAGTCATAGTCTAGTCATAGTCTAGTCATAGTCTAGTCATAGTCTAGTCATAGTCTAGTCATAGTCTAGTCATAGTCTAGTCATAGTCTAGTCATAGTCTAGTCATAGTCTAGTCATAGTCTAGTCATAGTCTAGTCATAGTCTAGTCATAGTCTAGTCATAGTCTAGTCATAGTCTAGTCATAGTCTAGTCATAGTCTAGTCATAGTCTAGTCATAGTCTAGTCATAGTCTAGTCATAGTCTAGTCATAGTCTAGTCATAGTCTAGTCATAGTCTAGTCATAGTCTAGTCATAGTCTAGTCATAGTCTAGTCATAGTCTAGTCATAGTCTAGTCATAGTCTAGTCATAGTCTAGTCATAGTCTAGTCATAGTCTAGTCATAGTCTAGTCATAGTCTAGTCATAGTCTAGTCATAGTCTAGTCATAGTCTAGTCATAGTCTAGTCATAGTCTAGTCATAGTCTAGTCATAGTCTAGTCATAGTCTAGTCATAGTCTAGTCATAGTCTAGTCATAGTCTAGTCATAGTCTAGTCATAGTCTAGTCATAGTCTAGTCATAGTCTAGTCATAGTCTAGTCATAGTCTAGTCATAGTCTAGTCATAGTCTAGTCATAGTCTAGTCATAGTCTAGTCATAGTCTAGTCATAGTCTAGTCATAGTCTAGTCATAGTCTAGTCATAGTCTAGTCATAGTCTAGTCATAGTCTAGTCATAGTCTAGTCATAGTCTAGTCATAGTCTAGTCATAGTCTAGTCATAGTCTAGTCATAGTCTAGTCATAGTCTAGTCATAGTCTAGTCATAGTCTAGTCATAGTCTAGTCATAGTCTAGTCATAGTCTAGTCATAGTCTAGTCATAGTCTAGTCATAGTCTAGTCATAGTCTAGTCATAGTCTAGTCATAGTCTAGTCATAGTCTAGTCATAGTCTAGTCATAGTCTAGTCATAGTCTAGTCATAGTCTAGTCATAGTCTAGTCATAGTCTAGTCATAGTCTAGTCATAGTCTAGTCATAGTCTAGTCATAGTCTAGTCATAGTCTAGTCATAGTCTAGTCATAGTCTAGTCATAGTCTAGTCATAGTCTAGTCATAGTCTAGTCATAGTCTAGTCATAGTCTAGTCATAGTCTAGTCATAGTCTAGTCATAGTCTAGTCATAGTCTAGTCATAGTCTAGTCATAGTCTAGTCATAGTCTAGTCATAGTCTAGTCATAGTCTAGTCATAGTCTAGTCATAGTCTAGTCATAGTCTAGTCATAGTCTAGTCATAGTCTAGTCATAGTCTAGTCATAGTCTAGTCATAGTCTAGTCATAGTCTAGTCATAGTCTAGTCATAGTCTAGTCATAGTCTAGTCATAGTCTAGTCATAGTCTAGTCATAGTCTAGTCATAGTCTAGTCATAGTCTAGTCATAGTCTAGTCATAGTCTAGTCATAGTCTAGTCATAGTCTAGTCATAGTCTAGTCATAGTCTAGTCATAGTCTAGTCATAGTCTAGTCATAGTCTAGTCATAGTCTAGTCATAGTCTAGTCATAGTCTAGTCATAGTCTAGTCATAGTCTAGTCATAGTCTAGTCATAGTCTAGTCATAGTCTAGTCATAGTCTAGTCATAGTCATAGTCATAGTCTAGTCATAGTCTAGTCATAGTCTAGTCATAGTCTAGTCATAGTCTAGTCATAGTCTAGTCATAGTCTAGTCATAGTCTAGTCATAGTCTTTGTTTGTATGCACCCACATTTTGATCCCTTCAAACACACAAGCAAGAATTTTACGTTTTTAACCGAAAGGAAAAACACTTTATTTCGTAAAACTTTAGACTTTTTTTAGCTTCCGGGCACAATACTCTTATAAAGTGTAGCCCTCTTCCTTTTGAATTGAACAAAAAAAAAAAACGCCAACACACTCGAGCACTTAGAGCATCATCATGTTCATCAATAAAACAAAATAAAATTCAATCGAGATGAATGAAAAAGAAAAAAAAGTAGAATTAAAATGAAAACAAGATTTTTTGTGCCACTGGCATATATAAGATACTTTATACATATTTTTTTAATTTGAAAATTTTTGTGGAATATAAGAAAAGAATTAAACATACATTGGAAAGAAATTGTTAAAGACAATGAAGAGATTGTTTTAAAAAACAGATATGTTTCTCTGGAAAAAGATACACAAAAGAAAAAAATAATTGCCATAAATGATTTTTGATAAATTTCTGTAAATATTGAAACAGAATTTTCAAATTTAATGAAGGACAAAAGGCAAAATCAAAAAAAAAAAAATATGTATTGGCCTAGATAATAGCCTGAAGAAAAGTTTAGAATGAGTGAAGGGCAATATTAAACTTACCAATTTATTTATTTCGTTTCTTTTAAAGACAAGAGTATTTTGAAAAATATTAAAGTAAGATAGGAATTTTAGCGTATAGAATTGCTATTAATTTCTGATACAAATTTGCTAAATAGGCCTTCACACGAGTATTCAATTAACAGTTATTTGTTTATTTCTTTTCTTATTTTCATATAATTGGTTTATCATGAATTAGGGCGTATATTTGCCAAAGCCATAAATAAATTTATATCTGGTGTTATTTCAATCAAACAAATAGTATTTTCACTTTTATTTCAAATTGTTGAAGATTACTATGAGTAGCTAACTTTGTTTACTTTGAGAATTAATTAATCTATTATTTAATTCTAATAGATTTTTAGCACGAGATTGGTAAAACAAGACTAATAACAATCGATATAATTTATATAATTTTTTAGTTTGACACTCTATCAAACGCCTTAGAATAATCTTAAGTCGCAGGGCACTAGCAAATGTAGTATGCAAATATTTCTATAGAAAAATAAATTTTTCTATAGAATATTTCTCTCAAAAATTTTCGATAGAATTTTTCTATAGAAAAATTTTCGATAGAAATGTTTTTCTATAGAAATGTTTTTCTATAGAAATATTTTCGATAGAAATTTTTTTCTATAGAAAAATTTTCGATAGAAATATTTTTCTATAGAAAAATTTTCGATAGAAATATTTTTCTATAGAAAAATTTTCGATAGAAATATTTTTCTATAGAAAAATTTTCGATAGAAATATTTTTCTATAGAAAAATTTTCGATAGAAATATTTTTCTATAGAAAAATTTTCGATAGAAATATTTTTCTATAGAAAAATTTTCGATAGAAATATTTTTCTATAGAAAAATTTTCGATAGAAATATTTTTCTATAGAAAAATTTTCGATAGAAATATTTTTCTATAGAAAAATTTTCGATAGAAATATTTTTCTATAGAAAAATTTTCGATAGAAATATTTTTCTATAGAAAAATTTTCGATAGAAATATTTTTCTATAGAAAAATTTTCGATAGAAATATTTTTCTATAGAAAAATTTTCGATAGAAATATTTTTCTATAGAAAAATTTTCGATAGAAATATTTTTCTATAGAAAAATTTTCGATAGAAATATTTTTCTATAGAAAAATTTTCGATAGAAATATTTTTCTATAGAAAAATTTTCGATAGAAATATTTTTCTATAGAAAAATTTTCGATAGAAATATTTTTCTATAGAAAAATTTTCGATAGAAATATTTTTCTATAGAAAAATTTTCGATAGAAATATTTTTCTATAGAAAAATTTTCGATAGAAATATTTTTCTATAGAAAAATTTTCGATAGAAATATTTTTCTATAGAAAAATTTTCGATAGAAATATTTTTCTATAGAAAAATTTTCGATAGAAATATTTTTCTATAGAAAAATTTTCGATAGAAATATTTTTCTATAGAAAAATTTTCGATAGAAATATTTTTCTATAGAAAAATTTTCGATAGAAATATTTTTCTATAGAAAAATTTTCGATAGAAATATTTTTCTATAGAAAAATTTTCGATAGAAATATTTTTCTATAGAAAAATTTTCGATAGAAATATTTTTCTATAGACAAATTTTCGATAGAAATATTTTTCTATAGAAAAATTTTCGATAGAAATATTTTTCTATAGAAAAATTTTCGATAGAAATATTTTTCTATAGAAAAATTTTCGATAGAAATATTTTTCTATAGAAAAATTTTCGATAGAAATATTTTTCTATAGAAAAATTTTCGATAGAAATATTTTTCTATAGAAAAATTTTCGATAGAAATATTTTTCTATAGAAAAATTTTCGATAGAAATATTTTTCTATAGAAAAATTTTCGATAGAAATATTTTTCTATAGAAAAATTTTCGATAGAAATATTTTTCTATAGAAAAATTTTCGATAGAATTATTTTTCTATAGAAAAATTTTCGATAGAAATATTTTTCTATAGAAAAATTTTCGATAGAAATATTTTTCTATAGAAAAATTTTCGATAGAAATATTTTTCTATAGAAAAATTTTCGATAGAAATATTTTTCTATAGAAAAATTTTCGATAGAAATATTTTTCTATAGAAAAATTTTCGATAGAAATATTTTTCTATAGAAAAATTTTCGATAGAAATATTTTTCTATAGAAAAATTTTCGATGGAAATATTTTTCTATAGAAAAATTTTCGATAGAAATATTTTTCTATAGAAAAATTTTCGATAGAAATATTTTTCTATAGAAAAATTTTCGATAGAAATATTTTTCTATAGAAAAATTTTCGATAGAAATATTTTTCTATAGAAAAATTTTCGATAGAAATATTTTTCTATAGAAAAATTTTCGATAGAAATATTTTTCTATAGAAAAATTTTCGATAGAAATATTTTTCTATAGAAAAATTTTCGATAGAAATATTTTTCTATAGAAAAATTTTCGATAGAAATATTTTTCTATAGAAAAATTTTCGATAGAAATATTTTTCTATAGAAAAATTTTCGATAGAAATATTTTTCTATAGAAAAATTTTCGATTGAAATATTTTTCTATAGAAAAATTTTCGATAGAAATATTTTTCTATAGAAAAATTTTCGATAGAAATATTTTTCTATAGAAAAATTTTCGATAGAAATATTTTTCTATAGAAAAATTTTCGATAGAAATATTTTTCTATAGAAAAATTTTCGATAGAAAAATTTTTCTATAGAAAAATTTTGAAATAATTTAACATGCGATTTACATCCTTGTGACTTTTTGGTATCACATATTTTTAAATACTATTTGTGTATAATAGTCCTTCGGCCTAGACTTACTTAAATTTCTTTTATGTCTTTGTCAATTATTTTACGAACCATTAAACAGAAAGCCAAACAGTTTCGCCTTAAATCGCAATTACTTGGTTCCAAAAAATCGCTTCTTTTATTATAAGGAATTAAAAATAGAATTTTATATTTATATAAATATTTAAAAAGAAAAGTGAATGTAGGGGATTTTTTATGATATAATAAGATTTTTTTTTTTAAGAATTTTTCTTTAAATTTAATAACAAAAAATTGGATTTTAAAGAGATTTTTAATATTTAAGAAAAAGTTTTCCAACTTAGAAGCCTTTAGGACGGGAGATTTTTGCTTTGTGTCTAGCAAAAAGGAATTTTGGAGGGTTTCTGCTCGTGTTAAAACTTGTATAAAATTTGTTTCTTTTAAAATCAAATCTTTTTGTTATACTTATAATTTCTTGTTTAATTTACTTCTTAATAATTTGAAGTTTTATTTTTTAGGAATTTAATTTTAAGAATTTTTGATAAAGAAGTTCTCAGAAACAATATTTTGACTGTCCTTACAAAATATCTAAAATTTTTTTTTAAATTTCATTTCCTATGAAGTTGACTTTTTAATAAAGTTTCACTTTTTTTAATAAGGATATAAATTAAAGGAAGTCAACAAAATGAGCTAACAAATAATTTAAGGATATTCTCATTGTCGTAGTTTTTCTTTGTAAATTTTGTTAATGGAGCCAAAGAAAAATATTTTACTAACAATACAATTCATTATTAGTAGATATCAAAAGCCAAAAAGATATTTAGATAAATGAAATATATTTATATAATTAAAATTTTCTTAACAAAAATATCTGTGAAAAGGCAACAATTAGGGATGCTATAGAACATTTTAGGTTTATTTTTATATTATAATCAAATAATAGTTTATTTAATTTTTTTTTTGTATAATTTGGCCTTTTCTATAATAAACCTACCTACACTTCCTTGTCATGACAACACCTGATACTATACACTTTTTAATAAAAATTTCTTTACAAATGAGTTTAATTTTTTATCTAAAATAATATCAAATTTGTTATTGAAAACAAATTGAATTATGTAATTTCAAGTTTATTTGATACTCCCTCTTATAGATTTACAATTAGGATATAAAATTGTTTTAAATATCATAAAAGGTAAAATTAATTTTACATATTTGAACTTTTTTTATTGGAAAAATACAAAATCATAAATATTTATTTAATTTTTTTTTTATAGAAAATTTGTGCAAAAGGGCTTTGATTAATAATAAACATATACAAATAAATTTATAGAAGATTAAATTTCGACAAAATTATTAAGCCAAAAACTTTTGGCAAAATTTTCTATAAAAGACAAAAACTGGCAACGTTTTCTATAGAAGATAAAATTTTGGACAAAATTTCACATAGAAAAGACAAATTTTTTTTAGTATTTTCAATTGAAGATAAAATGTGCAAAAATTTTTATAGAACTTTGCATAAAATTTTACAAAGAAAATATACTTTTGACAAATATCGTATAGAATTTTTAAATTTTTTCTATTAATAGGTAAATTTCACAAAGTACAGAAAAAAATGTCAAAAAAATTTTAATTTACGAGAAAATTTTAACAAATTAATCAGATGATAATCCTCGCTTTATGTTGATAATTGTCTGTCATTCAAAAAAAAAAAAAAAAAATACAATGCGTAGTTTTCGCTCTGTCTAGAATTAGATATAATTCTATTGAATAGATGGCCTAACCAACCATCGAAAACGGAGGAATGATTTCTCCACCAACATTTTTTGGTTTTATCAAAAAACTATTTATAACCATAATAAATAATTGGAATAAATGGGGATCTTAGTGCAATACACTAAACAATTTAAACAATTTTGTTTGGCTAGTTGCAATTTTTGGTAAAATATTTCGACTAAATTCGGCTGCAATAGCCTTATGCTAGAAACACAATCACGACAGCAGGCTACACGAACACCGACTACAAAAGTGGTTGGCTGCAACAGTCGCCTTGTAGTCAGCTACTTAATTATTTTTAAGACGGCAGCTGCATTGAAAACAGCTGATATAGATTTTTGACGTTTGGACCATACAATTTTTTAATTTGTTTTTTTAAAATAATGGACTTCCTCTATTATTATTTCATCCAAGTCCATACCTGAAATATATTAAGAAAAATTAATAACAAATAAAGAAAAAGTTATAATAAACTTACCAAATAAAACAAAAGCCCAACAAACAGATAGAAAAATTAAACAAAATAAATCAAAATGTCCACAATAAAAACAGCTGCTTACGAGTGATGCCAATATCGCATTTATAAGATGGGCAAAATGACGATTTATATTTTGACAGAAATTACATAAACCATTTTTAGTAATCAACCTCCGATATCAACGGTTTTCATGTACCTGATAGTATATATAAATCAAAAAATTCTAATAGATTGATTTTAGTGGAATCACTTATAGTTTGAGAGTTATGAGCTTTTTAAATTTTAAAAATTGTAGGGCATAACTTTAGAAGCTTACATTCGATATTAACTTTTTTGGTATCAAACAAAAGCTACTAAAAATACTTTTCAAATGATATATGTATTCTTCCGATTTATAATGGTTAAAAAGCCCATATTCTAAAAACTTCTTTTCACAACCGACATTTTTTTATAAAAATACGCATATCTTGAAACAACATAGATATAAGTATGCTCTTTTAAATAATAGATTTTATACAGGACATATTAGGTTTTATATAACCTAAACTACGTAGCTCTATCACATGAAGCGTGTGAGTTATGACAGTTTAAAAATTAACTTCTTAAAAATATACTTTTATTGAGGTAGAGTTATATAAATATAAATTTGTATATCATATATTAATCAGATATTATTATATACATTATATATATATAAATATTTGATAAATATATTAATTGTTTATTTCAATTTCCTTCATCTTAATTATTGTATATAAAGTTAAGTGGTTTAAATCGCTCATTTATTTCATTATTATATGGTGTTGACAGCACTAATTCTGTTATTGTCGCCAATAAAAATAGAAATTAGTTTAATCTTGGCTACAGCTACAACGGTGGTCGGTAGTCGTGTAGCTGTGCCGACGTTAAAAAATTTATTCGCATTTAAATGCGTGTAACCTTATTTTGACAGGTTGTAGCCCGTAGCCTGTAGCCGTGATTGTGTTTCTAGCAATATAGTTCAATATTTAAAATTATCTAAGTGATTTTCCTAATATCTACTTTGCACAAAATTTAGTCTCATAACTGAGTATAGTTTTACATTAAATCTGTTAAGTACTAGACTAAACATGTTAGTAGTAATACGGCAGGTCCATATATTATGTTAGGAGTTCCTAATGCATCTACAGTATATAAATTCTGGACTTAACACTGATTGATAGCTATCTACGTTTGTAGGTGCAATCTTAATATAATGAATGTATTTCCAAATCTTTTTGATTATAAAATTAAAAGGGTATATTTCATATATAAGAACAATAGCCAAATGTGTACCAATTGTCACAAAATTCTATACACTGGCTGGAATTTATATAGAGCATATACTTGCAAAATTAAGTGGACATAGCTGTCACAGTTTCCAATTTAATAGCTTTTAACTGGCTTCTGCTACATTTTTTTTTTTTTTTTTGGTTTCCGGGAGAGTTTTTTATATGAAAGCTATAGTCAAATATGGACCGATTCCTATAAAATTTGCATACTGGCCAAAATATGCAGAAAACTTCTCTGATGTAAATATAGTTGTCATAGATATAACAATTGTATTCAATTTATCAGCATTAATGTGATTCCCGGGATGGGGTTATATGGGAGCTCTAACTAAATGTAAATCGATTTCGCCCATTTTCAATACATAACTTATTCAATATATCGAAAAAGCTTTTGTTGTTTCTCTAGCTATTTTCGTTAAGGCGCTATTGCGCTTTTGTCTGACGGAAAGACGGACATAAGCCTCCTTTTCTTTTTATATTTTTGGGTTTTCGTAAGTTTTTTATATGGAAGCTATGGTCAAATGGTGACCAATTATAGCATAATTTGGCACACTGGCTAGTATTTACATAAGACTTTTTTGTGCCAAGTTTAGTGGCCAAAGCTTTTACAGTTTATCATTTTTTGGCCTTTAAGTGTACTTTAAATGAAATTTGGGCAGTTTTCGTAAGGAGCTATGTTTAAATGTGAACCGATTTCGAAATTTTATCATCATAGTTGTTATAATTTGTCATTTATTAGCAAATAAGCGATTAGGCTAGACGAGGTTATCCGGGAGCTATGGTCAAATTTGAACAGATTTTGCCCAATTTGAGTACCAAAATTTTTCAAGAAAGTAAGATTATTAATGTCAAATTTCAGTGACCTAAATAACTTCGTTAAGACAGACAGAGAGCCAGACAGAGAGCCAGACAGACAGACAGGCAGACAGACAGACAGACAGACAGACAGACAGACAGACAGACAGACAGACAGGCAGACAGACAGACAGACAGACAGACAGACAGACAGACAGACAGACAGACAGACAGACAGACAGACAGACAGACAGACAGACAGACAGACAGACAGACAGACCAACAAACAAACAAACAGACAGACAGACGACAGACAGACATTGCTCAAAATTCTTAGAATTTCATAAGGATTCAGAATATATATCTCAACAGATATAAATATTAGTATTGGAATAGGTTCCGTAATTGTATTACTATTATTGTCATGGTATTCGTTGTAGTACAATAATATTATTGCAGTTGCCATAAGTATTAGTATTTCGTATGTACCCTGTAGTAAAACTGGGATCATGTGTCTCCATGTCAACACTTTGTGTAATATCAATTCAAATGTCCCCAATTTTAGTTCAGTACTGAAATAGTGAATATATAGAGACTACTATTCTAGTATGTACCAGGTGACATTGTCAACGAATGTGTCAACATATATGTATATCAATAGGCCCCGATTTGATCAGAATGTCTCCATTTGGACCAAAAGAACTACAAAGTCAATACTAAGTAAATAGTTGTAATGTCTACTGGTAGATTTCGTAGGAACTCTAAATGTTAAATGTCGATAGTAGATAACATTGGATGGGGCAAAATAGGCAAGTAGTACTGGAGACATTGTCAGTAGCAAAACAGTATTGTTTCTCTGACGGCATTTACTGCAGGGTAGTTTTGAATTCTATTATATTATTTATATAAGTACAGGAATTGGTATTATTGTGTGAATTAGGCTAAATATTAATTAACATAATTTTTTGAATAGTTATTACCGTTTGTAATTGTATTAACTCTATATGAGTATTAGTATTACTATGTATTGGTTTGGGTATATGTCTAAGCATTAGATTATACCAATTTATTATCAAGTCAAAGAAAATATTTCAATAAAATTTCTTTTTGAGTTTCTATCGTAATGAAGATAATTAGAGATAATCATGTCTGTGTAACTTTTATTTTCCGTCAATCACTTGCACTAAATATTCTTTTAACATGATTTTATTTTCAGTTGCTATTTAAATAAATTGAACTCATGTTATTTCAAAGAACTCTATTTGAATTTTATAACATTTATGTATGCACTTACTCAAATATCGACAAAGAAAATCTTTTCATGTGTCAATCTAAATGACTTTCTATTATGTATTTACAAATGTCACTTTTTTGAAAATATCAATGGATTTTTTGAGTTTTAATATTGAGATAACTAAAATAAATTTTAAAGATTTTTGCGTAGATCTATTAATGGGAAGAGTTTTTTGCTCCAGACGGAATTTTGGAATTCGTCAATTAAAGGTAGTTAAGGTATTTTTTGCTTAAAATCCTGAATTATGAGTTAGGCCTTTACCAATATAAAATATAGTCATCATACATAAGTATTAAAGCTTTTTTATTTTGATTTTTGTAATTTTGATTTACTATTAAACCTCCAAGCTCTTATTTATAATCTTAGTTTTGTACATTTTGTTTATAAAACTCAAAATTAAGAAAAATGCATCAATAAATGGAAATTGGGTTTCCTCAAATATTTTCGATTTCATTTCATAAGTCAATGAAAATATTAACAATTTTTGGTATTTAGAAAATACTTTCCGAAATAAGTACTTTAAGTCAAAAGTCAATCAAAAATCTAATAAAAAAAAAAGTATTTTCAACCTTCAGTCTTTCATTGATTGGTGTCAGTCAAGCCAAGATATTGCACAGAAATTGATTGGTTTCTGGAATTAGTTCAAATTGAAAAAATAATAAATTTTTAGAAAATTGTTTTTTGGTATTTTTATTTGCATAAATAACATAAATGAATTGATAATGCCAAATTTTTTTGAGAAAAGGATTCAAAAGCTTTTGATCTTAGAAACATTTGAAAATTTAAATTTATTTTAAACAATTCACAAATAAATCGTGACTGTTTGCTTGTTAACACAAACATATGTAAATCTACTTATTTTAAAGTGAATCATTAAAATAATTGAAACTCTTGTCTAGACATCAAAATGGTTTAACTTTTGCGAACAGAAATAAACATGGAAGTGATTTCTCAGAAGCTGCATTAAAGTTAATGTTTTCAATCTAAAAATGCTAATGACATTTATGTTAAAATTTCCTAGAACTAATTACAACTTTTTGTATAGAAACGAGGGTATTCTACATTCTTTAATGCATTTTTTGAGGATTTTCTGTTGATATTTTAATAATTTTTTGCAAATTCACTTCCCTATTCCTTTGCATTACCATAGCAATTATAAACGTAATTCTTTGCTGGCTTACCTCCTGTTTATTTTTGACCAAAAACTTTCTTTTTACCTTAAAAATATTTTAGTTGTAATAATCATTTACATACCTTAAAGTTAGTAAAATAGTATAAAACTACAGTAACAGCAACAATGACGGCAGCAGCAACAACATAATTAATATTTTAAATTTTTTCCCAAAATTTTTGGGATTCATTGTTACAGTGGTTAAAGAACTATAGGACTTGGGATTTTTTCTATAACAACATTTTTAACGAAAATTTTTCTATAAGAAAATTTCTTTAACGAAAAATTTTCTATACGAAAATTTCTTTAACGAAAAATGTTCTACAAGAATATTTTTTAACGAAAAATTTTCTATGCAAACATTTTTTAACTAAAAATTTTCTATACAAAAATTTTTTAACGAAAAATTTTCTATACAAAAATTTTTTAAAGAAAAATTTTCTATAAGAAAATTTTTTTAACGAAAAATTTTCTATAAGAAAATTTTTTAACGAAAAATTTTCTATAAGAAAATTTTTTTAACGAAAAATTTTCTATAAGAAAATTTTTTTAACGAAAAAGTTTCTATAAGAAAATTATTTTAACGAAAAATTTTCTATAAGAAAATTTTTTTAACGAAAAATTTTCTATAAGAAAATTTTTTTAACGAAAAATTTTCTGTAAGAAAATTTTTTTAACGAAAAATTTTCTATAAGAAAATTTTTTTAACGAAAAATTTTCTATAAGAAAATTTTTTTAACGAAAAATTTTCTATAAGAAAATTTTTTTAACGAAAAATTTTCTATAAGAAAATTTTTTTAACGAAAAATATTCTATAAGAAAATTTTTTAACGAAACATTTTCTATACGAAAATTTTTTTAACGAAAAATTTTCTACAAGAAAATTTTTTAACGAAAAATTTTCTATAAGAAAATTTTTTAACCAAAAATTTTCTATACAAAAATTTTTTAACGAAAAATTTTCTATAAGAAAATTTTTTTAACGAAAAATTTTCTACAAGAAAATTTTTTAACGAAAAATTTTCTATAAGAAAATTTTTTAACGAAAAATTTTCTATGCAAAAATTTTTTAACCAAAAATTTTCTATACAAAAATTTTTTAACGAAAAATTTTCTATACAAAAATTTTTTAAAGAAATATTTTCTATAAGAACATTTTTTTAACGAAAAATTTTCTGTGAGAAAATTTTTTTAACGAAAAATTTTCTATAAGAAAATTTTTTAACGAAAAATTTTCGATAAGAAAATTTTTTTAACGGAAAATTTTCTATAAGAGAATTTTTTGAAAGAAAAATTTTCTACAAGAAAATTTTTTTCCTTAAAAAATTTTCTTATAGAAAATTTTTCGTTAACAAAAATTAACGAAATTTTTCTTATAGAAAATTTTTGGTTAAAAAAATTTTCTTATAGAAAAATTTTTGTTGAAAATATTTTCTTATAAAAAATTTTTGGTTAAAAAAATTTTCTTATAGAAAATTTTTCGTTGAAAATATTTTCTTATAGAAAATTTTTCGTTAAAAATATTTTTTTATAGAAAATTGTTCTTTAAAAAAAAATCTTATAGAAAACTATTCGTTAAAATTTTTTCTTAAAGAAAATTTTTTGCTAAAAAAATTTTTTTATAGAAAATTTTCGTAAACAAAAATTTTCTTATAGAAAATTTTTCGTTAACAAAAAAATTTTCTAAAAGAAAATTCTTATAGAAAATTTTTCGTTAAAAAAATGTTCTTATAGAAAATTTTTTGTTTAAAACATTTTCTTATAGAAAATTTTTCGTTAAAAAAATTTTCTTATAGAAAATTTTTCGTTTAAATAATTTTCTTATAGAAAATTTTTCGTTTAAAAAATTTTCTTATAGAAGATTTTTCTTTTAAAAAATTTT
>OW121740.1:21288397-21368397 GCA_933228675.1 Stomorhina lunata
GGGTTAAAAAATACTGAGAAATAACTGATAAGTTTCTTGATAAACAAAAAGAAGAAAATTGTAAATTGCGTAAAGTTTTTAACACAGAAAAAATCTTTAATGTTTTTGTACAGAAAAATAATTGATTTTTTTTTCAGAAAAAAGTAACTTTATTTTTTCTATATTTTTGAAAAATTTTTTCAAAAGACTAATTTTTTTTCTAACATTTTCTTAAAGGTTTGGTTTTAGTGATGCTTGTAATTATATCTCGAATTATTTAGGACAACCTGGGCAATACTTGAGATTTTTGTGTCTCTAAAAAAATTTGATTATGGATTTTAAAACTTTTGTTAATTAAATTATATTAAGTGTAATGTCGGTAAAGTCTGTGCAAAAATATAATAGGGGCCAGCCATAAATAGGGTCGCACGTCCCGTTAAAAAAAATCAAATTTTCGAAAAGCGTACAAATTTTAGAACCCGTTCTGAAGTTTTATATGTCTGAATTTTTAAGATATTGGTAAATACTGTGTTCAAAAATGATCATAATACCTTGTTCAGTTTTAGAGATTTTTGCGCAAAACTGGCAAAGTAATGATAAAAAAATACACATATATATTGAAAAAAGTGTACTTTTCTCTATTCAAAAATTGTAATTTAAATTTTAGATCTAGTTCTGAAATTAGTTATATATTGGTTCTTATATATTGGTCTATACTGTTTCCAAAGATCATCTTAATAGCTGGTTTATTTTAAGAAATTTGTGCAAAGAAAGTACAAAGTGATATTCAAAAATAATGTAAATTTATTGCTATTGCACTTTTTTGACAAAATGTTGACCATTTTTTAATAGCGAAAATTTTTAACGCCGTTTAAAAGTATATAAAATTCCCTTTCAATTGATGTATTACATGTCTACCTTTTTTTATTTTGGTAGAATAATTTTATTTATTTGGCTCCAGTAACTAATCCCTAACTTAACTCAGAACAGATTTATAAGGGTCTTTCTGGGCAATGTTACTATGAATTTATATTGAAAATAAACACTTTAAATCAAATTTTCTTAAAACGATTTTTTTTACATTGGCCATTTTAGCACTAAGCCACATTTATGTATATTGTAGAAGAAATATTGACTTCCATTAAACTATTATGGATATTAACAGTTTTCGACCTCTTTTTAAAAAAATATATATATATATGGTTCATAGTCGGTATTATTTGACCATATTATACCGCTTTGAGAAATTCCTAAATACCTTAAATCTAGAAAATTCTGATGCATATCTCCACTTCACCGCAAGGTTATAGGGTATCATATAGTAGGTCATAAGCGTCAGTTGTACATTATCACTTATTATACCCTTCACCACCATAGGTGGAAAGGTTATTATAAGTTTGTGCTGATGTTTGTAACGCATAGAAATATTTTTCTTAGACCCACCTTTTAGTATACCAATAGGCTTAGAATCACTTTCTGAGTCAATTTAGCGATGTCCGTCCGTCCCTCTGGCTGGACGGCTGGCTGGACCCCCATGTAAACCTTGTAATCAAACTACAGGTCGCAATTCTAAAGATAATTTGATGAAATTTGGCATAGATAAGTTCTTTTAAAAATGGGACCATGGCTATTGAAATTGGTCAAAATCGATCAATTATTTATGGTACCTCCCATAGGTCCCACTTTCCGGAATTGATATATTGGCCACAAATATCAATATTTTTTCATGAAATTTAAGACAAATACTGCTTATGTAAACCTAAATCACTGTATCAAATTTCGTTGAAATCGGTCCACATTTGACCATAGCTCCCATACAAACTCTTCTTTAAAAATGCACTAAATGAGACAAAAAATCACTAAAACGCTCGTAAGTCTAAAGATAATGAAACTTTTGAGTTTTGTTTTTGCATACATAATTTTTGTAATCAATTTGCCAAATTTCGAGATAATCGGTCCACATTTGACCCTAGCTCTCATATAAGTCCAAATGACGGAAACAGTTGAGTATATAAGTTTTGAGAAAATGTTTGTATGATGGCAAAATTTAGCAAATATTTGTCTTTATACAGAAAAAATAATACCTTTGACCTTAGTGGTGAAGGGTATCGTATGGTCGGCTTGACCGACTATAGCGCTTTCTTACTTGTTTTTTTTTCATAAACTTTCAAACTACCTTTTATGTGAATAAAATACTGCATATCACGAGTGTATAAAATAATATAATTTTCACATAATTTACATATAAAAACAATTATGTACATTATACATGTATTCATTATGTATTTATTTACATATGTATGTATGTGTAATGCTGTAAAAATCTCATGTATATTTGATGTAATATTTTTGTTGGTTTTCACATAAACACGTACACAGGGTATATGTGTAATCCCCTGGCTCACTTTTTAACAGTTTATGCGGTATTTGATTTTTTGGGGATTACAAAAACACAACTGGTCGGCCAAAATAATAAATTTTTGGATGATGTTTTAAAAGAGCGGCACGGAAATTGTGGAGTAGCTTCGATCACGATTGACAATTATAGTAATTATATGTCTGTAGTTACTTTATAGAAATTTCTAAGGATTTTCTGTTGATAAGCGAGGGCATGGGAAAAACTCATTATTAAAGTTTGCTGGGGGATCAATTATCAAAACAAATGAGACCACCGAATTTGGCAATTTCGGAAGTTATGTTTTATGTTATCAAGCATTTGAGACTAAAACTGGATCAATTATTTCTTGGAGTAGGTATATAGACCAACTTCTTTTTCTTTTTAAGCCGCTCTATTGCATATTTATGTGCATTATTTTAAACGAGGTGGTCAAACGTGTAAAATTTCTATTACACCCTGTTTTTTTTTTTTTTTTTTGCAAATAGCATTTCAATCATATTTTACGCGGTCTTGATTTTAAATAAAAACAAGCATGTTTTTGTGGACATTGGCATCCGTGAAAATGATTTAAAATGCACAAGGGATACAAAATTTTAAATTAAATTAAACATAAATATTTTATTTAATTTTAGGTATTTTATGGGAATTACAATTTTAACACATGCCAAAACTAATTAGAAAATATTTAATAATTACAAACAAATGGGGAAGAGCTTAAAAGGAAAATTTAATTTTTATAAAATTGTTAATTAGAAAAAAGAATGTATTTGAAATTAAAGAAACAAGTTATATCTCACAAAGGCAGAGCGATTTAAGGCAAGGTTGGCTATTACTTAAGTGCCAGGGGAATACAAAAAATAACAATAAAGTAAACATCTGAGATATGGACAAAACAGGAGCTCCAAAAACTTGACTACAACAGAAAAAAGGACAGACAGGTAGACAGACAGACAGACAGACAGACAGACAGACAGACGGACGGACGCCGCGAAATCAATTCTCCTGTCGATTCTGAGTCGATCGGTACAATTTAAATGGTATTCATAATCAGATTTGTGGAGTTTATATATCAGATTTTAGGAAATCCTCCCACAAATTTCATCACAATCGGTCCATACACACCTCAGATATCGCTGAAACACTACTTACAAAATGTAAACAAAATTTCTTAGACACGTACTTTGGGCAATTTGGAAATTCCCCCGCCAAGAACGTTATTAAATTTTATGAAAAGCTGTCCATAAACAACTGAGATATCGCCAAAACTTGTGATGTACAGACAAGTTTTGGCGATATCTCAGTTGTTTATTGACAGCTTTTGATAAAATTTAATAACGTTCTTGGCGGGGGAATTTCCTAAAATCTAATATAAAATTTATGTATGTCCGTGCTAAAGGAGGATGGTTTTTCCTATTTCTGCATTTCATTTTTTTAACAGATATTCTCTAATGCGTACTTTGGGCAATTTGGGATACATACAATTTAGTATTTTGGCGATATATCAGTTGTTTATGGGCCGATTTTAATAAAATTGTACAGAGTGCTTTAGGGAATCATTTCCTTCAATCTCATATATAATGTATTATCACATGTACACCAGGAGTATCTATTTTCTCTTGTTATTTATAGTGTGTTTCAATCAAAAATTTAAAAAATTTTGTCTAATTTTTGGTATTTTTATGAAATTTAATGGCGTTCATTGCGGGAGAATTTCCTAAGACCTGATATATAATTTATATAGGTCCATCCTCCAGGGGCTTCAGAAACTTGATTTCAACAGACAGCCAGCCAGACAGACAGACAGAAGGACAGACAGAGAGACAGACAGACAGACAGACAGACAGACAGACAGACAGACAGACAGACAGACAGACAGACAGACAGACAGACAGACAGATAGACAGACAGACAGACAGACAGACAGACAGACAGACAGACAGACAGACAGACAGACAGGCAGACAGACAGACATACAGACAGACAGACAGACAGACAGACAGAGACACAGACAGACAGACAGACAGACAGACAGACAGACAGACAGACAGACAGACAGACAGACAGACAGACAGATAGCTATCAATCAATGTTAAGTCCAGACTTTATATCAGGGTAAGGATTTGAACACTCATTTCACACATTTACTCATGTGCAAAAATTCCTTTTTATAAAAATCTCGCACACAGTCTTAACACAGTATTAACAAATTTTTCTTGTACATTCATCTCTTACTCGTGTTGACAAGAGTAAAATTTTTCTACACAAGTCACGATCAACTAAAAAATGAAAACCACATTTTGTGTGCCACTTAAAAAAAATATTTTACACGACTAGCGCACGACTTGCCCGTGAGTGGCACATTAGAAGAAATATTTACTAAATTTCTGCTTTGTTAAAGAAAAGACAAAAACAAAAAATACAAGAACAAAATCAAATTATTGCAAAAAAATAAATGGTTCGAGAGAACAGAGAAATAAAATCTCTCGGATTAAGAAACACAGCGGGAAATATCGCAAGGCCTTTAAACAAAAGTGCATAGAAATACATATACATAGGTATTTTTAATATTTTGATATTTTTTTTTTGATATTTTGAAAAAAAAATGATTCAATCTGTTTTTTATTTATCAAAAACCGCATTGATAAATAAAAATTATTACATTATTTATTTTTCTGCAATTTTTTCACAGTACAAATCTCTAGGCTTCGTAACCGTAGATTTGTCCTGCTGAAAATATAAAAGACTCAATTGTAATTAACTAATATTGATAATTAACTAAATTAAAAATGAATGAATGACAAATGTGGATGCTCATGCGCCTGCTTATGTTGAAGTTTAGTTTAGTCGTGCGCATGAGGAAATGATTTTTAAATTTTATTCACTCTTCACGCGCGAGAGTTGTATAAGTTAATCTTTAGTCATAATTGTGTGTAACAAAACAAAAAAACATTACTCACAACTCTTGAGAAAGTGCTGAATTTAGACAAATGAGCTTCACACTCGTGAATATTTTCTTACCCTGCTTTATATGCGGTGGATGCATTAGGAACTTCTAACAAAATATATGGACCTGCCATATTGCTATCAACATGATTATCCTAACTACATATTAAGCTCAACGAAAAGTATTAAACAGCTTAATAATGTAAGAATATACCCGATTTTTAACCGAATTTTGTTTAAAGGAAATACTAGGGAAACTACTTAGATACTTTTAAATGTTGAACTATCCGAATTTAGCAACCGAATTTAGCTTAACCATTTTTTTCAAATTTGGTCCACATTTTGAATTAGCTGCACCCTAGTAGATATATGAGATAAGTTTCTAAATTTAACACAACTTGATGGTGGGTATATAAGATTCGTTACAGCTGAATATAACACTTTTACTTGTTTTTTATGAATTTACTTCAATTTAATGGACAATTGTTGTTGTTACATTTTTTAAATAATATTTACATGAAATGGTTCATTGAAATTGCAAATCCATTTAATTGTCATGCAATATTAACTATTATTCAATAAACACTTCTGTTAACAAAGACTCCGCTTGAAGTCGACAAATAAAAAATGAATTTGTTTTGATATGTGGAAAATAATTAGGGCAGCGCAGTAAAGGAAAACGTTTTTTAAATGGTTAACTTAAGAAATCGAAGGCATGTAATACTATGGAATCGCCATATGGCAACCATTTCTTTTGCAAAATTAGAAGGTGAGGTAAAATATTATTGAGACAGAATACGCGGCACCCTAATATGAAGATAATATATTCAACTGATTTTGTTGTAAACCAACAGAAAAACATAGATGATATATTCAGTTTTTTATCTCAATATTAAAAAAATCAGAATTAATTGATGGGCATTAGGGTGCACCTTATTTTACAAAAATTGGAAATATTACCTTAAATCCCCCTATAAATATTCTATGTAGCAAGAAAACTTTTTACGAAAAACTGTAGGTGGATTGTTTCAGGGGAAGACGTGCCGCATCAGCCCACTAACTGCAAACATTTTTTGTATGAGGAATAATGGGATTATTTTTGGTTTTGACAAAATTTCAGATTATAAAAATTTAGTTATTTAAAAAGAGAACTAAAGTATCTATATTTTATTTAATCAAACTTAAAAATTTATAAAGTTATTTTGGAGTTATTGTGATTTTTTCATCAAAAATTTGTGTCTTTAACGACATGCCTATGGATATGCAAAAACGTTCCCATTATTCTCCATATCAAAAATTCTTACAGTTTGTAGGAGGATGCTCCATCCCATGATGGAATTTACCTAAAATTTTTCATAACATGTTTTTTTTGTTAAAAATGTTAACAATGTTTTCTATAAAAAAAATTTCATTGAAAAATCTTTGGTGTAGAAAAATTATCATAACATTTTTTTTCTATTAATTAATATTAATTTAGTTAAAAAATATTTTCCATAGAACAATTTTTTAACGAAACCTTTTTCATGTAAAATGTTTTTCTATTAAAAAATTTTCATTAAAAATTTTTCTATAAAAAAATTAGCATTAAACTTTTTTTGTATAGAAAATTTTTCATCACAAAAAAAAATAATAAAATTTTTCAACAATTTTTTCTATGGAAACATTTTTATTAAAAATTTTTTTTCTATAGAAAAATTTTTTCTATAGAAAAACTTTCATCAAAAACTTCTTCTTTAGAAATTTTTTCATTTGACAAACTTTCGTTAAAAATATTTTTCTATAGAAAATTTTCATTACAAATATTTTTCTATAGAAAATTTTCATTAAAAATATTTTTCTACAAAAACATTTTTATTAAAAATATTTTTCTATAGAAATGTTTTTATATAGAAAACTTTTCGATAGAAATAATTTTCTATAGAAAGTTTTTCGAAAGAAATATTTTTCTATAGAAAACTTTTAGATAGAAATACTTTTCTTAACAAAAATTTTTGATAGAAATATTTTTCTATAAAAAATTTTCATTAAAAATATTTTTCTATAGAAAAATTTTCATTAAAATAATTTTCTGTAGAAAAATTTTCATTAAAAACATTTTTCTATGAAAAAATTTTCACTGAAAATATTTTTCTGTTTAGAAATTTTCAGTAAAAGTATTTTCTATAGAAACATGTTCATTAAAAATATTTTTCTATAGAAAAATGTTTACTAAAAATATTTTTCTATAGAAAAATTTTCTTTAAAAATATTTTTCTATAGAAATGTTTTTATATAGAAAACTTTTCGATAGGAATATTTTTATATAGAAAACATTTCGATAGAAATAATTTTCTGTAGAAAAATTTTCATTAAAAAAAATTTTCAATAGAAAAATTTTCATTAAAAATATTTTTCTATAGGAAAATTTTCATTAAAAATATTTTTCTATAGAAAATTTTTCATTGAAAATATTTTCTTATAGAAAAATTTTCTTTAAAAACATTTTTCTATAGAGAAATTTTCATTAAAAATATTTTTGTGTAAATAAATTTTTATTAAAAATATTTTTCTATAGAAAAGTTTTCATTAAAAATATTTTTCTATAGAAAAGTTTTCTTTAAAAATTTTTTCTATAGAAAAGTTTTCATTAAAAATATTTTTCTATTGAAAACATTTCGATAGAAATAATTTTCTATAGAAAACTTTTCGATAGAAATATTTTTCTATAGAAAAGTTTTCGACAGAAATATTTTTCTATAGAAAAATTTTCGATGGAAATAATTTTCTAAAGAAAAATTTTCATTGAAAATATTTTTCTATAGAAAAATTTTTATTTAAAATATTTTTCTAAAGAAATATTTTCATTAAAAATATTTTTCTATAGAAAAATTTTCATTAAAAATATTTTTCTATAGAAAAATTTCATTACAAATATTTTTCTATAGAACAATTTTCTCTAAAGATATTTTTCTATAGAAAAATGTTCATTAAAAATATTTTTCAATAGTAAAATTTTCTTTAGAAATAATTTTATTTAGAAAAACTTTCACTAGAAATATTTTTCTATAGAAAAATGTTCATTAAAAAATTTTTTTATAGAAAAATTTTCATAAAAAATATTTTTCTATAGAAAAATTATCATTAAAAATATTTTTCTATAGAAAACTTATCATTAAAAATATTTTTCTATAGAAAAATTTTCATTAAAAATATTTTTCTATAGAAAAATTTTCATTAAAAATATTTTTCTATAGAAAAATTTTCATTAAAATATTTTTTGTAGAAAAATTTTCATTAAAAAGATTTTTCTATAGAAAAATTTTCATGAAAAAGATTTTTCTATAGAAAAATTTTCATTAAAAATATTTTTTTCTATAGAAAAATTATGATTAAAAATATTTTTCTATGAAAAAATTATCATTAAAAATATTTTTCTATGGAGAAAATGTTATTAAAATATTTTTGGCAAAACCAAAAACGCTCCCCTTATTCTACATATAAAAAATTTACAGTTTGTGGCCGCATGCCACGCCTTCCCCTAATGCAATCTTTCTAAAATTTTTTATAACATGTTCATTTGTTCCGTAGAACATTTCTGGGGGCAGTTGAGGTGAGTTTTAAAGTTTTTGTAAAAAAGGTGCACCCTAATTTACATATTCTTGATATTGATGTAAATGATTAACTTTTCATAGCTCAAAATATGAAATATGAAACTATCGTAAATATATGTTATAGGGTATAATTTTGCGTATTCGATTGTCCATTATTTTCAACTTAATTTATTTTATCAATCACACCAAGTAGAAAACCTTCATTCATTATGAAATAAGTCAAATTAAATGTATTTAAACAAAAATGATGTGTTAATCAAAGAGTTGCAAACATTTGAAGGTAAGTACATATTTAATCAGGAAAATTATGCAAATGAAACAAATTGTTTGAACAAAATATTAATGTATAAATTAATATCAAATTAAAATTAAAGAGATTAAAGAGTGTTAAATATTTGATCACTTAAAAATTTTTCAATATTGCAAATAACTAAGGCCAAATAGATCGAAAACTCAGATTTTTAAGCAAATATTGTGTAACATACCTTAGGGATTTTCAAAGTAAATTATTTTGCAAAAAGTTTAATTAATTTAATATCTAAATATATCCATGTGTCAAAACATTTAGTTAAATTTAAATAATTTTACTCTCAGGGAACTTTTAACAAATAAGTAACAATGTAGTGAAAATTATGTGTAACATATTACTTCTATTATCCCAAAAGTATGCCAGACAAATGTTACCAAAATATCTTACATTTCATTCGATATCGAGTGGGAGGATTTGGATACTGAATTAAAAAATTTAAAACAACAAATGATCAAACCAAAGCTGTAAAATCTGTGATCACTAAAAAATTTATTAAAAAAGTGAATGGTAGGGGTATGATCAATATATCAAACAAACCTTAGCACAAACCCACCTATAAGGAGTGTGGGATATAAATCACATCTATAGCGTAAAGATTACACCTATGATGGTGTAGCATATAAATAACAATTTAAGCTAAAAGAAACTCCCCTCGCTAAAAATTGTTAACCAAAAATATATTGTGTTGTGGGAGTTTCCCACAATACAATGCAACTTGTAAGACAGGCATAACCCCTTATCGTGCACATCTACATATGGTCCACTTGTGTTCTATATAAATAAATTTCTTCCTTGGGGTAGTCATTTAAACATAAATAAATTTTTATGTATAAATATTCGCCCCCAAACTGCATGAATGGGACATGAAACAAACGGAAACAATTTTCTTTATAAACACCCGAAAACTGACAATACAAGTAGTTTGGGCTGTACTTTAACTGGTACGGAACAAGTGTACCGTTTTTATGTTGTTTGTTATTGTGCATAAATGCATATATACATTAAATTTGAAACAAAAGCTGCAATAAATGATGATATTCATCGCTATTATGGACCATACACCATTTTGTGGTAGTATAACAATGCGCCTTTTTCATGCTGGACAGGAACATGTGTGTACGAGCAAGCGTACATATATTGTTTTAAGCAATTTATGGATGAATGAAATGAAAAAGGGTATAAATTGACCCAGGTCAAAGATGTTGCGTGCCTAAAGCCAGCTATGGCGATGCTTGTGGGGTTGATTCTAATTGCATGTGTATAAGAATTCTTATTGTTCCTGATTAAAATATAAGGCTCCAATGATACTATTCCAATCAACCATATCTGCTATGCGACCTAACTATATTCAACATTTTTTTTCTATAAAAAAATGTTCATTCAAAAATTTTTTCTATAGAAAAATCTTTATGAAATTTTTTTTTTCTATAGAAAAATTTTCATTAAAAAGTTTTTCTATAGAACAACTTTCATTAAAAATTTTTTCTATAGAAAAATTTTCATTAAAAAATTTTTTTCTATAAAAAACTTTTTATTAAAAATTTTTTTCTATACAAAAATTTCATTAAAAAGTTTTTCTATAGAACAACTTTCATTAAAAATTTTTTCTATAGAAAAATTTTTATTAAAAAATTTTTTCTATAAAAAAATTTTTATTAAAAAATGTTCATGAAAAAATTTTTCTATAGAAAAATTTTTATAAAAACATTTTTTCTATAGAACAATTTTCATTAAAATTTTTTTTCTATAGAAAACTTTTCATTAAAAAATTTTTTCTATAGACAAATTTTGATTAAAAAGTTTTTCTATAGAAAAACTTTCATTAAAAAATTTTCTATAGAAAAATTTTCATTAAGAAATTTTTCTATAGAAAAATTTTCATTAGGAAATTTTTTCTATAGAAAAATTTTCATTAAGAAATTTTTTCTATAGAAAAATTTTCATTAGGAAATTTTTTCTATAGAAAAATTTTCATTAAGAAATTTTTTCTATAGAAAAATTTTCATAAAAAAATATTTTCTATAGAAAAATTTTCATTAAGAAATTTTTTCTATAGAAAAATTTTCCTAATGAAAATTTTTTCTATAGGAAAAATTTCATTAAAAAAATTTTTTCTATAGAAAAATTTTCTTAAAAAAATTTTTTCTATAGAAAAATTTTCATTAAGAAATTTTTTCGATAGAAAAATTTACATTAAGAAATTTTTTCGATAGAAAAATTTTCCTTAAAAAATATTTTCTATAGAAAAATTTTCATTAAAAAATTTTTTCTATAGAAAAATTTTCATTAAAAAATGTTTTCTATAGAAAAATTTTCATTAAAAATTTTTTCTATAGAAAAATTTTCATTGAAAAATTTTTTCTATAGAAAAATTTTCATTAAAAAATTTTTTCTATAGAAAAATTTTCATTAAAAATTTTTTTCTATAGAAAAATTTTCATTAAAAAATTTTTTCTATAGAAAAATTTTCATTAAAATATTTTTTCTATAAAAAAATTTTTCAATAGAAAAATTTTCGTTAAAAAAATTTTTCTATAGAAAAATTTTCGTTAAAAAAATTTTTCTATAGAAAAATTTTCATTAACAAATTTTTTCTATAGAAAAAACTTTTCTACAGAAAAAATTTTTTCTATAGAAAAATATTCATTAAAAATTTTTTTCTAAAGAAACACTTCATTCAAAAAATTTTATTAAGAAATTTTTTCTATAGAAAAGTTTTCATTAAAATTTTTTTATGTAGAATAATTTTAGTTAAAAAAAGTTTCTTAAAGAAAAAAATTTTTAATGAAAATTTTTCTATAGGAAAAATCTTTCTACAGAAAAGGTTTTTTATATAGAAAAATTTTCATTCCAAATTATTTCTTTAGAAAAATTTTTTATATACAAAAATGTTCATTAACAAATTTTTTCCATAGAAAATTTTTTCATTGAAAATATGTTATACTGCCCAACTCTGCAACAAATATTTCTTCTCTTAGTTTGAGGTTGGTTGAGTCCATTTTGCGATTGCTGTCATATGTAAATGTACGAATATTTTCTTTTATGTTTCAACAATTTGCAAATAAACGAAAGTTTAAATTGATACAGTAGTTATTTCCGAGTAAACATTTATCAACCATAAAAGTGGCCAAATTTTGTAGAGCATGTATTGAAATCAGACCAGGCTTTTTATAGTATTTTTTCTTTTAAACAATTTAATCGCAAATGAAACATATGTATATGTTCAGCAAATTATCAATGTATGGGGTTTTCATGTACTTTATATACATTTTCCTGCTCTTTTAAAACAACTCATTTCAGTAAATTAAATTGACTTGTATTTACATTATTAAGTACCAGAATTCTTTTTATGTTAATATTATTTTAAAAAATTATTTTTTCAATATCATTTTTATGCCAATATTATGACGCAGTGGCAATAAAATGAACTGCGTATTAATTTATTGAATATAACTTCATTTAGCAGATTTTAAAACCTGTGAAGCATACGAGTACATATGTATGTATGTATAAGTAAGTGCATTAGGATGAGCCCTATTTTATTTAATTTAAGTTCAAAATATTTTTACTCTTACTATTAAGTCTTTTCCCTAGTAATCGGCTACTCTTAATAGCTTCTCTTAAGGGTTAATCGATTTAGAATAAAAGTAAATTATTAAGAAATTTTGTTAAGGTTCACCCCTGTATATGTTTAATAATAAGTGGCATGTTTTTGCTAAATAATTTATATTTTTATCTGTTAATATAAAATTATAGATAGAAATAATATTTTCATTTTGGCTTGTAAATATATGGACTTGTAAAACACATGTGCTTGTAGCTTTTGTTATACTCACCATCAAAAAGAATTGGGGGTATATTGAGATTGTCATGCCGTTTGTAATTTCCTTAATATTGGCTTAAAAATCAAAAACAATATATATTCTGAATCCTTATGAAATTCTAAGACGATTGAGCGATGTCCGTCTGTGTGTCTGCCTGTCTGTTTATCTGTCTGTCTGTCTGTCTGTATGTCTGTCTGTCTGTCTGTCTGTCTGTCTGTCTGTCTGTCTGTCTGTCTGTCTGTCTGTCTGTCTGTCTGTCTGTCTGTCTGTCTGTCTGTCTGTCTGTCTGTCTGTCTGTCTGTCTGTCTGTCTGTCTGTCTGTCTGTCTGTCTGTCTGTCTGTCTGTCTGTCTGTCTTTCTGTCTGTCTGTCTGTCTGTCTGTCTGTCTGTCTGTCTGTCTGTCTGTCTGTCTGTCTGTCTGTCTGTCTATCTGTCTGTCTGTCTGTCTGTCTGTCTGTCTGTCTGTCTGTCTGTCTGTCTGTCTGTCTGTCTGTCTGTCTGTATGTCTGTCTGTCTGTCTGTCTGTCTGTCTGTCTGTCTGTCTGTCTGTCTGTCTGTCTGTCTGTCTGTCTGTCTGTCTGTCTGTCTGTCTATCTGTCTGTCTGCCTGTCTGTCTGTCTGTCTGTCTGTCTGTCTGTCTGTCTGTCTATCTGTCTGTCTGTCTGTCTGTCTGCCTGTCTGTCTGTCTGTCTGTCTGTCTGTCTGTCTGTCTGTCTGTCTGTCTGTCTGTCTGTCTGTCTGTCTGTCTATCTGTCTGTCTGTCTGTCTGTCTGTCTGTCTGTCTGTCTGTCTGTCTGTCTGTCTGAATGGGGGGTATATTGAGATTGTCATGCCGTCTGTCTGTCTGTCTATCTGTCTGTCTGTCTGTCTGTCTGTCTGTCTGTCTGTCTGTCTGTCTGTCTGTCTGTCTATCTGTCTGTCTGTCTGTCTGTCTGTCTGTCTGTCTGTCTGTCTGTCTGTCTATCTGTCTGTCTGTCTGTCTGTCTGTCTGTCTGTCTGTCTGTCTGTCTGTCTGTCTGAATGGGGGGTATATTGAGATTGTCATGCCGTTTGTAATTTCCTTAATATTGGCTCAAAAATCAAAAACAATATATATTCTGAATCCTTATGAAATTCTAAGACGATTGAGCGATGTCCGTCTGTGTGTCTGCCTGTCTGTTTGTCTGTCTGTCTGTCTATCTGTCTGTCTGTCTGTCTGTCTGTCTGTCTGTCTGTCTGTCTGTCTGTCTGTCTGTCTGTCTGTCTGTCTGTCTGTCTGTCTGTCTGTCTGTCTGTCTGTCTGTCTGTCTGTCTGTCTGTCTGTCTGTCTGTCTGTCTGTCTGTCTGTCTGTCTGTCTGTCTGTCTGTCTGTCTATCTGTCTGTCTGTCTGTCTGTCTGTCTGTCTGTCCGTCTGTTGAAATCACAATAACGCCTAAACGAAAGGAGCTAGCTCACTGAAACTTAGTATACACTTTCTTCATCTATAAAAATTTAGTATTGAAATTGGGCAAAATCGGTTAACATTTAACCATAGCTCCCGTATAACCTTGCCTACGCTAATCGCTTATTTGCTAATAAATAACAAACTATAATAGCTATGATGATAAAATTTGGTATATAGAAGTTTTGCATAAACCCTATGCAGCATGTAGAATTTCATTAAAATCGGTTGACATTTAGTCATAGCTCCCATACAAAAAACTTACGGAAACAGCCAAAATTTCACCTAAAATAAACTTAAATGCCAATAAATGTAAAACTATAACAGATATAACCACTAAATTTAGCACGAGGAGATTTTATGTCAATGCCAACCAGTGTGCAACATTTTGTCACAATCGGTCACCATTTGACCATAGCTCCCATAAAAAAAACTTACGGAAACACAAAAATACAAAAAGAAAAGGGGTTTTATGTCCGTCTGTCCGTCAGATAAAAGCACGATAGCGCATTAACGAAAAAGCCTACAGCAACAAAATTTTACAAAAGGAAGT
This sequence comes from Stomorhina lunata, assembly GCA_933228675.1. Classification (NCBI taxonomy): domain Eukaryota; kingdom Metazoa; phylum Arthropoda; class Insecta; order Diptera; family Rhiniidae; genus Stomorhina; species Stomorhina lunata. The sequence goes on from OW121740.1 coordinate 21,303,416, forward strand.
CTTATGTGAATGCCAGCCAGTGTGCAAAATTTTGTTGAAATCGGTTACTGTTTGACCATAGCTCCCATATAAAAAACTTACGGAAACACAAAAATACGAAAAGAAAATACGGTTTATGTCCGTCTTTAAGTCGGAGAAAAGCGCGATAGCTCCTTAACTACAAGAGCTAGAGAGACAAAATTAACCAAAAGTATTTAATTATTAGCTATGGTGTAGAAATTTTGTGCTGAAAATGGGTAAAATCGGTTCACATTTAGTCAGAGCTCCCATGTAACCCTGCCCCGGGAATCACATTTATGCTGATAAATTGAATAAAATTGTAAAATCTATAACTACTAAATTTAGAACAGAGAAGTTTTATGCAAATTTCAGTCAGTATATCAAATTTTATAGGAATCGGTTAATTTTTGGCCATAGCTTTCATATAAAAACCGCTCCCGGTAACCAATAAAATGTCACATACGCCAGTTAAAAGCTATTAAATTATAAGCTATGTCAGCTATAACATCCCCTTTTATATCTTCAATCAAAAAGGTTTGGAGGTACATTCAGTATAACAAGATTGCATCTACGAAATTAGATAGCTATCAATCAATGTTAGGTCCAGACTTTATATACGGTAGATGCATTAGGAACTCTTAACAAAATATAGGAACCTGCCGTGTTGCTATCAACATGTTTATGGCACAACGAAACAGCTTATTAATGTAAAACTATATTCGGTTATGGAACAGCATTTTGTCCAAGGTAAATACTAGGGAAACCACTTAAATACTTTTAAATGTTGAATTATAGCAACCGAATTTAGTCCAAATATATTACCAACAATACCACATTTGGTCAACATTTTGAATTAGCTGCACTCTCGTACAACTTGATGGTGGGTATACAAGATTCGGCACAGCCGAATATAACACTCTTACTTGTTGTATTTAAAATCGATAAATTGTTAAAGTCAAAAAAATATTAAAATATCAGAAAAACATAAAAATTTTGCTTTAAAAACTTTAGTCATTGGTGCATTTAATTATAAGAAGGCATCTGTTCAGCTGATGAGAAATGTTAAGTATAACAAGAAAAATGCAATTAAACAAGTAAGAAAGTGCTATAGTCGGTCAAGCCCGACCATACAATACCCTTCTCCACTAAAGTCAAAGGTATTATTTTTCCTGTATAAAGACAAATATTTGCTAAATTTTGCCATCATACAAACATTTTCTCAAAACTTATATATTTGAGCTGTTTCCGTCATTTGAACTTATATGAGAGCTAGGGTGATATGTAGACCGATTATCACGAAATTTGGAAAATTGATTACAAAAATTATGTAAACTTAAAATTCCAATTATCTTTAGATTTATCAGCGTTTTAGTAATTTTTGTCTCATTTAGAGCGTTTTTAAAGAAAAGTTTGTATGGGAGCTATGATTAAATGTGGACCGATTTCATCGAAATTTGGTACAGTAATAAGGGTTTACATAAGCAGTATTTGATTTGAGTTTGATGAAAAAATATTGATATTTGAGACCAATATATCAATTCCGGGAAGTGGGATCTATGGGAGGTACCATAAATAATGGATTGATTTTGACGAATTTCAATAGCCATGGTCCCATTAACAAAAAACTGATCTGTGCCAAATTTCATCAAATTATCTTTAGAATCTTTAGAACATTACATGGGGGTCCAGCCAGCCAGCCAGACGGACATCGCTAAATCGACTCAGAAAGTGATTCTAAGCCTATTGGTATACTAAAAGGTATGTCTAAGACAAATATTTCCATGCGTTACATACATCAGGACAAACTTATAATATCCTTTCCACCTATGGTGGTGAAGGGTATAAAAAGTGAAATTTTAATAGAATGTTTTGGTTATGATACTAAAAACTTTGAGTAAAATGTTCGTTCCATTAAAATTAGTATAGAACAAGTAAGAAAGCGCTATAGTCGGTCAAGCCGACCATACGATACCCTACACCACTAAGGTCAAAGGTGTTATTTTTCCTGTATAAAGACAAATATTTGCTAAATTTTGCCATCATACAAACATTTTCTTAAAAAGTATATATTCAACCTGTTTCCGTCATTTGGACTTATATGACCGATTATCTCGAAATTTGGCAAATTGATTACAGCTGTTACAAAAATTATGTTTGCAAAAAATAAACTCAAAATTTTCATTATCTTTAGATTTACGAGCGTTTTAGTGATTTTTTGTCTCATTTAGTGTGTTTTTGAAGAAGAGTTTGTATGGGAGCTATGGTCAAATGTATACCGATTTCAACGAAATTTGGTACAGTGATTAAGGTTTACATAAGCAGTATTTGTTTTAAATTTCATGGAAAAATATTGATATTTGTGGCCAATATAGCAATTCCAGGAAGTGGGACCTATGGGAGGTACCATAAATAATGGACCGATTTTGACCAATTTCAATAGCCATGGTCCTATTATCAAAAAAAATGATCTGTGCCAAATTTCATCAAATTATCTTTAGAATTGCGACCTGTAGTTTGATTACAAGGTTTACATGGGGGTCCAGCCAGCCGTCCAGCCAGCCAGACGGACGGACGGACATCGCTGAATCGACTCAGAAAGTGATTCTAAGCCAATTGGTATACTAAAAGGTGGGTCTAAGACAAATATTTCTATGTGTTACAAACATCAGCACAAACTTATAATACCCTTTCCACCTATGGTGGTGAAGGGTATAAAAACTAAAATGTTTCCATATTGACTTTAAATTGACAATTTTTCAATGTATAATAATTTCTACTCCAAAAATTTGTTTAATAAATTTTAATTCTAATTCATTTAAATTAGCAACAAAATTCCAAAACTATTTAAATTTTTGCACTCTATAAATATTCAAAAGTTATTGAATATTTTTGAAATTTTATGTTAATTTATAACCACAATATAAATTTTACAGATATTTCTGCATAATCTAATTAAAAAGCCGTAATATATTATTGAATAACATTTTATTAAATGAAGCATGTAAACATACCATAATTAAATAATTTCAGAGGCAATTATAAACATGAATTGAAAAGAAAACCTAAAAATTTTTTAATATGTGAAATATTGCATGAAAGACAAAACCAAAGGCAATGAAATTTATAGTTTTTCTAAAATCAATGTATGAATTGTTATAAGTTGTTTTTTATATAACTTATGTGGTTTTGGCCAACTGTAGAGCCTCATCGGAAAATTGATGTTGGGAAACTGGAATCAGAGCGACATCGAAATGCTTTTATTACATCCATAAAGATTCGGCCATGAAAAAAAGAAGCTCTGCCAACCTCCTGGAATGAAGGTATACTAGTCAAAATACCAAAAAAGGGTGACTCCAAAGACTGCAATAACTACAGGGGAATACCAATACCGAGCAAAATACTAAGTCGAGTGATTTTGAATAGAACGTCTGACGCAGTTTCTAAAACACTACGCGAAAATCAGTTTGGGTTCCGAGAGAATAGATCTTGTGTTGATCTAATCAACACAGTAAGAATTGTACTGAAGCAATGTAGTGAATTCCGCACCCCCATTTACCTGGCGTTTATCGACTTTATGAAGGCCTTCGACAGTGTCAACAGGAGCTATTTATGGAGAATTTTAGAAAACCGTAACATGCCAACGAAAATTCTGAACTTAATTCGGGCAATGTACGTGGACTTTAAATGCCGGGTTTTACATAAAGGTAAATTGTCGAATCCGTTGGAAGTTACTACTGGAGTAAGGCAAGGATGTATCTTATCACCCATACTTTTTATCCTTGTCATCGACAATATAATGCGCACGGCACTGAATGGTAGACATGGTATCCAATAGACACCCTTTACATACCTCGAGGACTTGGAATACGCCGATGACGTATGCCTTCTAAGCCAAAGCCTAGGTCACCTTCAAAAAAACACTAGCGCTATTACTGAATCTCGGGCAGCCGGGCTGGAAATTAATATCTCCAAGACAAAGATTATGCCTGGAGGCTATGGCGCAAACCCGTCGCCACACATCAATGTGGATAACGAGGGTATTGGTTGTGTAGGTACCTTTAATTATCTTGGTAGTTTGGTATCTACACAAGATGGCGCCGACGAGGATATTGAATCGCGTATTAATAAGGCAAAATCAGCATTCGGCATTCTCCGAGCTATTTGAAAATCTCGGCAAATATCAACAATAACTAAGTTACGAATATATAACTCGAATGTCAAGCCCATCTTATATTACGGCTGCGAAACTTGGAAATGCACAAATGCCATCGATAAGCGCCTACAAACCTTGGCAAACAAATGCTTGTGGAAAATCCTTAATATGGTGGCCAAATCGCATAAGAAATGAAGATCTACTAAACGCTACAAACCAAATCCCTTCTTCTATAGAGGTATGTCAACGGAAATGGCGGTAGACCACACACTTCGAAGGCCAAATACCAACATTGCTCGACAAGCGCTTCGTTGGAATACACAAGGAAGCGGCCGTCGTTTTCACCAGCTAGAATGTGGAGAAGGTCAATTGATGCGGAGTTACAAGCAGCAAACTATTCATGGAATGATGTATGCCTAACATCTTGCAATAGAGTTCGATATAAAAGGATGGTTGAGGCCCTATGCTCCACTGGGAATCAAGGATAACAGAAGAAGAAAAAGACTTTTAAGCTAAAAAATTATATTGTATAGGCGCTGTGGTCCAATTTATATCTTATATACGTAACCGTACGGCAAGGTACCTGCAGTACCTTCATACATTATATATGAAAAAACTATAATAAAAAGTTAAATTTTATTAAAAGATACCTAAAGCAAAATAAGACAAAGTAGTTGTAAATATTTTATATTTGAATATTTATGTAAAAACAATATTTACACGATTTTTTTTGTTTCATACGTAGTTTAGATTTTTTTTTTTTCAATTTTATACTTGACTCTGGTTATAAATGGGTTAGTGACACCCAATTTTAACAATTTTCTAATATATATTTCTATCCATTGAGGCTACCATAATTTCAGTTCTGCTCATAAAAAGTGCTAGTGTATATCAGTTAACATGCTTTTTTTATAAATTTGGTAAAAAAATTAAGTTTTTGTTGGAATCCCTTGATTTAAAGTCGCAGGTAAGACTGAGCCTTTAAAGATATTACTCTAGTTCTCTTTTAGTGGTAATCTGCAGAGGGTTCTAACTATAACTGAAACTTTTTGTAGTTTTTAAAATCCGTTGGACAATTTATTTAAAAGAACCAAAAAAGGAGTTTTTAAAACTGTATGAAAAAAAAAATTTATTTCGTCCTGTGCAAAAGTGACATAACATTAGTCCATTGCATCAAAAATGGGTATTTAAAAATCCTAAGACCATAAATAAGTAAAACTAGTCAAAGTTTTTATAATTTTTTTTAAATAATAATTTTTTTATTGCATATGCTCAGGAGAGTCTTCAAGGACATACATGTACCGTAACTGTTATAACTTTTATCGTAAAAGTCAGAAAATAAAAGCTATTTTTTGACTTTTACTTTTTCGAGCAGAAATAAAAGTTATTTTTTGACTTTTATTTTTTCGATAAAAATAACAGTTATTTTTGACTTATATTTTTTCAAGCAAAAATAAAAGTTATTTTTTAACTTTAATTTTTTCGAGCAAAAATAACAGTTATTTTTGACAATTATTTTTTCAAGCAAGAATAAAAGTTAATTTTTGATTTTTATTTTTTCGAGCAGAAATAAAAGTTATTTTTGTTTGAAATTATGATAAATTTATTGGAAAATTTTTTCAAACAAAGATAATTTATCAGTGAAAATAATTTACATATGCTCAAAAATTAATGGTGTTGAGTTTTGTAATCAAAATTGGGTTTGGAAACACAAAAATAACTTTTATTTCTGCTCGTAAAAATAAAAGTTAAAAAATAACTTTTATTTTTGCTCTATATAATAAAGGTCAAAAATAACAGTTATTTTTGCTCGAAAAAATAAAAGTTGAAAAATAACTTTTATTTTTGCTCGAAAAAATAAAAGTTAAAAATAACTATTATTTTTGCTCAAAAAAGTAAAAATCAAAAAATAACTGTAATTTTTTTTTCTAAAAAATAAAAATCAGATTTTCAAAAAGCATCGCATTTGATGAAAATTTGGTCTAAGACTATGGTATACTGGTTTAATTCTCCGACATTTCCTTGCGGTTGCTTTTTTTAATCAAAAATTCAAAAATAACAGTTATTTTCGGTCCCTGAGGACATATGCTTTTTTAGAAAACCCTTGATAATTAGGAAAGTCTTCAACTGATTTTAAGGTTATATATCATGTATTCGGATTAATGGAGTTAAATGTAGACAAATACGGGGCTACATCTTCCTGTAGTATGGAACTTAATTTACTTAATACTAAGTTATTGTATACATATTCGCCTTGACTTGAATCCTTACAACCGTAACGTTGAATTCGCCCTGAGATTTACCATTTACTATAAATGAAGTGCATTGCAATTCCCAGAGTTATTTTCCGAGATCACTCATTTATTTTCGCCAAAAATGTATGTTTACAACAATTTTTCCATATAGGTACCCAGGTATCTTGCTATGCTGTTAAAGTTGTATTTTTTTGCCATACACATAAGGGTTAAAGAAGAAATTACTTGAAACCACTTTCGAATACTAGTGTTGCATTGTCTGGAAATTTATGCAAATTTTGAAAATTTATGTAGATTTATTTATTAAATTTCTATTTCATTTACCTTCAAGAGACCTCATATTTTGAGTTGAATAAATAAAAATGTGAAAACTGTAACTAGTTGTAGTTCTTTGTTCATATTCATATGTGTATAAACATTTGCATATGTATATAGAAATGAGTGCATGTGTTTTAAATGAAACCACTGGCCTTGATATTTGCTTAATGCCAGTATTTAAAACTAATTAAATACTTAATATTTATTAAAAAACATCTGGCATTTATTAGGTATTATCTAATTATTATAAATGACATTTAAGTCTATTAAATAGCGTGTAATCTGGTATTAAAAATCAAATATTAGTTTACGCGTATTAAAGTAAATTATGTTAATTAAGGGCTTAAGTAAACAAAAAAAAAAAAAATTAAACAGTTTAAAAAGTGTATAATTTTAATTAGAAAAGCAATTAAAGGAAGTGTATGGTAAATAATAAATCAAAATATGGAAAATAATCCATTTTATTAACTTGTGTTTAAATTTCATTAAATATAATAATGAAAAGTTTGGCTAAAGGAGTATGGCATAAATATAATGATCTTCAAAGGTCATGTGAAAATTTAGATTTTGTTGCTTAGTGTTATTAGTTAGATTTTTTATCAAGATTTCTTAACAAATTTTGTATACCCACCATCAAAAAGAATGGGGGGTATATTGAGATTCCGTTTGTAATTTTCTTAATATTGGCTCAAAAATCAAAAACGATTTATATTCTGAATCCTTATGAACCGTCTGTCTGTCCGTCTGTCTATCTGTCTGTCTGTCTGTCTGTCTGTCTGTCTGTCTGTCTGTCTGTCTGTCTGTCTGTCTGTCTGTCTGTCTGTCTGTCTGTCTGTCTGTCTGTCTGTCTGTCTGTCTGTCTGTCTGTCTGTCTGTCTGTCTGTCTGTCTGTCTGTCCTTCTGTCTGTCTGTCTGTCTGTCTGTCTGTCTGTCTGTCTGTCTGTCTGTCTGTCTGTCTGTCTGTCCGTCTGTCTGTCTGTCTGTCTGTCTGTCTGTCTGTCTGTCTGTCTGTCTGTCTGTCTGTCTGTCTGTCTGTCTGTCTGTCTGTCTGTCTGTCTGTCTGTCTGTCTGTCTGTCTGTCTGTCTGTCTGTCTGTCTGTCTGTCTGTCTGTCCGTCCGTCTGTCCGTCTGTCTGCCCGTCTCTCTGTCTGTCCGTCTGTCCGTCTGTCTGTCTGTTGAAATCACGATAACGCCTAAACGAAGGAAGCTAGGTCACTGAAACTTTATAAATACATTTTTCATCTATAAGAAAATTTTGGTATTGAAATTGGGCAAAATCCGTTAACATTTGACCATAGCTCCCGTATAACCTAGCCTACGCTAATCGCTTATTTGCTAATAAATAACAAACTATAACAGCTATGATGATAAGATTTGGTATATAGAAGTTTTGCATAAGCCCTAGGCAGCATATAAAATTTCATCAAAATCGGTTAACATTTAGTCATAGCTCCCATACAAAAAACTTACAGAAACAGCCAAAATTTCACCTAAAATACACTTAAATGCCAATAAATCTAAAACTGTTGCAGATATAACCACTAAATTTAGCACGAGGAAGTCAATGCCAACCAGTCTGCAAAATTTTATCGCAATCGGTCACCATTTGACCATAGCTCCCATATAAAAAACTTACGGAAACACAAAAATACAAAAAGAAAAGGGGGTTTATGTTCGTCTGTCCGTCAGATAAAAGCGCGATAGCGCCTTAACGAAAAGGGCTACAGAAACAAAATTTTTCAAAAGGAGTCTTATGTGAATGCCAGCCATTGTGCAAGATTTTGGTAAAATTGGTTACTATTTGACCATAGCTCTCATATAAAAAACTTAAGGAAACACAAAAATACAAAAAGAAAATATGGTTTATGTCCTTCTTGCCGTCAGAGAAAAGCGCGATAGTTCCTTAACTACAAGAGCTAGAAAGACAAAATTTATCAAAAGTATTTTCGATATGTTGTAGAAATTGTGTGCTGAAAATGGGTAAAAGCGGTTCATATTTAGTTAGAGCTCCCATATAACCCTGCCCCGGGAATCACATTTATGCTGATAAATTGAATAAAATTGTAAAACCTATGACTACTAAATTTAAAATAGAGAAGTTTTATGCAACTTTCATTCAGTATATCAAATTTTATAGGAATCGGTCCATTTTTGGCCATAGCTTTCATATAAAAACAGCTCCCGGTAACCACTAAAATGCCAGAAGCATGTGTCAGCTATAACATCCCCCTTTTATATCTACAATCAAAAAGATTTGGAGGTAGATTCAGTATATTAAGATTGCATCTACGAAATTCGATAGCTATCAATCAATGTTAGGTCCAGACTTTATACACGGTAGATGCATTAGGAACTCCTAACAAAATATATAAACCTGCCGTGTTGTTATCAACATGTTTATGGCACAAAGAAACAGCTTGTTAATGTAAAACTATATTCGGTTATGGAACAGCATTTTGTCCAAGGTATATACTTGGGATACCACTTAGATACTTTTAAATGTTGAACTATAGTAACTATACCACTGCAACCGAATTTAGTCCAAATATATTGTAATGTGCCGTTACAAATATTATATTAAATTCTACTACTTTCATCTATATACTGCACTACACTCTTTTTCTGAACACCCTGTTTTTCATTTTTGCTACCTCCTTAATATATTTAAATATATATTAATAAATAAAAACCAGAACCAAAACATAATTCTTATTTAGTTGATAACCGTACCATCATAAGTATTCTTGTTTGTAACACAGAGGGGAGCAGAACTTAGAGTTCTTCCTGGTAGTTAACATCGTAGTTAGTTGATCCGATTGTTGTAATATAATACCGTAGTTAGCCGACTGAAAGCCGAAGTTTCTTATGTCAGCGGAGTATTCTTTGCTTCGTAGTTAACCGACCGAGTGCCGAAGAATTTATCTCGTCGGATTGAATGCTGTAGTTAGCCGATTGAGAGCCGAAGTATTTATCTCATCGGAGTATTCTTTGCTTTGTAGTTAATCGGCCGAAGCCGAAGTATTTATCTCGTCGGATTGAATGCTGTAGTTAGCCGATTGAAAGCCGATGTTTTTATCTCATCGTAGTATTCTTTGCTTTGTAGTTACCCGACCGAGAGCCGAAGTATTTATCTCGTCGGATTGTATGCTGTAGTTAGCCGATTGAGTGCCGAAGTTTTTATCTCATCGGAGTATTCTTTAATTCCGTAGATAGCCGATCGGATCAATAGTAGCTGAAGCACCAGCTATTAAAACGTAGTTAGCCAACCAAGAGCTAATATCTCGTATATAGCTGAAACCCCATCCGATATTTCATAAAACCCTGTAGGTAGTCATTTAGAAACGTTTGTACTTTAAATCGAGCCGAAGTTCCAAAAGAACTCGGTAAATTGTGTAGTGCGGATCGTAAGGTCAAAACTCGTATTCTACAAACATAGAAGTTTCTTATTATTTAATAAATATAAGCATAGCTTTTGCCTAACGACTCACGAAGATACCAAGCCGCTCTGTGGAAGCAAAATATATTAAATTAAGCAGACCTTTGATGAACCTGGACAGACCAGGCATACCTCAGCTGGAAAATAAAACTGCATTACAATATTACCAACAATACCACATCTGGTCAACATTTTGAATTAGCTGCACTCTCGTACAACTTGATGGTGGGTATACAAGATTTGGCACAGTCGAATGTAACACTCTTACTTGTTTTAGATATGTGTGAATATATCCTTTCTTTAATTTTTTCTTATCTTTAAAGACCCCCATTTGTGTTCTCTGACTTTCAGTATCATTTTACAATTATAAAAATATGATTATCCTGCATCCTTAAGCAAATAACAGCTATCTTAAGACTTTCGAAGACAAAAGGAATTTGAAAGCAAAACTGTGAATATGTAGAAAAACTCAGAAAATGGCAAAATTATAAATAAATAAGCATCAAGATAATAGCAGAAACTACAATACAGAAAATAAAAGCATTTCTTCCTTTATTTTTTGTATTTTTGCATAGCAATAACATTTAATTGGGTTGACTATTAAATGAAAGAAAAGATGTAATTAAATATTGTGATAATTAAATGGTAAATGCAAGTACTTATACATAATAAGACGAAAGAACAATACTTAAGTAAAATACTTGAGAATTAAAATAATACCACTATACTAGTATGTTAAACATTCGATTATATCGAATTTATTCTTTAAAGGATTAAAAGACTTGTACTTATCAGAACTGAAATCAATTGAACATAAAATTTTAGAGCCCTTAAAATTTATTTCTTAGCAAAGTTTTTATTTTGAGGTTTAAGACTTAAGCAATAAGATTAAGAAATATACACTTAATAAATTCTACGGCCAAGCCCTACAGTTGAAATTTTTTTAAACGAAAATTTTTCCATTGAACATTTTTTTTATTAATTTTTTATTTATTTTATTTATTTAATTTTTATTTATTTAATTTTTTTTAACGAAAATTATTTCATAAAAAAATTTTTCTATATAAAAATTTTTTCTAAAGAAACATTTTTTTAACGAAAATGTTTCTAAAGAAATTTTTTTTAACAAAAATTTTTCTATAGAAAAATTCTTTTAACAAACATTTTATTCTATAGAAAAAATTTTTTAACAAACATTTTTTTGTATAGAAATTTTTTTAACATTTTCTTTAAAAAATTTGTATAACGAAAAATTTTCTATAAAAAAAATTTTATAACGAAAAATTTTCTATAGAAAAATTTTTATAACGAACAATTTTCTATAGAAAAATTTTTATAACCAAAAATTTTCTATAGAAAAATTTTTATAACGAAAAATTTTCTATAGAAAAATTTTTATAACGAAAAATTTTCGATAAAAAAATTGTTATAACAAAAAATTTTGTATAGAAATTTTTTTATAACAAAAAATTTCTTTAGAAATTTTTTTATAACAAAAATTTCTTTAGAAATTTTTTATAACAAAAAATTTCTTTATAACAAAAAATTTTTTTTAGAAAAATTTTTATAACAAAAAACTTCTTTAGAAAAATTTTTATAACGAAAAATTTTCTATAGAAAAATTTTTAAACCCAAAAATTTTGTATAGAAAAATGTTTATAACGAAAAATTTTCTGTAGAAAAATTTTTATAACGAAAAATTTTCTGTAGAAAAATTTTTATAACGAAAAATTTTGTATTGAAAAATTGTTATAAAAAAAAATTTTGTACAGAAAAATTGTTATAACAAAAAATTTTGTACAGAAATTTTTTTATAACAAAAAATTTCTTTAGAAATTTTTTTATAATAAAAAATTTCTTTAGAAAAATTTTTATAACGAAAAATTTTCTATAGAAAAATTTTTATAACGAAAAATTTTCTATAGAAAAATTTTTATAACGAAAAATTTTCTGTAGAAAAATTTTTATAACGAAAAATTTTCTAAAGGAAAATTTTTGTAACGAAAAATTTTGTATAGAAAAATTGTTATAACAAAAAATTTTGTACAGAACAAATGTTGTAACAAAAAATTTTGTACAGAAATTTTTTATAATAAAAAATTTCTTTAGAAAAATTTTTATAACGAAAAATTTTCTATAAAAAAATTTTTATAACGAAAAATTTTCTATAGAAAAATTTTTATAAGGAAAAATTTTCCATAGAAAAAGTTTTATATCGACAAATTTTCTATACAAGAATTTTCTATAGAAAAATTTTCTATACAAGAATTTTCTATAGAAACATTTTTATAACGAAAAATTTTCTATAGAAAAATTTTTATAACGAAAAATTTTCTATAGAAAAATTTTTACAACGAAAAATTTTCTATAGAAAAATTTTAATAACGAAAAATTTTTTATAAAAAAATTTTTATAAGGAAAAATTTTCTATAGAAAAATTTTTATATCGACAAATTTTCTATACAAAAATTTTCTATAGAAAAATTTTTGTAACGAAAAATTTTCCATAGAAAAATTTTTGTAACGAAAAATTTTCCATAGAAAAATTTTTATAACGAAAAATTTTCTATAGAAAAATTTTTACAACAACAAATTTTCTATACAAAAATTTTTATTACGAAAAATTTTCTATAGACAAATTTTTATATCAAAAAATTTTTTATATAAAAATTTTTAAAATGAAAAAAAAAATCGTTATAAAAATTTTCTATATAAACATTTTTATAATGAAACATTTTTGCAGCATTGTCTGTTGAAAAATTTTCATAACAACAATTTTTCTACAAAAAAATTTATATAACAAAAACTTTTCTGTAGAAAAATTTTTGTAAGCAAAAATTTTATATAAAAAAAACTTTTATAACGAAAAATATTTCTTAAAAATATTTATCAAAATTTTGGGACATTAAAATATTTCCGTAGAACAAATTTTATGAATAAATAAATTTCTGTAGAAAAATTTTTTAACGAAAAATTTAAAAAAAAAAAAAATTATTATTATAAATTTTACCTTTTTAGGTTTATCAAAAAAAAAAAATTCTCTATAGAAACATTTTTATTATTTATTTTCTACAGAAAAATTTTTTGGCACAAAAAAGTTTTCTATAAAAAATCATAAAGAAATGTTTAGCAAAAAGTCGACTATTGAAAAACTTTTATAACAAAAAAATTTTCTATAGAAAAATTTTGATAATAAAAAGTATTTCTACAGAAAAATTTTCAATAGACAAAAAAATTTTCTATAGAAAAATTTTTACAACAACAAAATTTTCTATAGAAAAATTTTTGAAACAAAAAAATTTTATAGAAAAATTTGTACAACAAAAAAACTTTCAATTAAAAAGTTTTACTGTAGTGTATTGCACTAAGAATCCCAATTTATTACAATTATTTATTATTGTAATAAATAGTTTTTTGATAAAACCAAAAAATGTTGGTGGGGAAACCTTTCCTCGACGCGTTTCGATGGTTGGTTAGACCATCTCATCAGGAGGATTATCCCTAATTCTAGACAGAGCGAATACCTCACATTATGTATAATTTGAGGGACTGAATAAATACAAATTATTATTACTGTGTCCAACAAATATCAACATAAAGCGCAGATTATCATCCGAACAGAAACACACAAACATTTTTCAGTTTTATCATTTCTTTATTATATATAATGTGAGGTTTTCGCTCTGTCTAGAATTAGGGATAATCCTCCTGATGAGATGGTCTAACCAACCATCGAAACGCGTCGAGGTAAGGTTTATCCACCAACATTTTTTGGTTTTATCAAAAAACTATTTATTACAATAATAAATAATTGTAATAAATTGGGATTCTTAGTGCAATACACTACAGTAAAACTTTTTAATTAAATTAAAAAAACTTTCTATAGAAAAATTTGTACAATAAAAAAGCTTTAATTTTTATAACAAACAAATTGTCTATAGAAAATTTTTTATTGCGAAAAAATTTTCTATAAAAAAATTTTTATAACAAAAAAATTTTCTATAGAAAATTTTTTGAAACAAAAAAATTTTTCTATAGAAAAATTTTAAAAACAAAAAAAAATTTTTGATAGAAAAATTTTTATAACAAAATATATAGAAAAATCATACAGCAAAAAAAAAAAATTTTAAAGAAAAATTAAAACAAAAAATTCAAAAGACAAATTTTTATATAAAAAAATTTTTTTCACAAGATTTTTTATAACAAAAATCTTACCTATAGAAAAATTTTTGAAAAAAAAAAATTTTATAGAAAAATTTTTGTTACAAAAAAGTTTCTATAGAAAAATTTTTACAACAAAAATATAAAATAATAAATAATTGATATAAATTGGGACTCTACTCTACAGTAAAACTACAGTAAAATTTTTTTAAAATTTCAAAAAGATAACAAAAAAAATCTTCTATAGAAAAATTTTTATTGCGAAAAATTTTCTATAGAAAAATTTTTATAACAAAAAAAATTTTCTTAAAAAGTTTTTCTGTAGTGTATTGCACTAAGATCCCAATTTATTACAATTATTTGTTATAGTAATAAATAATTTTTAAAAAAAACCAAAACCTTGCCTCGACGCGTTTCGATGGTTGGTTAGGCCATCTCATCCGGAGGATTATACCTAATTCAGACAGATAGAAACATTTTTATAACAAAACAAAAACTTTCTATGGAAACAGTTTTAAAACAAAAATATTTTTATTGAAAAATTTTTATAATAAAAAATTTTCTCAAAAAATAACAAATTTGTCGGGATATAAATATTATTCAAAAAGAAAGAGTACTCGCATTTGATCCCACATCTGTTATTTTTATTTGTTATTGTAACAGACCAATTTATTGATAAAAAGACAAAAAATGTCTGCTGAGGAACCTATTCCTCGAAGCGTTTCGATGGTTGGTTAGGCATCGAGAAATGCGAATACTCTTTCTTTTTGAATAAAAAATTTTCTATAGAAAAATTTTTATAGCAAAAAAAAATTTCTATAGAAAAATTTGTATAATAAAACAAATTTCTAAAGACATATTTTTATATAAAAAAAATTTCAGTAGAAAAATTTTTATAACAAAAAAATTTCTATAGAAAAATGTTTATACCAAAAAAATTTTCTATGAAAAAATTTGTATAACAAAAAAATTTCTATAGAAAAAATTTTTCTTAATAGAAAATTTTTTACCAAAAATTATTTAAACGAAAATTTTTCTATTATTATTCAGGCATACTATTTCGAAAAAGATTTCAACCTTCAATATTTCTCTGATTGAATTTTGTCTTTAAAAACCTCTTCAAAATGACCACACATGCAAAAATTAAACAAAGTAATTATGAAAAAGTGCCCTTCGACTATCAGTCGAAAACATTTTTCGAAACTTTTGACGAACAAAAATATGTTCACTTAAACTTTGTGGTTTTTCAAAAATTTTCCAGAAAGAATATTTAAAAACATATAAGACATTGTTATATTTAATGTTTAAGAATAATTCTATATTCATCTTAAATAAAAAAACTTAACATAAGCAACAGAGTAAAGCAGCCCCTTAACAATTGACAGCAATACAAATTTGTTAAGACATAAAATGGAATTTTTAATAAGTTTTTTTTTGTTCGTTTCTTCTACTTTATGCACAATTTACATTATGAAACTGCATGAAAGAGTTTATAAGAGATAAAGAAGATGTGTGTCAGTTAACGTTGGATTTTAAATATTTCCACACTGGAAAATATTTATCTTGCAAGTGTTTTTGTGCAAACATGTACGAGTAAATGTATGATTGTATATCCTCTTTCTTCTTCTTAAAGTATGTATATGAATATTCATTTTTATAGCAATATTTATATACATTTATTATGAACGTGTCTTTGGAGTATTTTTCGCATTTTTCATTTTTCAATCTGTTTAATGTTACTATAGGTAACCAAACTGCAATTTTTCCTGTTGAATACCGAATGCATCAAAAGTAAATGCCTTAAGCTATTTTTTCTCCTTCAAATTGTCGGATCTTTTTATGCATTTCAATGCAACCTATTTTGTTTTTGTACGGTTTTTATTCTTGTTTTGCTGTTGAGCTGTACAACAATGTTATTATGACTTTTTTGTTTTAAATTTAAATTTTCTGTTTTTTTTTCCTTGTTGTTGTTTACTTTGATGGGGTTTTACTCTTTCTTTTGGCAGTTCATTGTTTTTTCGAAAAAAAATAGAGAAAAAATGGAAATAATATTATGAGTATATAATGTATGAAAGAAAATCAGAAAAATTGTAAATAATATTGAAGGACAACGTCACTTCAAAAAAAAACAGTGATATAGGATTTAATAAGATAAACCCTGGTAAAGTAGTGGGGCGTATGATTACTAAATATCTAATTAAGAATAAGTCTACGTCACACCACACCACCATCACATTATAGCAATATTTATGAGGGGCGTTTTGAAAATGTCCTATAAAAATTAGAAATTTTGAAAATTTCCTATAAAAATAGGAAATTTTAAAAAATTTCCTATAAAAATAGAAAATTTTAAAAAATTTCCTATAAAAATAGGAAATTTTAAGAAATTTCATGTAAAAATAGGAAATTTTAAAAAATTTTCCTATAAAAATAGGAAATTTTAAAAAATTTTCCTATAAAAATAGGAAATTTTAAAAAATTTTCTATAAAAATAGGAAATTTTAAGAAATTTCATATAAAAATAGGAAATTTTAAAAAATTTCCTATAAAAATTTTAAGAAATGTCATGTAAAAATAGGAAATTTGAAAAAATTTTCCTATAAAAATAGGAAATTTGAAAAAATTTTCCTATAAAAATAGGAAATTTTAAAAAATTTCCTATAAAAATAGGAAATTTTAAAAAATTTCCTATAAAAATAGGAAATTTTAAAAAATTTCCTATAAAAATAGGAAATTTTAAAAAATTTCCTTAAAAATAGGAAATTTTAAAAAAATTCCTATAAAAATAGGAAATTTTAAAAAACTTCCTATAAAAATAGGAAATTTTAAAAAATTTTCTATAAAAATAGGAAATTTTAAGAAATTTCATATAAAAATTGGAAATTTTAAGAAATATAAAAATTTCCTATAAAAATATTAAATTTTGAAAATTTCCTATAAAAATAGGAAATTTTGAAAATTTCCTATGAAAATAGGAAATTTTGAAAATTTCCTATGAAAATAGGAAATTTTGAAAATTTCCTATGAAAATAGGAAATTTTGAAAATTTCCTATGAAAATATGAAATTTTGAAAATTTCCTATGAAAATAGGAAATTTTGAAAATTTCCTATGAAAATAGGAAATTTTGAAAATTTCCTATAAAAATAGGAAATTTTGAAAATTTGCTATAAAAATAGGAAATTTTGAAAATTTGCTATAAAAATAGGAAATTTTGAAAATTTGCTATAAAAATAGGAAATTTTGAAAATTTGCTATAAAAATAGGAAATTTTGAAAATTTGCTATAAAAATAGGAAATTTTGAAAATTTCCTATAAAAATAGGAAATTTTGAAAATTTCCTATAAAAATAGGAAATTTTGAAAATTTCCTATAAAAATAGGAAATTTTGAAAATTTCCTATAAAAATAGGAAATTTTGAAAATTTCCTATAAAAATAGGAAATTTTGAAAATTTCCTATAAAAATAGGAAATTTTGAAAATTTCCTATAAAAATAGGAAATTTTGAAAATTTCCTATAAAAATAGGAAATTTTGAAAATTTCCTATAAAAATAGGAAATTTTGAAAATTTCCTATAAAAATAGGAAATTTTGAAAATTTCCTATAAAAATAGGAAATTTTGAAAATTTCCTATAAAAATAGGAAATTTTGAAAATTTCCTATAAAAATAGGAAATTTTGAAAATTTCCTATAAAAATAGGAAATTTTGAAAATTTCCTATAAAAATAGGAAATTTTGAAAATTTCCTATAAAAATAGGAAATTTTGAAAATTTCCTATAAAAATAGGAAATTTTGAAAATTTCCTATAAAAATAGGAAATTTTGAAAATTTTGTATAAAAATAGGAAATTTTGAAAATTTCCTATTAAAATAGGAAATTTTGAAAATTTCCTTTTGAAATAGGAAATTTTGAAAATTTCCTATAAAAAATAGGAAATTTTGAAAATTTCCTATAGAAATAGTTTTATTGGTTTTCCTACAAAGAATACTTTTGTATAACAGTTGGAGTTTGTGGAGCTGCTGTTTTTAAAGCTGCTCTAATAAATATACCTTATATACCGTATACCATATTTGAACCAAAGTAATCTACCACACAAACTCTGAGGGCGTATGATTATTATGTATTTAATTATTATAATAAGTATACGTCACCCATGCACATACATTTAAGTATATACAAAGCATGTGTTTTCCTCAATAATATTCTCATATTGTAAGAATTTTATATTTTAGTTAAGTCAAATATAGAAAAGCTAATAAAACATCCATTACTTCACACATACTTTACTCTCTAAGTAGACTTAACCACTGTGCGAATTTTGATGTTAACATATTCATAATACACTTTCGAATGATAAAAACTACTGCTCATTTTAAATATATTCATTTTACTTAACATACCTTCTTTTAACGTTTTGTCCTTATAATCTTTTGTAAAAATGAATCAACATTAAAATTTATATATGGGTTGTACTCAAAAATTTTCAACATTTTGTTCCTATTAAAAGTTAAAGTAACTTTATGAGAATTTTTTTGTAGACGAAAAATATACTAACAATTAAGTAAATTTTAAAATTGAATTTGTCATTAATTTAAAAACATAACTTTTTATCAGAACATTTAGTTTTGACCCAATTGTTTGAAAATAAGTTAACGTTTATGAGCACATTTTATATAAAAAACCGTATCATAATAATAAATCCTAATAAAGGCCCACATACCTATTTGACTTCCTTATAGTTTTTTGCTGCCGCTGGATTGTTGTTGAAGTTTCACTCACCCTGAAAATGGAATTTATTAAATAAAGAGTGCAAATAACGTTTTAATGAAAATATATGTATGTATGAAAATTACTTATGGTGCCATTTTGATGTGCATATAGAAATATAAGTGTATATTCATCAAACACATGCAAAAAAGTGGGCGTTCTTAAAGAAAATTTTAAATATTTTGAATTAGATTAGAGGTGCAGTATCAGCAAAGGTAAGTAAATATTCATGCTTTAAAGGAATGCCACCCAATTTCTAAAGTGACTCTTATTTTGTTTCTGATAATTACAAATGAATATTACTTACTTAAGAATATTTGCAAAATTTAATTTCTAACAATTACAGTGTTTTAAACTCCAGATATATCTCGCACAAGTCGACCTAAAGTACAAAAATCCCACACTCTAATAAGGAAGAAGTAGAGCCGCCAATTGCAGAATCGATTTATTTTCTTATTTTTATAGGAAGTTTTTCAAAAATTTCTAATTTTTATATTGAAATTGTCAAAAATTTCTTATTTTTATAAGAAATTTATCAAAAAATTCTTATTTTTATAGGAAATTTTTCAAAAACTTCTTACTTATTATGAAATTTTTCAAAAGTTTCTTATTTTTATAGGAAGTTTTGGAAAAATTTCTTCTTTTTGTAGGAAAATTTTCAAAAATTTCTTATTTTTGTAGGAAATTTTTCAAAGACTTCTTATTTTTATAGAAATTTTTTCAAAACTTTCATATATTTATAGGAAATTTTTCAAAAATTTTTTATTTTTATAAAAAAACTTCTCAAAAATTTCTTATTTTTATACTAAATTTTTCAAAAATTTCTTTTTTGTATAGGAAATTTTTCAAAAATTTCCTTTTTATTACAAAATTAAAAAAATTCTTATTTTTATAGGAAATATTTCCATAAATTTCTTATTTTTATAAAAATTTTTCAAAAATTTATTATTTTTATAGAAAAATTTTTTATTTTTATAGGAAATTTTTCAAAATTTTTTTATTTTTATAGGAAATTTTTCAAAAATTTCTTATTTTTATAAGAAATTTTTCTAAAATTTCTTATTTTTATAAAAAATTTTTATAAAATTTGTTATTTTCAAAGGAAATTTTTCAAAAATTTCTTATTTTTGTAGAAAATTTTTAAAAAATTTCTGTTTTCATAGCAAATTTTTCAAAAATTTCTTATTTTTATAGAAAATTTTTCAAAAATTTCTTATTTTTATAGGGAAGTTTTCAGAAATTTCTTACTTTCATAGCAAATTTTTCAAAAATTTCTTATTTTCATAGCAAATTTTTCAAAAATTTCTTATTTTTATAGAAAATTTTTCGAAAATTTCTCATTTTTATAGGAAAATTTTCAAAAATTTTTAAAAAATTTCTATTTTTTTCAAAATTCCTCATTTCTGTTAGAAATTTTTCAAAATTTCTTGTTTTTATTAGAAATTTTTTAAAAATTTCCTATTTTTACAGGAAAAATTTCTAATTTTTTTATAGAAAATTTTTCAAAAAATTTCTTATTTTTACAGCAAATTTTTCAAAAATGTCTTAATTTTATAGGATTTTTTTTTTTTAAATTTCTTATATTTTTTTTGGGGAATTCTTAAAAATTTCTTACTTTTCAAAAATTTTTATTTTTTATAAGAAAATTTTTTAAGACTTTCTTATTTTTAGCGAAAATTTATCAAAAATTTCGTATTTTTAAGTTTTTCAAAAATTTCATATTTGTTAGGAAATTTTGCAAAAATGTTCTTATTTTATTTGGAAATTTTTCAAAAATTTTTTATTTTTATAGAAAATCTTTAAAAATTTCTTATTTTCATAGCAAATTTTTCAAAAACTTCTAATTTTTATAGAAAATTTTTCCAAAATTTCTTACTTTTATAGGATTTTTTTCAAAAATTTCTTATTTTTATAGTAAATTGTTTAAGAAATACTTATTATTATAGGAAATTTTTGAAAAATTTCTTATTTTTACAGGAAATTTTTCAAAGGTTTCGTATTTTTATAGGAAATTTTTTAAAAATTTCTTATTTTTATATAAAATTTTTCAAAAATTTCTTATTTTTATAGGAAGTTTTGCAAAAATTTCATATTTTAATAGGAAATTTATCAAAAATTTCTTATTTTTATAGGAAATTTTTTAAAAATTTCTTATTTTCATTAGAAATTTTTCAAAATTTTCTTATTTTTATTTGAAATTTTTAAAAAATTTCTTATATTTATTAAAAAATTTTCAAAAATTTCTTTTTTCCATTAGAAATTTTTTTAAAAATTTCTTATTTTTAATAGAAATTTTTCAAAAATTTCTTATTTTTATTAGAAATTTTTCAGAAATTTCTTATTTTTATAGGAAATTTTTCAAAAATTTCTTATATTTATAGGAAATTTTTCGAAAAATTTTTATTTTTATAGGAAATTTTTCAAAAATTTCTTATTTTTATAGGAAATTTTTCAAAAATTTCTTATTTTTGTAGGAAATTTTTCAAAATCTTTTTATTTTTATAGGTAATTTTTCAAAAAATTTTTATTTTTATAGGAAATTTTTAAAAATTCTTATTTTTATGGGAATTTTTTCAGAAATTTCTTATTCTGTCTACATCTGTCTATACTCAGCTAAAATTTGGGGGCCTTAATTGGTTCAAGACTTTAAAACTGAGTTAGGTATTAGGAGGTTTTCTATAGACTTTAGCACTCAATCAACAAGATGGTATTTTGAAATTTTGAAATTTTCAGTACAATCAAAAAACTTTTTTATTATTTCTTACATATAAAGCAGAGAGATAAAGCATTATTTTTTTTTTTTGGCGAAATTATAATAAATATGAAGTATGATTTTTAGAATGGGTAGATGCAACTATCGAATTTCGGAAGTCCCCTTTGAGATACCCTGTAGTTGATGGTTGTTTTGTTAGGCATTACGTGTTCATTTTATTTTTAAGAAAAAATTTTGTATTTTCCAAAATTCTTTTAATTCCTACCTCTTTTACTTCTGTAAATATATGAAAATTTTAAATGCAAAAAGATGAAAATGCAACCGTATTTCTTGTACACATAATTAAAAATGTTATAACAAATGAAATAAAATTATAAAGAAAAAATAAACACACACAAGCATATGAAGAGGAAATAAAAAATAACTTCAATACTTACCAACACTCGCACACAGTTGTAAAATATTAATGTTGTAAAGCAGTCATATAAAGAACATATAACTTTTCAAGCAAAAAACCAGTTAAAGAAAATTATAATCATAATGATGATAAGGATAAGGTTGACGATGACGATGACTATAATGTATGTATATGAAGTTTAAATGGAAATTAAACAGGCACAGAGTCAGTTATACCCACATACGAGTAGGTATGCATGTACTTATGAGTACTTGAGTGTGAGTAATGAGTAGAAGTAAGTAAAGTAGTTAATATGAGCAAATGTAAGCATATAACATACAACAAAAAACACAGGGAATTTGTATAACATGTGTGTGGTAGCAATGTGAGTATACATGTGTAAAATATGTTGTACATGTTGTACACAATGACAATGAATGATGAACATTCATGCCAAAAAGTGCATACCAAAGCTGCTTTCAACATCTCACAAATACATTAATATGCTTGCTTATGTTCTTCTTCATTTTCTTCTGCTACTATTTCGTCTCTATGCGGTTGGGAGTATAAATTGCAATATGTCTCTTGACAATGCACACAATAAATTCGCTGTCTAGCCGCTTCAAAGAAATTAATGTGTATGTATGAAGAACGTTTCAAAACAGAGACGGCAGTCAGAGCTTGGAGTTTTAATTACTTTCGTATGTTGCCTTTGCCACATTAACTTATACAGAAACATTACATCAATTCTCTGCTTGTGTTAGAAATCTATTTATCCAGGGAAAATTTTGTTAATATCAAAAGTTGTGGTTGGTAAGAGATTTCAATTTGAGTTTTATTTGCCATGACTGAGGTTCAACTAAGACTGAAAAGTTTAATACTTTTGTTATCAAGGAAAATCGTGATACAAATATTGAAACACTTAACTTTAAGAATCTAAGCATTGCTACCATATGTTTAACAATTTTTGGGGAGTTTAAATTTTCATTGATGAAAGCTGATAATAACATTCAGTTTAAAACACTTCAGCTTAACTTAAGTACTAGTAAGAAGATTTGTTATTAGAACTTTCCCTATTATGTAGAAATTTCCACGATCTATACATATTATTTCACTAAACTCAGCACACAAAATCATTCATCTCTGCTTTAAATTTGAATAGAACATTTATGGTTTCGCTTGCTAATAACTATAAGTAGCCGAAATATGAGTCCAAGTAAAAAGCACAAGTAAGAAAGTGATGATCTTGGTTAAGCAGGACCTTATTTCATCCTTCGTGTGAAATTTTCTATAGCAAAATTTTTATTACGAAAAGTTTTCTATATAGACATTTTTATAACGAAAAATTTTCTAAAGAAAAAATTTCTTAACGAAAAATTTTCTATAGAAAAATTATTATAACAAAAATTTTCTATCGAAAAATTTTTATAATGAAAAATTTTCAATAAAAAAATTTTTGTAACGGAAAATATTCTTTAGAAAAATTTGTATAACTAAAAATATTTCACAGAAAAATTTTTATGATGAACAATTTTCTATCGAAAAATTTTTAAACCGAAAAATTTTCAATAAAAAAATTTTTAGAGCTGAAAATTTTCTTTAGAAAAATTTTTTAATGAAAAATTTTATAACGAAAAATTTTCTTTAGAAACATTTTTATAACGAAAAGTGCTCTGCAGAAAAATTTTTATGACGAACAATTTTCCATACAAACATTTCTAAAACGAAAAATTTTCTAAAGGAAAATTTTTATAACCAAAAATTTTCTTTTGAAAAATTTTATAACGAAAAATTTTCTAAAGAAAAATTTTTATAGCGAAAAATTGTCTTACAAAAATTTTTAAACTAAAAATTTTCTATAAAAAAATGTGTATAAAGAAAAATTGTCTATAGAAAAATTTTTTTAACGAAAAATTTATTAATAACGATAAATTTTCTATAGAAAAAATTTTATAACAAAAAATATTCTATAGAAAATTTATGTATAGAAAAATTTGTTAACCGAAAATTTGTATAAAATTTTTTTTTATCAAAAAGTTTTCTAAAGAAATTTTTTTTTAATGTAAATTTTTTTAAAGAAAAATGTTGCAAGGGAAAAATTTTTATCAAAAATTTTTCTATAAAAATTTTGAAAAAAAATTCTATAGCAAAATTTTTCTACAGAAAAATTTTTGTATCGAAAATAACTTTTTCTATAAAAAATGTTTTAACCGAAAATTTTTCCATAAAATTTTTTTTAACCGAAAATTTTATTAGAAAAATATTTGTATAAGATTTTTCTATAAAAAAATTTATGTATAGAAAAATTTGTTATACCGAAAATTTGTATAAAATTTTTTTTCTCGAAAATTTTTCTAAAGAAATGCTTTTTTTAGGTAATTTTTTTTATAGAAAAATTTTGCAATGGAAAATTTTTTATCGAAAAATTTTCTATAAATTTTTTTCTATAGCAAAATTTTTTTTATCGAAAATTCGAATAATTTTTAGAAAACATTTTTCTACAAAAAAATTAGAAAAAAACCTTTCTATAAACAATTTTTCTAAAAGAAAATTTTTTATCGAAAATTTTTCTATAAAAAAATGTTTTAACCGAAAAATTTTTCCATAAAATTTTTTTTTACCGAAAATTTTATTAGAAAAATATTCTTATAACCGAAGATTTTTCTAAAGAAAATTTTATTTAACCGAAAATATGTATAAAATTTTTTTTCTAAATAACATTTTTTAATGTAAATTTTTTTATAGAAAAATTTTGCAATGGAAAATTTTTTATCAAAAATTTTTCTACAAAATTTTTTTTTTATCGAAAATTTTGAAAAAAAATTTTTTTTCTAAATAACATTTTTTTAATGTAAATTTTTTTATAGAAAAATTTTGCAATGGAAAATTTTTTATCGAAAATTTTTCTATAAAATTTTTTTTTATCGAAAATGTTGAAAAAAAAAAATTCTATATCAAAATTTTTTTTATCGAAAATTTTTCAACAGAAAAGTTTGTATATCAAAAATAATTTTTACAAAAAGTTTTTCTACAGAAAAATTAGAAAAAATTTTTTATAGAAAATTTTTTTTACGATAAATTTTCTATAGAAAAAATTTTATAACAAAAAATGTTCTTTAGAAAATTTATGTATAGAAAAATTTGTTTAACCGAAAATTTGTATAAATTTTTTTTTTTTCGTAAATTTTTTGATAAAAATATTTTGCAATGGAAAATTTTTTATCGAAAATTTTTCTATAATTTTTTTTTTCGAAAATTTTGAAAAAAAAAATTATAGCAAAATTTTTTTTATCAAAAATTATTCAATAGAAAAATTTTTGTATCGAAAATAATTTTTATAAAAAGTTTTTCTACAGAAAAATTACAAAAAAAATTTTTCTATAAAAAATTTTTCTGTAAAAAAAACTTTTATCATATATTTTTCTATAAAAAAATGTTTTGACCGAAAATTTGTTCATAAATTTTTTTTTTAACCGAAAATTTTATTAGAAAAATATTTTTATAACCGAAGATTTTTCTATAGAAAAATTTGTTTTACCGAAAATTTGTATAGATTTTTTTTTTACCGAAAAGTTTTCTAAAGAAAATTTTTTTTATCGTAAATATTTTATAGAAAAATTTTGCAATTGAAAATTTTTTATCGAAAATTTTTCTATAAAAATATTTTTTAACGAAAATGTTGAAAAAAAAATTTTTTCTGTAGCAAAATTTTTTTTATCAAAAATTTTTAAAAAGAAAAATTTTTGTATCGAATATAATTTTTATAAAAAATTTTTCTACAGAAAAATTAGAAAAAAAATTTCTATAAAAAATTTTTCTACAAAAAAAAATTTTTATTGAAAATTTTTCTATAAAAAATGTTTTAACCGAAAATTTTTCCATAAAAAATTTTTTTTAACCGAAAATTTTATTAGAAAAATATTTCTATAACCGTAGATTTTTCTATAGAAAAATTTTTTTATCGAAAAATTTTCTATAGAAAAATTTGTTTAACCGAAACTTTGTTTATAGGAAATTTTTTGTAGAGAAAAATTTTATCAAAAAATAACAAAATAGTCGGGATGTAAATATTATTCAAAAAGAAGTGTATTTGCATTTGATCCCAAATCTGTTACATTTATTTATTAATGTAACAGACCAATTTATTGATAAAAAGCCAAAAAATGTTTGCGGAGAAACCAAATTCCTCGACGCGTTTCGATGGTTGGTTAAGCCATCTCTTTAGGAGGATTATCCCCAATTTAGACAGATCGAAAACCTCGCATTATTACTAAATTTACAAACATAACTATTAAGAATTATGTTCATAAACCAAAAGTAAAAGCGTAGATTATCGACTGAACAAAAACAAACATTTTTCAGTTTTCATCTACCTTCACTTCCCACATTCTTGCTGTAGCGTCGGCTACTTTTTGCAGAATGCTGTGAAGAAGGGGGGGGGGGGGGGGGGGGGTAAGATGTTTTTAAATAAACAAGTTTATTTTAAAAATAAGCTGAATGCATGCAGTTTTATCAAAAAATAACAAAATAGTCGGGATGTAAATATTATTTCAAAATATTTTATCAATAAATTGGTCTGTTACATTAATAAATAAATGTAACAGATTTGGGATCAAATGCAAATACACTTCTTTTTGAATAATATTTACATCCCGACTATTTTGTTATTTTTTGATAAAATTTTTCTCTACAAAAAATTTCCTATAAACAAAGTTTCGGTTAAACAAATTTTTCTATAGAAAATTTTTCGATAAAAAAATTTTCGATAAAAAATTTTCTGGGGAATCTTCGGCAGTGAAATCCTTTATCGAAAAAGAAAACAAATAATTAGCATTTTAATTTAATTTGTTATTAACATTAGCATAACTTTTTGTAATAGTTAAAATATTAGATAAGTCTTATCAGTTGTTTGAGTATTATTATATATTACTATAAATATCATTATTTGTTTAAGTATTAATTCTGAAATTTTTATCAGTTACGTATTATATGTCTAGTCTAGAATTAATTTTGCTATTAGTTTCAGTACTGGAGTCGGTATAAGTATGAGTATTATTATAGAGTACCACATACTTGTATTTTTTGCTTACATTATTCATTAAATTTTACTTACTTAAGGAATTAGTGGAATATTAAATACAAAATGTAAATGATATGTAAAAACTACAGATGGATAAAATTACAAATACAATAAATAATCACCTTCTTTTTCAAAACACTATTTAACCTTTAACATTAACTATTCTTTTGTATTTATCTTCGGTATAAAAGTGAAATTTTTTGCCTTAAAACGTTTAGTGGTATTTTTTTTTTAAACCTAGAACAGTATGGCCAGCACCAGCACAATTGAGGCACAGTCAGATTTAAAGGCTGGCAAACTTTTTCGAATACATTTTCAACTGTGGAAATTAATGGGCTATATACCCACCAAAAGTTGTCGTTTTCTCTATCTGATTTATTCAGTTTTCATTAATGGACTTATAACATTAGGTTATCCCCTGCATCTAATGTTGGGGCTCTTTCAAAGTAAGACACTATTCGAAGTCATGAAAAATCTGGCCATCAATCTAACCTGCTGGACCTGCACCATCAAAACTTTTTTTGTAGTAATAAAATTTAGAAATCTTCAGCGAATATTCGAGATTGTAGATAGACAGGACAAACGTATTGGCAGATCTAAAGAGGAGCTGAAATTTTATAAAAACAAAGCTTTTCCTTCAATGCTAAATATTTTGTTATTATATAAGATCTGCTATGGCATGACAGCTCTCAGCTCTGAAGCGGCCGTTTTAACAAATGGTTTTATGGGCAATTGGCTTTTGATGTATCCCGCCTATTTTCCCTTCGATCCATTTGCCAATAACTGGTTGTATATAGTGGCTCATGTTTACCAATTTATGGGAGTAAATTTTCAGATAACTCAAAATTTAGTGCATGATTCATTTGCGGGCATGCAGCTGGCCCTATTAAGTGCTTTGATTCATAACCTTAATACGCGTTTGTCTAAAATCGGTTATGATAAGAACAAAAGTTCGAAGGAAAATAATCGAGATTTACTGGAATGTGTACAAGATCACAGGGATTTGTTGGAGTATATTTAATTTTAATAAAAAATATTGTTTGATACTTATATTCCTTATATTCCCTAGGTATCGCAATCTATTGGAGAACGTCATTTCCGAGTACCTGTTCTTTCAAATCTTTATTTCAAGTTTTAGCATGTGTCTGGCTATTGTATTCCTGCTTCTATTTGCCCGTGATGCCTTTACTGTGACCTACTATGTCACGTATCTATTAGCCATGATCATAGAAATCCTGCCCTCCTGTTATTATGGCACTATAATGGAAATTGAATTTCAAAATTTGTCTTATGCCCTGTTCTCGACAAACTGGAAGGACCAGGATATAACGTTTAAGAAAAATCTTCTCATCTTTGCCGAACAGGCTAAGAAGTCTTTGTATGTCACCGCCTGGTGGGTGCGTATTAATATGGGTACCTTTTTGTTAGCCTGCCGGAATGCCTATTCTCTGTTTGCCGTAGTCAAGAGTATGCGTTGAAATGCTGGGAATTTGCATGAAAAATCGTAAAAATACAAAATCGCTATATAACTCAAATGCCTTATTTTCTTATATACCAATTCCAATTTTTGTAATAACTAAATTAATTTTGTATAGTTTTATAGAGTACAGCAAAATTGGCCAAAATATAAATAATTAAAAAATTAATTAAACATTTTGTCACAATAGAAAATTTCGTTTTAATATTTTTCCACGGAACACTTTGTCGCAATAAAATTTTTTCTATTGAAAATTTTTCGTTTTAAATTTTTTAAACAAAATGTTTTGTTATAAAAATTTTTCTATTAGAAAAATTTTCGTTACAAAAATTTTTCTTTAGAAAATTTTTCTGAAGAAAATTTGTTATTATAAAAATTTTCTGTAGAAAACTTTTCGTTATTAATATTGTTCTATAGAAAAATTTTCTATAGAGAATGTTTCGTTACATAAAATTTTTCTATGGAAAAATTTTCGTTATACAAATGTGTCTATAGAAAAATTTGCATTACAAAAATTTTTCTGAAGAAAAGTTTTCGTTACAAAAATGTTTTTGAAGAAAAGTTTTCGCTACAAAAATTTTTCTGAAGAACAAAAATACAAAAATTTTCCTATAGAAAATTTTTTGTTATAAAAATTTTCTCTACAAAACTTTTCGATATAAAAATTTTTCTATAGACAATGTTCGTTATAAAAATTTTTTATAAAAAAATTTCGTTATTAAAATTTTTTTATAGAAAATTTTTCATTACAAAAATTTTCTTTGAACAAATTTTCGTTTTACCAATTTTTCCATAAAAAATTTTACGTTATAAAAACTTTTCTATAGAAAAAAAATTTTTCGTTATAAAAATTTTTCCATGGAAAATTTTTTCAATAAAAATTATTCTATAGAAAATTTTTCCTTATACAAATTTTTCAATAGAAAATTTTTCCTTATACAAATTTTTCAATAAAAATTTTTCAATAGAAATTTTTTTGTCATAAAAATTTGTCTACAGAAAATTTTTCGTCATCAAAATTTTTTGTCATAAAAATTTTTCTATAGCAAATGTTTTATTGTTTTTTTTTTTAAAGTGTTCGTTTTAACAATTTTTCAATAAAAAATTTTTCTATGGAAATTTTTTCGTTATAAAAAATTCTCTATGTAAAATTTTTCGTTACAAAAAGTTTTCTATGGAAAATTTTTCATTATAAAAATTTTTATGATGAAAATTTTTCGTATTAAAAATTTTTCTATAGAAAATTTTTCATTATAAAAAATTTTCTATAGAAAATTTTTCGTTATAAAAAATTTTCTATAGAAAATTTTTCGTCATAAAAATTTTTTGTCATAAAAATTTTTCTGTTTCATTATTTTTTTTAAATTGTTCGTTATAGTAATTTTTCAATGGAAAAAATTTTCTATAGAAAATGTTTGTTATAAAAATTTTTCTATATAAAATTTTTCGTTATAAAATTTTTTCTATAGAAAATTTATAGCTATACAAATTTTTATAATGAAAATTTTTCGTATTAAAAATTTTTCAATACAAAATTTTTCGTTATAAAATATTTTCTATTGAAAACTTTTCTATAGAAAAATTTTTTTATCGAGAATTTTTCTTTAAAAAAATTTTTTATCGAAAATGTTTCTATAGAAATAGTTTTTTACCAAAAAAAAAACAAAAAAATATTCGTCATAAAAAGAAAGTTTTCTATAAAAGAAAGAAAAGTTTTCGATAAAAAAATTTTCTGTAGAAAAATCTTCGATAAAAAATGTTTCTATACAGAATTTTCGATAAAAAATTTTCTATGCACAATTTTTTGATAGAAAAATTTTCGTTCAAAAAATGTTTTCTTCAAAAATTTTTCGATAGAAAATTTTCAATACAAAACTTTTTGATAAAAAATTTTTCTCAAAAAATAACAAAATAGTCGGGATGTAAATATTATTCAAAAAGATGTGTATTTGCATTTGATCCCAAATCTGTTGCATTTATTTATTAATGTAACAGACCAATTTTTTGATAAAAAGCCACAAAATGTTTGCGGAGAAACCAAATTCCTCGACGCGTTTCTACGGTTGGTTCTTTTTGAAAAAATTTTTCTATACAAAAATTTTTGATATAAAAATTTGTCTATTCACAAAGAATGACTATTTTTCTTTCATTCTTTTTGAATAGACATTTTTTTATTAACGTAACAGACCAATTTATTGATAAAATACCATAAATTGTTTACGGAGAAAACAAAATTCCTCGACGCGTTTCGATGGTTGGTTAGGCCAGGAGGATTATCCCCAATTTAGACATATCGAAAACCTCGCATTATTACCTATTTTAGAAACAAAACCCTTCAGAATTATGTTCAGAAACCATAAGTAAAAGCATAGATCATCGACTGAACAAAATACAAATAATTTTCAGTTTTCATCTTTGGGATCAAATGCTAATAGTCATTATTTTTGAATAATATTTACATCCCGACAATTTTGGTATTTTTTGAAAGAATTTGTCTATACGAAAATTTTTGATAATACCTTTTTCTAAAATAAATGCATGAAAAAAAATTGTTGATGGTTTAATAAAGGGCTACTACAAACATCCAATAAATAATCAGTTTTATCATTTTATTACAACATTTTTCATGCTAGGTTGTTTTTGTATGTATTGTTCTTTAATTGTATGTATTGTTCTTTAATTGTATGTATTGTTCTTTCATTGTGGTTATTTTATATTACGCTGTTTTAGAAAATTACACTTACATGTATAAAGACCACATACACATAATAGTTTTATAAATCTCGTTTCGTTTTGTATTATCATTTGCTATACCCGATACTTAAATAGTACCCCTCGTAAATTCTATATTTCATGCAGAATTCAGCAATTTGTTACCTTCTTTTTCATTTTTTCTACGTAAAAAATATACCTGTTGACTTTTGACAACAAAATCTACAAACAAATCTGAGATGAAATCATAAAAACTTATTTTGTGAAAATGTAAAATAAACTCATCTACAATTTGTATTTTTACTCAACTTAAAAAAGGAATAACATAAAAATAAAAAGTAGAAATTCATAGGAATTTCTTATACATTCTATGAATGAATAACTTATGAAAATTTACCATAAAGAAAGAAAGTAAGCAAAAAAAAAACGTTAATTTATGTAGGAAAATTTCAAGAAGCGAAAAATGTAGTTTGTTATTGTGGTACCAGAGATTTAAGTAAAACTGTAATAATTAGCAGAAATTGGCTTATATTTAAGCATAAGTATGTAAATAAGTAGAATGAGTAAATGGAAAGTAATTGTGTATTTATAAACAAATTTATGTTAATAATGAAGAAAATTGTAAAGATGTTTATATACTCTAAAGAAGTACTTAAGTAATAATTATTTTAAAGAAATGGTATGGAAAAAGCTGTATTATAGTATTTATAATTTTCCAAAAAGTATAAGAATTGGAATATCTACAATAGTAAGATTATGGTTGTTTAACAAAAACTTAAATTTTTAAGCATTTTACTGACAAATAATTCCCTCTTCACTTCCCCCTATTATTCATTTATATTTATATTTAGTTGAAAGCATTTAAAGTAACTGGGTTTCAGTTTACATTTTTTTACAACATTAATGGAGTCTGAGTCTCTTAAGGGTAAATTGTAAAACTTTCTGTTGTTTAGTTCAGTTTAAATAGACTTCCTGTTATGATGATATTGTTTGTTTAAAAAGTAGTTAGAAGTTTTTAAAATTGCTTAAGCGAAACTATGTCAAATTAATAAATAAATTTTAGTTTATGCGAATTACTTTCTATGCTCTATACCTCCATATATGCGAGGGGTATTATTAGTTTGCCCTAATCTATGTTACATTACGGAAAACCTCTAATATAGGACAAATAAACTTAGTTTCTTCAGAAGACATTAAATTAGGTCTGCTTGAAATTCTATATCCTGGACCAATTTCAGCAACAAGTTCGACTGTACCGAATCTTAAATTTTGAAACGTATTTTTCAAAATATTACTAATTTTTCAAGAAAAAATTTAAAAAAATTCTAATTCTTATAGGAAAATTTTCAAAAATTTCATATTTTTATAGTAAATTTTTTTTAAAAATTCTCTTTTTTATAAGAAATTTTTCAAAAATGTCTTATTTTTATAGAAGCTTTTTCAAAAATCTCTAACTTTTTAGGAGATTTTTCAATAATTTTTTTAGGAAATTTTTCAAAAATTTCTTATTTTTATAAAAAAATTTACAAAAATTTTTTTGTTTTTATAGAAAATTTTTCAAAATTTCTTAGTTTCACAGGAAGTTTTTCAAGAAGTTCTTATTTTTATAAGATTTTTTTAAAAACTTCCTTACTATTATTGAAAATTTTTCAAAATTTCTTATTTATATAGGAAACTTTTTAAAAATACCTTTTTTTATAGGAAATTTTTTAAAAATTACATACTTTTGTAGGAAATATTAAAAATTATAAAAATAAGAAATTTTTTAAAATTTATATATTTACGTAGGAATTTTTACAAAAATGTCTCATTTTTATAGGAAATTTTTCAAAAGTTTCTTATTTATATAGGAAATTTTTCAAATATTTCTTATCTTTTAGACAATTTTTCAAAAAGTTCTGATTTCTATAGGAAATTTGTTCAGAAATTTCTTATTTTTACAGGAAATTTTCCAAAAATGTTTTGTTGGAAGTTTTTAAAATTTGTTTTTATTTTTAAAGGAAATTTTCTAAATATTTCTTGTTTTTATGGGAAATTTTTCAAACATTTCTTATTTTGAAAGGAAATTTTTTAAAAATTTCTTATTTTTATAGGAAATTTTTCAAAGATTTCTTATTTTTATAGCAAATTTTTAAAAAATTTCTTATTTTTATATAAAATTTTTCAAAAATTTCTTAGTTTTAAAGTAAATTTATAAATAGAATTTTCAAAAAATTCTTATTTTTGCAGGAAATTTTTCAAAAATTTCGTATTTTTATAGGAAATTTAAAAAAAAATGTCTTATTTTTATAGAAAATTTTTTTTTAATTTTCTATTTTTCTAGGAAATTTTTTAAAAATGTCTTATTTTTATAGGAAATTTTTGAAAATTTTCTTATTTTTATAGGAAATTTATAAAAAAAATAGAATTTGAATAGGAAATTTTTCAAAAATTTCTTACCTTTATAGGAAATTATTAAAAAAATTGTTATTTTTATAGAAAATTTATCAAAAATTTCTTATTTTTATAGGAAAATTTTCAAAAGCTTCTTATATTTATAGGAAATTTTTCAAAAATTTCTTAATTTTATAGGAAATTTTTCAAAATTTTTCTTGTTTTTTATAGGAAATTTTCAAAAATTTCTTATTTTTATAGGAAATCTTCCAAAAATTTTAAATTTTTCTAAAAATTTCTTATTTTTATATTAAATATTTAAAATATTTCTTATTTTTATAGGAAATTTTTTAAAAAATTTTTAGTTTTATAGTAAATTTTTCAATTTTTTTTATTTTTATAAAAAAATTTTCAAAAGTCTCCCAATTTTATAGGAAGTTTTTCGAAAATTTCTTATTTTTATAAAAAATTTTATATAAGAAATTTTTCACAAATTTCTTATTTTTATAGGAAATTTTTCAGAAATTTCTTATTTTTATAGGAAATTTTTAAAAAATTTCTTATTTTTATAGAAAATTTTTCAAAAATTTCTTATTTTTATAAAAAATTTTTCAAATATTTCTTACTTTTATATGAAATTTTTCAAAAATTTCTTATTTTTATATAAAATTTTTTTATTTTTATAGGAAATTTTTCAAAATTTTCTTATTTTTATAGGAAATTTTTCAAAAATTTCTTATTTTTGAAGGATTTTTTTTTAAATTTCTTTTTTTTATAGGGAATTTTTTAAAAATTTCTTATTTTTATAGGAAATTTTTCAAAAATTTCTTATTTTTATATGAAATTTTTCAAAAATTTCTTATTTTTAAAGGAAATTTTCCAAAAATTTCTTGGTTTTATAGGAAATTTTTCAAACATTTATTATTTTGAAAGAAAATTTTTCAAAAATGTCTTATTTTTAAAGGAAATTTTTCAAAAAATTCTTATTTTTCTAGGAAAGTTTTCAAAAATTTCTTATTTTTATAGGAAATATTTCAAAAATTTCTTATTTTTAAAGGAAATTTTCTAAAAATTTCTTGGTTTTATAGGAAATTTTTCAAACATTTATTATTTTGAAAGAAAATTTTTCAAAAATTTCTTATTTTTATAGGAAATTTTTCAAAAATTTCTTATTTTTTTAGGAAAGTTTTCAAAAATTTCTTATTTTTATAGGAAATTTTTCAAAAATTTCTTATTTTTATGGGAAATTTTGCAAAAATTTCTAATTTTTATAGGAAATTTTTCAAAAATTTCCTATAACATTTTTTCAAAAATTTCTTATTTTTATACTGATTTCGCTCAATTTCGGTAAAGATAAAGTTTTAGCCACCTAGTTCCTACCATTTGGGCCCTATCGTGCTTTCAAAAAAAGACAGACAGACAGACAAAAACACAAAACGAAATACAGACAGACAGACAGGCAGACAGACAGGCAGACAGACAGACAGACAGACAGACAGACAGACAGACAGACAGACAGACAGACAGACAGACAGACAGACAGACAGACAGACAGACAGACAGACAGACAGACAGAAAGACAGACAGACATCGCTCATAAGTATGATCCTAATAAGGACTCAGAATATACATAGATTTTGTGCTTTTGTTAAAAACAGTTGTAGACTAAAACTTTAAATTGATATGATAATTTTGATATAGTCGGTAAACTTTTAGGCCTATAAGAGCCGGATATGATATTTATTTAGATAAATCAAAAAAATTCATGGTGCCAAAATCAGTAGTTTTTCAAAAACATTAAAGTTTGCCAAAAATCGGTCCCCAGTGGCGTAAGGTATCTATTATATAGTCATGCTTGTACAACTATTAGTATTAGTTTTTGTTAATATTAGTTTTAGATTTGTGCTTAATTAACTTTTAAGAACTTCACAAAATTTCTAAGACATTTTCAATTAAATTTTCAATATTTCTAATAAGTTGTTTTCCAATTAGAAAAGGATTCTTTGAACTTTTCTACAAAGTTGTAATATTTTAAGTGAATAACATTTTGATTATTTCCTTAAAATTCTTAAGTTAACAAATTCCAGGAAAATGTTTATCTATAAATTAACTAGAAAAATCTTTAAAATTAGGCCCAGATTTAAGTATTATTGAAATAACTTTAAAAGTTTATAAATTACAATACACATTTTCAAGAACAGCAGTTTGTTAAAACAATGAATGTTTTTAATGACTTTGATTGAAAAATAAATTCAATTTATTTAATTCACATTAAAGCACTACATCCAAACATCACAATAATAATAAATTTTAAAATTTTTCAAATGTGTTTTCTTTTGTTCAATTTAGTAAATTAACAATGGATTTATGTATATCGTTAACTGAAAAGTAAATGTCCTTTAATGACATAAAAATTAAAGTTGATTTTTTATTGTTATTGGGGTTCCTTAACGAAGTATGATAATCTTTATTAAATTTAGTGACGAATTTTTATATTACTTACACCCTGTTCGTAGTAGTCATGCTTCCAGCACTTTTATTTTAGTCACGCCATCAACACTATCGATACCAACAGACGTACTTACACATTTACTAGTCGCGACTGCAGTAAACATGTATATCGATATGTGTATGGTTTTTAGCTAACATTGTTTTCGACTGCAGTAATGATGTAAATCGATATGTACTGTCTGCAGCTACCATTTATTTACTGCGATCTTTAATATAAATAATTATTGTGCGTAAATTTGTGTATTGTTATACGCAAGAAATTCTTTGCCCTTGAATTCTTATATATTTCAAATCGAACAACATATTTTTGTATTTTGACCTAACGGTTTATAAAATATTTTAATATATGATTTTAATATGATCTTATTTTGTAATTTATATTTTTGCCTTTTATGGAATTTTCTGTTTTTTGAAAAGTTAGTTGCGCTTGTGAAGCTCAAGAAATAAATTCTTTTTCGCTGTTTAAAATAAAGTCGTTGTTTTAATTTTCGCTCTTAATAGCTTGTAAAAAAGCTTACAGGCTCAAACATTGGTGACCCCGACGTGATACTAAGTTGAAAAATCTATTGACAGATTTCAGTAAAATCTATTTCGAAGATTTTCAATAGATAAAATCGTTTTTTAGTTAATTCGAACTACATACTTTGAGATCAGCATACTCTAAATTCGGAAGCTATGCCTGATGAAAAGTCATCATCTTCAACAACTCAGTCCAAGGAGGATCTCTCGCAGTGCACGGCTAAAATAAATTCGATTTCGAAGCAGTTGGCTGACATCAAAGCTCGCCTAACCCCTGATGAATTGAATGCTTTAGATGAGGTCGATCTTTCCGTTCGCCTTGATTATGTCGAAGGTCTGTACACTCATTTTGAACAGATAATTGGTGAATTAGAAGAAAAGTGTGAAGGAGATATGTATGTTAGCGTGCGTTCAAATTTTATGACATTGTACTTCGAGGTAAAGGCAAACATTCGTCGAAAAATAAATACCAAATCTAAGCCCATGGCTCCTCACTCTTCGACGGTTCGTCAATTTTCTTTGGATGATTCAATTAGTACTCGTAAGACTAGACTGCCTGAGCTGAAAATTCCCCAGTTTAGTGGCTCGTATACAGAATGGCCAGATTTCTTCGCAATGTACACAACCGTAATTCGTAACGATATGGACTTGGGTAAGATAGAGAAGTTTCAACATTTACGTGCGTGCTTAACTGGTGCGGCTTTGGACACAATCTCATCGTTGGAACCTTCTGATTCTAATTATGATAAGGCTATTGCATTATTGCAAAATCGATTTGATAATAAATTACTTAATTTTCAGACACATATCAGGGAGATTTTTGGGTTTAAAGTTGTTGACAAAGATTCGGCTTCAAGTTTAAGGCAACTGAGCGATAAACTTAACGCACATATGAGAGCTCTTGAGACAATATGTTCAAAAGATCAAATTGCTGATGGTTTGCTTATAAATTTGGTTAACTCAAAACTGGATTCACATCTACAAACAAAGTGGGAACAAGGATTGAACGTTAAGGAATTACCAACTTGGTCATCCATGACTTCCTTTCTTGAAACACAATGCCGCATGCTTGAAAACCTTGAAAGTTCAATGGCATTAAAAAAGCCAAATCAACAGATAAGTAAGAGGTATGGTGGTCATACTCGAAATGTACTTATATCTTCGAGTGCAGTTACATCATGTAGCTTTTGTGACGCAAGGGATCATTATATCAATAATTGCTCTCGATTTGCAAATCTCTCGACCTCGTTGCGTTTTAAAGAAGCCAAAAGATTAAACTTATGCCTTAACTGCTTAAGAAAGGGCCATCATGTTGCGAAGTGTAAATCCGGAACCTGCCGTCATTGCTCTCTGAAGCATCACTCATTATTGCACATGACTAACAACAACAATTCATCATCAACTGAAACGACACATATAACCAACTCTGCGTCGCAGGGAGCGACAAGTATCATTCCAGCTTCATCTGTAACACAATCTACCTTAGTTTCGTCGTCATCGCCAACGGTCACACTTGAAGCGCAGGAATCTCCAACAACAAATAGTGTGTTGCTAGCTACTGCGATAGTATTGGTTAAAAATATTTTTGGTACTTTTATTCCTTGCCGCGCAATTTTCGATTCAGCCTCACAACTTAATTTCGTCACGTCTCGTTTTGCAAATCAACTACAACTTAAATCCAAGCCATCATGTATTTCAATTTCTGGTATTGGAGACGGTAATGTCACAGCATACAAATCAGCTAACATCGTAGTCAAATCCTGCCATGATAATTATTCCATTTCATTTGAAGCAGTGGTCATTCCTACAATAACCAACTATCAGCCCCATTCTAATCTCAGCATAAATCAACTTAAAATTCCTGGAAACGTTAAATTGGCAGATCCAGAATTCTACAAACGAGGTCGCATTGATATTTTAATAGGTGCTGGTTTGTTTTTTGAACTTATGAGCATTGGGCAAATTCGTTTGGGATATAATTTGCCAATACTGCAAAAAACTCGCCTGGGATGGGTAGTTTCCGGTGGGGTTGCTACTCAGCAAAGTTCATCTTCATTAGCAACAACATACAAGGAAGTTAATATAACTGAAAGTAAAGCATTAGTCGATGTTATTAAATCTTTCTGGGAAATCGAAAATAACTTTGACAGCAAATGTAATATTTCCACAGAAGACAGGTTATGTGGAAATCATTTTTAACAAAATATAACTCGACTCGATTCTGGTGAGTACTCAATTAATCTACCCAAAAAAGTTAACGTTCTCGAACTCGGTGACTCGTATGGATTAGCCCACCGTCGTTTCTTAAATCTTGAAAAGAAATTGAGTAAAAATCCTTGCATCAAAAGTCAGTATAGAGATTTTATAAATGAATACGATAACTTAAATCATATGTCGCTACTTACAACATTACCCAAGCATGTTAAGGTATACTTTCTTCCTCATCACTGTGTACATAAAGAAGATAGTACAACAACAAAGTTAAGAGTCGTGTTTGACGGTTCTGCAAAAACCACATCAGGACTATCACTTAATGATATTTTATACGCGGGTCCAACAATACAACCTAAATTATTTAACACTCTATTAAGATTTCGTTTCTTCAAAATTGCTCTAAGCGGGGACATTTGCAAGATGTATCGCTGCGTTCGTGTCTCACGCCCTGATGATTTTCTACAGTGCATACTTTGGAGAAGTGATCCAAATGATAATATTAAAATGTACAAGTTAAATACAATAACTTATGGTACTAAACCAGCAGCATTCCTCGCAATTCGTGCGATGCATCAGCTAGCGTTGGATGAGGAAAATTCGTTTCCTATTGGTGCTAAAACTGTAAGAAGAGATTTCTACGTTGACGACCTGATATCTGGCGGCAATTCGGTCCAGGAAGTTATCGAACTCAGACAACAAGTTACTCAGCTGCTAAAACTTGGAAATTTCGTTATTAGAAAATGGTGTTCGAATGATTCAGATGTTTTGAATGATGTGTCAGTTGCGGATCGTGAAAAATATTTAAAATTTCAAGATGGCACAGATATAACGAAAGCCTTAGGTCTTCTATGGGATCCAAATTTAGATGCGTTTATATTTACATTTAATCACATTTTGGATAGTAAAACCATTTCAAAACGAACAGTGTTGTCATCTATCGCTCGGTTTTACGACCCATTGGGTTTAATAGGTCCAATTATAACTCAAGCAAAGGTTTTCATGCAAAGCTTATGGAAAGCCAACTTAGAATGGGATGAAAGTCTTCCTCAAAACTTATTTTCGGCTTGGCAGCAATTTATAGCAACATTTTCTTTTGTCAACAAATTTACTTTTCCTCGATTTGTTTCTTTTCCAGATTCTGCTGTTGAAATTCACGCATTTTGTGACGCAAGTTTATCTGCATATGGTGCCTGCATTTATGTGAGGTCAGAATCTGGTGGAGAGGTTAAAGTCAACTTATTATGCTCAAAGTCAAGAGTAGCACCTTTAAAGGCTCTTACTGTTCCCAAACTAGAGTTATCAGCAGCTTTACTTTTGGCAGAACTTTTAAGTGAAATTTCAAATACTCTGGAAAATAAATATGAATGTCATTGCTGGTCGGACTCTATGGTTGTCTTGTCTTGGTTGCGTGAAGAGTCTTCAAACTATAACGTTTTTGTTGCCAACAGAGTAAGTCGCATACAAACCTTAACTAAAAAAATGTCATGGCATCATGTTCCAACCTCAACAAACCCTGCGGATATTTTATCGAGAGGAGCTACCCCTCAAGAACTTCTAAATTCAAAACTTTGGTCGGAAGGACCAACATTTTTACACCAAGCGTCAGAAAAATGGCCAAAAACATTTAGTTTTGTATCTGGCCTTCCTGAACGTCGACGGACTGTTTTAGTCACATCAATTGGTTGCGATTTTTCTGTCAATTTCAAGTACCGTAACTCGTTCTCAAAAATGCAACGAGTTTTTGCCTATGTTTCTAGATTTTTAAATGTTAAAGAAGGTGTCAAATATTCTGAAGAGTTGACACAACAAGATTTGAAATTGGGTACTCAAATTATGATTCGTAATATTCAATATGTTCATTTTGCGATTGAATATAAAACCCTACAAAGAAAAGAGAATATATCCCCATCAAGCAAAATGTATTCGTTAACACCATTCATGGACTCAGACGGACTAATTAGAGTAGGTGGTCGTTTGCAGCATTCTTTTTTAAATTTCGAAGCACAGCACCCAATAATTTTGCCCAAGCACCACCCTATTACAGCGTCCATGGTGTTATACTATCACCAGCAGCTTCTGCATGCCGGACCTCAGTGTTTATTAGCGTACATTCGGCAGCAGTATTGGCCTTTAGGTGGCAGAAAAACAATAAGTTCAATCATAAACAAATGCGTTAGATGTTTTCGCCTCAAGCCTAAAATTTCCCAACATTTAATGGGCAGTTTACCATCAGATCGTGTCCAAGCAAGTAGAGCCTTTTATACAACGGGAATCGATTTTTGCGGCCCCTTTTACTATAAATCAGAAATAAGGACTCGATCACCTTTGAAGTGTTACATATGTATTTTTATATGCTTTTCAACAAAAGCTGTACATATGGAACTCGTGCAAGATTTGTCAACGGCATCATTTTTAGCGTCTCTCAAGCGGTTTATTTCAATACGTGGTAAGCCAAATACAATCTGGTCGGATAACGCGACAAATTTTGTAGGTGCAAAAAATGAGTTGGCTGAATTGCGTCAGTTATTTTTTGATCAAAATCATCTTAAAGAAATCCACCAACAATGCCTAGAAGATGGAATCAACTGGAAGTTTATACCCCCAAGGTCTCCTCATTTTGGCGGCCTTTGGGAGGCCGCTGTAAAATCTGCTAAGTATCATTTCAATCGAGGAGTAGGGCAATCAGTTCTAGCTTTTGATGAATTGCGGACCCTAGTAT
The DNA here is from genome assembly GCA_933228675.1 of Stomorhina lunata. NCBI lineage: Eukaryota > Metazoa > Arthropoda > Insecta > Diptera > Rhiniidae > Stomorhina > Stomorhina lunata. The sequence continues at coordinate 21,345,222 of OW121740.1, forward strand.
GCCAAATTTCAGCTATTTTAAACTCCAGACCACTATGTCCCATAACAGAGGATCCAGACGACCTCGAAGTTTTGACACCTGCACACTTTTTAGTAGGAGCACCACTAACTACAATTTTGGAACCTGATATCACAGAAATAAATATAAACCGACTAAGTCGATGGCAAAATAATTGCCGCATTCAACAAATTTTTTGGAAAAAATGGAGCAGCTCTTATTTATCACTATTGCAAGAGCGTACAAAGTGGCAATCATCAAAATCTAAAATTACTAAAGGCGCAATGGTTATCGTAAAAGAAGAAAATGTTCCACCTCTGAAGTGGCAACTGGGTCGTGTCGTGGAAGTAATCCCAGGAAAAGATGATGTAGTTCGAGTCGTTTTGGTCAAAACCAGCAACAACATTAGTCGCAGAGCCGTTGCTAAATTAGCTGTATTGCCTATTGAGGATAATTATGTTGAAAGACAAAGCCTTCCAACGGGGGGAGGATGTTCGTAGTAGTCACGCTTCCAGCACTTTTATTTTAGTCACGCCATCAACACTATCGATACCAACAGACGTACTTACACATTTACTAGTCGCGACTGCAGTAAACATGTATATCGATATGTGTATGGTTTTTAGCTAACATTGTTTTCGACTGCAGTAATGATGTAAATCGATATGTACTGTCTGCAGCTACCATTTATTTACTGCGATCTTTAATATAAATAATTATTGTGCGTAAATTTGTGTATTGTTATACGCAAGAAATTCTTTGCCCTTGAATTCTTATATATTTCAAATCGAACAACATATTTTTGTATTTTGACCTAACGGTTTATAAAATATTTTAATATATGATTTTAATATGATCTTATTTTGTAATTTATATTTTTGCCTTTTATGGAATTTTCTGTTTTTTGAAAAGTTAGTTGCGCTTGTGAAGCTCAAGAAATAAATTCTTTTTCGCTGTTTAAAATAAAGTCGTTGTTTTAATTTTCGCTCTTAATAGCTTGTAAAAAAGCTTACAGGCTCAAACACACCCCTTTACATTTCAGTTAACGACATAGTACATAAAAAAGTTAATAACGCCACATTTGAGTAAATATTTTTGTTTGGTTTGCTTTATCATGTTAACAGTAACTTTTTCCTATTGTTAAACATTAACCATAATGTTGCGTTAAAAATTTAATGTCACAATCAAGTCGGTTGGTATTGGTTGGTATAATTCAGAAAACACTTTTAAGTAAACGAAAAAAATAAACGAGAAATAAAAAATTTTTATTGTTAATAAATAACAAAAATATGCATAAACATAAGTAAATATTGATTATTTACTTGGAGCAGAAAAAAAGTATTATAGTCGGACAAGAGCAACCGCATGATATCCGAAACCACTGAGGTCATTTGTACATATGGTTAGCTCATGTGAAGGTACTGTTAACAGACAATTGAGAACGTGCTATTTGCATCCGTTAAACTTTTTCTGTATTTTTTTCCACATTTAATCGAATAAGTCTTTTAAACAATCTTTGATATCTTACAAAAACTATGTTTCTTTTTTAAATTCAAAAAAGATACCCTTAATGAAATACCCTTTACATATGGGTTTTTAGTAATAATATAGTGACAACGTGATTTAAATGTAAACTTGTGTCTGCTGGATATATAAGTAATATTATAAAATCAACCTGCGAAAAGCTATAAATTTAAACAAATAAATCACGAAATAATCTTATGTGAAATATATGGTAGTAATTCAATGGAAATAATAACAAAAATGCAATAAAATTTGTATTAAATTTTATTTTTGTAGTGCTTTAACATATTTAACAAAGAGTACAATTGTAACATTTTTCTAACTTAAGAGTTTGACTTAAATTGAAAAGAACTAAGAGTACTATTTCATCGTTGCCGAATAATGAATACCCTTTAGTTATGGTGATCCAAAAGTAAAGTATATAATTGCCAGAGTTTATGTTCAATTATATGATGAATTGTGAAAAAAAACTGATTGACAAAATTATAAGTTAAAGGGAGTAAAAAATTTAGGTTTAACGTAATTAATTGTATATTATTAAATAATATTTAATTACATTAATAAATACTCAAAATTAATATTAATCGAATATCTATTTAATATATATCTAAATTGCTGCAAAGTTAGTAACATTTCAATAACGAACTTAAACATTTTAATAAAGCAATTAAATTTGCTTTTATCGACTGTAAGAATATAACCTCCTCATTAAAATTTTCCACACAAAATTTCCACAATTAGGGCGTAAGTTTGTATTAAAATTATAAAATAAGAAATTTTGGAAAAATTTCTCATAAATATAAGAAGTTTTTAAAAATAACTCATATAAAAATAAGAAATTTTTGAAATTTTTTTTATAAAAATGAGGAATTTTTGAAAAATTTCTTAAAAAAATATGAAATTTTTAAAAAAATTCTTTTCTCTCTTAGAAATATTTGAAAAATTACCTAAAAAATAAGAAATTTTTATAAAATATCCTATAAAAATAAAATTTTGTTGAAAAATTTCCTATAAAAATAAGAAATTTTTGAAAAATTTCTTATAAAAATAAGAAATTTTTGAAAAATTTCCTATAAAAATCTCTTATAAAAATATGAAATTTTTAAAAAAATTTCTTATAAAAAAAAAGAAATTTTTGACAAATTTCTTTAAAAATAAGAAATTTAAAAAAAATTTCTTATAAAAATAAGAAATTTTTGAAAAATTTCCTTTAAAAATAATAAAATTTTTGAAAAATTTCTTTTAAAAATAAGAAATTTTTGAAAAATTTCTTGTAAAAATAAGAAATTTTTGAAAAATTTGCTATAAATATAAGAAATTTTTAAAAATTTTCTATAACAATCAGAAATTTTTGAAAAATTTGTATTAAAAGTAAGAAATTGTTGAAAAGTTTCCTATAAAAAATTTCCTGTTAAAATTAAAATTTTGAAAATTTTTCTGTATAAAATAGAAAATTTTTGAAAAATTTTCATTGAAAATTAAAAAAATTTATAAAATTTTAAAAATTTTCTATAAAAATAATATATTTTTTAAAAATTTCTTATAAAAATAAAACAATAAAAAAAATTTAAAATTTTTCTATAAAAGTAAGAGATTTTGGCAAATTTTATAGGAAATTTGCCAAAATCTCAGAAATTTTTGAAAAATTTCCAATACAAAAAAAAAAGAAATTTTTTAAAAATTTCCTACAAAAATAACAAATTTTTTAAAAATTTTCTACACTCAGAATATTATGTAAGTAAAATTAACTTAAAATGTAATTTGAAATAAATGAATATTCATTTAAAAACCGGTCAACTGATTTTTCATTCAAATTCAATAAATATTTCATTTAAATTTAACTGACAAATATTTAAACTACATTTTCAGTTTTAAAAACGGAATATTCAGTTGTTTTCAAAAAAATTACTGACAAAAATTTAAACTACATTTTTAGTATAAAAAACGGAAATTTTCATTTATTTTTAAAAAATTGAATGGTAAAAAACTACGTAAAATTTCCGTAAAACGGACAATTTTCATTTGTTTTTATAATTAACGTAACATAAAAGACGAAACCATAAAAAGGTTATATCCTTTAAGGCATCAAAAAACCAAACAGACAAAACAAAGTTTGTTGTTTGCTTAGGCCATACCCCGTGATAGGCGGCCAGTATTATAAAAAGTTTCTTCAGTAAGCAAACCTAAGATACTTAAGGAAAACCAATAATTAAACAAATACGAATTATATTTGATACAATAATTGAAAAAATTTATAAAAAACTAAACAACTGATATTTTCAAATGTTACGGATTTTCAGTATTTTTTTGTAGGTTGTTTTTTAAACAAATGTATAAATATGTTAAAAATCAATTTTCATATAAATTTAAATGAATATTCATTTAAAAACAACATAACCGAAAATTTCCTAAACAACATACAATCAGTTACTGTAATAATTTCCTGAGTGTATGAAAATAAGAAATTTTTCAAAAGTTTTCTATAAAAAAATAAAATTTTTTTGAAAAATTTCCTAAAAAAATAAGAAATTGTTGAAAAATTTCCTATAAAAATAAGAACTAGATAAGAATTTTTTTAAAAATTTCTTATAAAAATAAGAAATTTTTAAAAAACTTTCTTATAAAAAAAGAACTTTTTGACAAATTTCTTATAAAAATAAGAAATTTTTAAAAAAATTATTTTAAAAATAGTAAAATTTCTGAAAAATTTCTTTTAAAAATAAGAAATTTTTGAAACATTTCTTATAAAAATAAGAAATTTTTGAAAAATTTGCTATAAATATAAAAAATTTTTCAAAAATTTGCTATAAAAATGAGAAGTTTTTAAAAAATTTGTATTAAAAGTAAGAAATTGTTGAAAAGTTTCCTATAAAAAATTTCCTGTTAAAATAAAAATTTTGAAAATTTTTCTATATAAAATAGAAAATTTTTGAAAAATCTCCATTGAAAATTAAAAAAATTTAAAATTTTCTATAAAAATAAGACATTTTTTAAAAATTTCTTATAAAAATAAAAAAATAAGAAATTTTTGAAAAATTTTCTATAAAAATAAGAAATTTTTGAAAAATTTTTTATAAAAATAAGAAATTTTTAAAAAAAATTGCTAAAAACTAAGAAATTTTTGAAAAATTTCCTAAAAAATAGGACATTTTTGAAAATTTTTCTATAAAAATAGGAAATTTTTGAAAAATTTTCTATAAAACTAAGAAATTCCTTAAAAAAAATTAGAAAATTTTGAAAAATTTCCCATTAAAATAAGAAATTTTTGAAAATTTTTCCATTTTTTAATTTTTAGTATGTAATTAAGAAATTCTTAAAAATTTTCCTTCAGAACTAAAAAATTTCCATTCAAAGTAAAGTAAGTTTTTAAAGATTTTCCAATAAAAATACAAAATTTTTGAAAAATTTCTTATAAAAATATAAAATTTTTGAAAAATTTCCCATAAAAATAATATATTTTTAAAAAATTTCCTGTGAAAACAAGAGTTTTTTAAAGAATTTCCTTAAGATAAGAAATTTTGTAAAAATTTCTTATAAAAATAACAAATTTTTGTAAATTTTCCTGTAAAAATAAGAAATTTTTAAAAAATTTCCTACAAAAATAAGAAATCTTTGAATCTTTTCTAAAATTTTCTATGAAAATGAAATTTAAAAAATTTCCTAAAAAAATTAGAAATTTTTGAAAATATGCAATAAAAATAAGAAATTTTTTAAAAAATCCGCTATAAAACAAGAAATCTTTGAAAATTTTCTTTAAAAATAAGAAATTTTTGAAAAAAAAAATTCCTAAAAAATTATAAATTTTTTTAATTTTTTGAAAAATTTCCTATAAAAAAAATTTTACATTTCCTATAAAAAAAGAGATTTTTAAAGATTTCCTATAAAAAAAGAAATTTTTAAAAAATTTCCTATAAAAAATGATTTTTTTTGAAAAATTTCTTACAAAAATAAGATATTTTTGAAAATTCTACTATAAAAAAAATTAAAAAAATTCCTATAGAAATAAAAATGTTTTAAAAAATGTCCTACAAATTTTTGAAAAATTTCCTATTAAAATAAGAATTTTATGAAAAATTTGAATAATTGTCTACAAAGATAGGAATTTTTTTAAAAATTTTCTATAAAATAAGGAATTTTAAAATTCTCCTATAAAAATAAGAAATTTTTGAAAAATTTTCTATAAAAATAAGAAATTTTTGAAAAATTTCCTATAAAAATAAGAAATTTTTTAAAAATTTCCTATAAAAATAAGAAATTTTCGAAAAGTTTCTTATATAATTATGAAATTTTTTAAACATTTTTCTATGAAAAGAGGAAATTTTTGAAAAGTTTTCTATAAAAATAGAACATTTTTGAAAAATTTTCTATAAGATTAAGAAATTTTTCAAAAATGTTTGGAAAATTTGAAAAAAAGTAAATTACAGTTTATGTAATAAATTTTACCATGAATTTATTATAATTACTCAAATGACTACAATTAAATTATTAGCTAACCGAATATATGTAACTTTTCAAATAAACACAATTCTGATTTAATTTAATTTTCAGTAGAATCTTTAAGTGTTTTAGAACATAACAAATTATATTAATTATATTTCTGTTTTACATTCTTCGCTCGTTCATTTATATCTTCTACTTGAATTTTATTGTGCAACACTTTTGCGTACGTTTAATTGCAAAATTATCATTATGAGCACGTTGAACATTTAGTATGTGGAGACAAAAAATTATAGAAAAAGTAACTTCTATGTGAATATTAGGGTAAGCATATTTTTTGTAAAGATGAAAATGTTTCACTCTAATCAATTTTTTAACCATATACACTTCTTAATACATGTAAGCCGTTCATACCCAGTTGGAAAGCTTGGTACCTAAATTTCTATATTTATTGCATTTTGGAAAGTTTATTTTGTTTATAAAGATATTTTGCAAAATAAAGGTATCCCTAATATAGGGCCTGCTGCATGATGTTTATTAAAATTTACATACTCATTAAGGTACTGGGATTTGCACATGCACATTAGGGGTATCTATTTTTTCAAACTGTTATGCAAACTTCAACATTTGATCTAATATCTAATTATCACAAAAGACAATTTACTACCCATTCAACAATTGTATACCAGAAACTACTTGTGGCGACAAAAACTACTTGTTTTTGAAGAAGACACTGGGCAACATCTTGGCAGGGAATGGTTTCCTACCATTTCCTTCATTCAATGACTATAGTCGTATACGAGGTAAGCTTATAAATCGCTTATTTCGCCAGTAGTAAAGGAATTTCTTAAAAAATAGATAAATTACTATTTAGTTATGACCCTAATATAAACACAGGCCAATATTTTTCAACCATAGTTTATATAGTCATACATACATATACATATTGACATGTACTTTATTATTTTCTCCCTTTGGTGACTTATTCACTATTTATTATAGTTTTTTATACCCTACACCACCATAAGCAGAAAGAATGTCATAAGTTTGGGTTTGTAACTCATAGAAATATTAGACTATCTTCTTTAGATAATGCTTAAATAATATTAAAAATATTTTTTTTTTGTCCAAAAAATATTGACATTTGCACTTAAAGTTAAACTTTGCATAAAATTTTGTTCAAATTTATCGAAAATTTCTCTATAGAAATTTTTTTTTTATAAAAAAATTTATTATCGAAAAATTTTCTATAGAAAATTTTTTTTATCTAACCGGTATGTGCTGGAAATCAAACGTTTTCAAATCGTTCAATTTCTGATATATTTTTGAGATAATTATCGGTTATTTCCCTAAAACAAATGAAAATTTGGGCTTTAATCCTTTTGACTGATATCTTATCTTTTATTTGGTTAAATTTTTTTGTGGAAATAGGGGAAATTATCTCAAAAATATATCAGAAATGGAACGATTTGAAAACGCTCGATTTCCAGCACATACCGGTAAAATTTCTCATAAAAATATTAAATTTTTCAAAAATTTCTTATAAATATAAGAAATATTTAAAAATTTTCATTTAAAAATACATTTTTTTTTTAAATTTCGCATGAAAATAAGAAATTTTTCTATAGAAATAAAATTTTTTCGATAAATTTCCTATAAAAAAAAAAAAAAAATATATATATAAAAATAAAGAAATTTTTGCAAACTTTCCTATAAAAATTAGAATTTTTTCAAAATTTCCTATAAAAATAAAACAATTTTCAAAAATAAGAAATTTTTGAAAATTTTCCATAATTCCAAATAAATTCCATTTTCCAAAATTTCGCATAAATAAAAAATTTTTCTGTACAAATAAGAATTTTTTGAAAAATTTCCTTTAAAAAATACAAATTTTTTGAAAAATTTCCTATAAAAATAATAAATTTTTCAAAAATTTTCTATAAAAATAAAGAAAATTTTGAAAAATTTCATACAAAAATAAATTTTTTTTTTTAAATTTCTTAAAAATATTTTTAAATTTGAAAAATTTCTTAAAAAAATGTTTAAACTTGAAAAATTTTCAATAAAAATAAGAAATTTTTAGAAAATTTCCTATCAAATAAGAAATTTTTGAAAAATTTTCTGTAAAAATAAGAAATTTTTGAAAATTTTTCTGTAAAAATAAGAAATTTTTGAAAAAATTTCTATTAAAATACGAAATTTTTGAAAAATTTCCTATAAAAATAAGAAATTTTTGAAAAATTTCCTATAAAAATCAGAAATTTTTGAAAAATTTTCTATAAATACTAGAAATTTTTTAAAAATTTCCTATAAAAACAAAAAACTTTTGCAAAGTTTCCTACTAAAATAAAAAAATTATTTAAAATTTCCTATAAAATAAGAAATTTTTGAAAAATTGTCTGTAAAAATTAGAGATTTTAAAAAATTTCTTTGAAAAATCAGAAATTTTTGAAAAGTTTCCTATAAATATGAGAAATTTTTTAAAAATTTCCTATAAAATCAAGAAATATTTAAAAAGTTTCCTATTAAAATAAAAAATTCGTGAACAATTTCTTATAAACATGATAAAAATTTGAAAAATTTCCAATAAAGATAAGAAATTTTTGAAAAAAATTTCCTGTAGAATAAGAAATTTTTGAAAAATTTCATATAAAAATAAAAAATTTTTGAAAAATTTCTTGTACAAATTATAAAACTTCCAATAAAAATAAACAATTTTTTAAATAAATATTTCCATAAAAATAAGAAATTTTTAAAAGATTTCAAAAAAAAGTAAGAAATTTTTGAAAATTTTCTTTAGAAAATATGAAATTTTTTAAATATTTCGATATCGGACATTTTTCTATAGAAAAATTTCGTTATCGAACATTTTTCTATAATAAATGTCGTTATTGAAAATTTGTCTATAGAAAAATATTTAATCAAAAATTATTCTATGAAAAATTTTTGTATAAAAAATTAAAAAAAAAAATTCTTATATAAATAAGAAATTTTTGCAAAATTTCGTTAAAAATCAGTAATTTTTGAAAAATTTCCTATAAATATTAGAAATTTTTTAAAAATTTTTGAGAAATTTGCTACTAAAATAAAAAAATTTTGAAAAATTTCTTATAGAAATAATACAATTTTGAAAAATTTCCAATAAAGATAAAAAAATTTTGAAAAGTTTCCTATAAAAATAAGATATTTTTGAAAAATTTCATATAAAAATTATAAAATTTTATACAAAAATAAGAAATTTTCTAAATATTTCCTATCAAAATAAGAAATTTTTGAAAAATTTCCTAAAAACTTAAGAAGTTTTTGAAATTTTTCGTTAAAAACTATGAAATTTTTAAATATTTTGTCATTGAATATTTTTCTATAGAAAAATTTCGTTATCGAAAATTTTTCTATAGAAAAATATTTTATCAAAAATTATTCTATGAAAAACTTATTTTATCAAAAATGTTTAAAAAATTTCTTATAAAAATAAAAAATTTTTGAAAAATTTCCTTAAAAATCAGAAATTTTTGAAAAATTTCCTATAAATATGAGAAATTTTTTAAAAATTTCCCATAAACCCAAGAAATTTTTGAAAAGCTTTCTATTAAAATAAGAAATAAAAATTTCCAATAAAGATAAGAAATTTTTGAAAATTTTCCTATAAGATAAGAAATTTTTGAAAAATTTCCTATAAGATAAGAAATTTTTGAAAAATTTCCTATAAGATAAGAAATTTTTGAAAAATTTCATATAAAAATAAAAAATTTTTGGAAAATCTCTTATAAAAATTATAAATTTTCTAATAAAAATAAGAAATTTTTTAAATATTTCCTATAAGAAAAACAAATTTTTGAAAAGTTTCCTAAAAAAAATAAGAAATTTTTGAAAAATTTCCTATAAAAATAAGAATTTTTTTAAAAAATTTTCTATAAAAATTAAAAAATTTTTGAAAAATTTCCTACAAATATTAGAAATTGTTCAAAAAATTCCTATAAATTATTGAAAAGTTTTCTATTAAAATGAAAATTTTTTTTAAAATTTTTGGAAAATTTGCTATAAAATAAGAAATTTTTGAAAAATTTTCTGTAAAAATAAGAGATTTTTGAAAAAATTTTTGCGCAAATAAGAAATTTTTAAAAAATTTCCTTAAACATCAGAACTTTTTGAAAATTTTCAATAAATATTAGAAATTTTTTAAAAAATCCCTATAAAAACAAGAAGTTTTTGAAAAGGTTCCTATTAAAATAATTTTTTTTTTTAATTTTTGGAAAATTTGCTATAAAATAAGAAATTTTTGAAAAATTTGCTATAAATATAAGAATTATTTAAAAAAAATCCTATAAAAGCAAGAAATTTTTGAAAAGTTTCCTATTAAAATAATTTTTTTTTTAAATTTCTTATAAAAATTATAAAATTTTGAAAAATTTCCAAAAAAAATAAGAAATTTTTTAAATATTTCCTATAAAAATAATAAACTTTTTAAAAATTTCCTATAAAGATAAGAAATTTTTGAAAAATTTCTTAAAAAATATGAAATTTTTGAAATATGTCGTTATCGAACATTTTTCTTCAGAAATTTTTTTTTTATCAAAAATTATTCTATGAAAATTTTTTAGTATAGTAAAATTTTTTCATCGAAAAATTTTCTTTAGAAAATTTTTTTTATCGAAATTTTTAGTATAGAATAAAAAATTTTTTTTGAAGAAAATTTTTTTTATGCAAAATTTTTTTTATTTTTATTATCGAAAATCTTTGTATAGAAAAATTTTTCTATATTTTTTTTATCGAAAATTTTTCTTAAAAACAAGAAACAAGTGTATTTGTAAAACTTTATTTTACATTTATCTCAGCAATTTAGGGCATTATATTGTAAGACTTGATTGACTTTTAAAAATTTTCTTTGTTTTTATTTTGTTTTGTAAAATATACATTTGTAGCAATTATCACGTTTATTTTAGTGTAGATTTTATGTGCTCTTACTTATTTCAAGTAGCATTTCATATTAGAATATTTATGCAATACATGGAGTATACATTACAATGCAATACAATCTGCACTGAATAATATAGGAAAGCTAGTACAGCTTATAAATATAGGAATGTTTATATAAATATGTATGTATATAGGTAACACTATATGTGCAGAACAACTAGGGGTTTACTAAAAATTATTTTTTGAAGAAAAATTTAATTTTAAAAGATCTTCTAAAGTCAAAACAAATTGGATGTAAATTTATTTTTGGTAGCAATTTTCAAAGTTGTTGCAAAAATGTATCGAAAGAATGTATATTTACCACTTAATTTAAGTTTCTCTATCTACTTGAAAGATTTTTATAGGATTCCTGGAATAGGAAAAGCTTATGTGGGTCATTTCCATATTATTGGCTTAATAACATTAATCAGCTGCTTTAAATTAGTCATAATAACACACATTAATACTAACACATTGTAACCAGTTTAACTTTATCGCTGTTTTTCTCTACTTAGATTTCTATTTCCTGTTATTTCAATAAATCAATTCTCCCTATATCTAAAATGGAGAAAAAAAATAACGGAAATGCTCATCTATATTTCTATATATATGTCTACGTGTTATAAATTATATACATGTTTTATATACATGCATGTTGGGTGCATGTTGTAGTAGTTGTTAAAACAAATTATATTCATTACTATGCGAAGTAGCAGTAAAGAATTGTAACAAATACTTGCTGGAATGTAAACAATACATAGAGACAGAAAGAGTAGGGTAAATTGTTGCTAATAAAATAATAGTTAATGCCTGAACTACTGAAAAAATAAAATATACATAACATTAATGTACATGATTGTTTACCTAATTTTAAGCAGAATTATTTAGTTAGAGGAGTAAAGTAATTGAATTTGATGTAGGGAAATGTTAGTGGAAATATTTGATATACAAATTTTATCTATGAAAATATTTGTATAAACTATCACATGTTAATTTTGTTTATAAAGCCATTGTTTGGAAATTTGTAATGGAAATTTAATCATAATTTATAATATTCATTCTTAGAAAAAATTTAATTTGTTTCCAGTTGGATTTTTTAATAAAAAAATAGTACTTTACCACTTTACATTCAAAGTATTCAGGATTATAAAAACATTTATTAAATTTTCAAAACTTTAAATTTCCATTTAAAAACACTTTAACAATTTTGTATTCTTTGCCTTTAGAAGAAACCCAAAACTCATATTTTTCTTTGTAAAAACTTTTTCAAATCAGTGTAGTAGGGTATATTTGTAAGGAAAATTTATTCAAAAATATAAAACGAAACAGAGAAATAAGCTAAATTATGTTTAAAATAGAACGAAACGAAAGTAAAACCACCATTTTTGCAAAACTCTGACACAGATACAAAAACAATGAAAAATAACACAAACGTTAGAGATATAAACATTGACTAGGAAGCAAACATACATACAGAGATAGACCTAAATAAATGTATATACAGATTGATAGACAGGTGGTTGCTTATATGTGCAATTATGTTTGCATTAAGGTAAGCGAGGGTCAATCTAGGTAATTCCTTATGTTGTGAAAAAAGGATATTTCAAAAAATAAATAAAACAAGTAAGAGTGGTATATTCGGCTTTGCCGAATCTTGGATACCCTTCACCAATGGTGTTCCAAAAGTACTTAATGTAATTCGTAGCAATATTTGGTTATACTAGTATTATATGCAAAGAGTCTTTAAAATTAAGAGTCGGAAAACGAAAACCTTTTCGGTGGCGTCATCATCTAGAATAGTTATGCACCCAAAGGTTAGGTTGGGCAGGTGGCTGATGTCTAGGGAAGCTTCACTTGGGTTCTAAAGTGGTCCCTTTGTGAAAGATAATGATTACTAGACTACAAGTAGAGAATGCATATTTAAGCCAGCCAGTAGCTTCGAAATAAAATAAATAAAATAAAAAGTTCGATAGACCAGATAAACCATGCAGAAAAGATGCTTCAAAGTGTAGATGCCCTTATATTTGCAATAGCACATCGATTTGATGAAGTTTAAGTATTCTGACATGCAACCCAAAAACGCTGTGCCAATTGAGGGTTGTGCACTTTAATTCGTACGAATTATCCAACTAGTAAAAGTTCTTGATTAGTTATGTAAAACTCTGAAGTTAGCGGACTGATTTAGGTCAAAGCTTTAACAATGATTGTCAATGTATACAAGCCTTAAAATTATAGGGTATACACTCTTAGTTTTAGATACATACGTGAAATATATAGCTTTTGAATGGATGGTTGTCAGCTTTGTCGGAAAAGTTTACTTATTAATTTGAAGTTAGTTAATTAATTAAAATGAACACTTCATCAATAATATTTGGGATGTAAATATAGTTCTTTCGATCTGTCCGATGGATGTTTGGAAAGTTTTGCTCTAGTTCTTTGTGCAATTTTAATGTGATTTAATTTATCAGCATTAAATCGATTCCCGGTCGGGTTTATATGGGAGATTTCACTAAATGTGAATAGAGCTCGCCCATTTTCAATATCGAACTTTTCAAGAGATCAGAAATACTTTTGTCAAATGTTGTCCCTCTAGAAAGTTTATTTTAGGAGCTATTGTCCTGAATATCAATATTGTACAACGTCTTCATACTAAATGTCATCATCGTATCTATTATAATTTGTCATTTATTAGCTACTAAAAGATTGCCTTAGGCGAAGTTATACGGGATCAATTGTCAAACGTGAACGGATTTCTCCCAATTGCAATTAAAAAATTTAAATTTTTGTTGATATGTGAGATACTTACATACATATGTAGGTTTTGAACGGATATCATGTAATTATATAATAATTACTTCCTAGGAAGATTACCTATAATTTGATATATAATACATTCTCAAATGTTATCATAATGTTCAAAAGTCAGACACAAAATTAAGATAAATGAAGTGTGTCTGTCTGCTAAAACCAGATTTGTGGAGCTCCTGAATTGTCCCACCCTGAATTTCAACATTGTCGATCAAAACACCATCGCTTAAACGCTAAATTATATCTACCACAAATTACAGAATGCATCAGGATTTAGATAATCCCCTGCGAAGGACGCTATTAAACTTCATCAAAATAAACATCTGAGATATCGACAAAACAGGAGCTCCAAAAACTTGACTACAACAGAAAAAAGGACAGACAGGTAGACGGACGGACATGTAGACGGACGGATAAACAAACAGACGGACGGACGGGCAAACAAACAGACGGACGGTTGATTCTTGTGCCGATTCTGAGTTGATCGGTACAATTTGAATGGTATTCATAATCAGATTTGTGGAGTATATATATCAGATTTTAGAAAATCCTCCCATAAAGAACGATGTCAAATTTCATCACAATCGGTCCATAAACACCTGAGATATCGCTGAAACAATACTTACAAAATGTAAACAAAATTTCTTAGACCCGTAATTTGGGCAATTTGCTGTACATCAAATGTAGTGTTATGGCATTATCTCAATTGTTTATAGACCGCTTTTGATAAAATTTAATAACGTGCTTGGTGGGGGAATTTCCTAAAATCTGATATAAAATTTATATAGGTCCGTACTAAAGGAGGATAGTTTTTCCTATTTCTGCATTTAATTTTTTCAACAAACATTCTCTAATGTGTACTTTGGGCAATTTGCGATACATCAAATTCAGTGTTTTGGCGATATCTCAGTTGTTTATGGACCGATTTTGATAAAATTTTACAGAGTGCTTTGGGAAAATATTTCCTACAATCTGATATATAACATATTATCACATGTACACCAGGAGTATCTTTTTTCTCTTGTTATTTAAAAGTGTGTTTCAATCAAAAATTTTAAAATTTTCGTCTAATTTTTGGTATTTTTTCGATATTTTCGGTGTTTATAAACCGATTTTAATGAAATTTAATAGCGTTCATTGCGGGAGAATTTCCTAAAATCTGATATATAATTTATGTAAGTCCATCCTCCAGGGGCTTCAGAAACTTGATTTCAACAGACAGACAGACAGACGGACGGACAGACAGACAGACAGACAGACAGACGGACATCGCTTAATCGATTCTCCTTCCGATTCTGAGTCGATCGGTATAATTTTTATGGGGTCTACGATCACTAATAAAAAAATTACAAACGGAATCACAAACTTATAATACCCTTTCACCTATTGGTGAAGGGTATAAAAATCTCCTATAAAAACGACAAATTTTTAAAAAATTTCATATAAAAAAATTTTGTAAAAATTTCCTATAAAAACAATAAATTTAAAAAATCCTATAAAAATAGAAAATTTTTTAAAACTTCCTATAAAAAAAAAAATGTTGAAAAATTCATACAAAAATAACAATGTTTTGAAAATTTCCAATAGAAATAAGAAATTTTCTATAAAAATATGTGATTTTGAAAAATTTCTGACAAAGATATAGTTTTTTTAAATTTCTTATAAAAATAAGATATTTTTGAAAATTTTCATAAAAAAAAACGAATTTTTTGAAAATTTTCTTTTAAAAATAAGAAATTTTTTAAAAATTTTCCATAAAAATAAGGAATTTTTAAATAATTTCTTGTAAAAATAGGAAATTTTTGAAAAATTTTCTACATAAATAGCAAAATAAAAGAAAAATTTCTTAAAAAAATAAGAAATTTTTGAAAACATTCTCATAAAAATAAGAAATTTTTTAAAATTTCTTATAAAAATGAAAAATTTTTAAAAAATTTCTTAAAAAAATAGGAAATTTTTAAAAAATTTCTTAAAAAAATAAGAAATTTTTAAAAAATTTCTTAAAAAAATAAGAAATTTTTGAAAAATTTCTTATAAAAATAAGAAACTTTAGAAAAATTTCTTATAAAAATAAGAAATTTTTGGGAAATTTCTTATAAAAATAAGAAATTTTTGAAAAATTTCTTATAAAAATAAGAAATTTTTGAAAAATTTCTTATAAAAATAAGAAATTTTTGAAAAATTTCTTATAAAAATAAGAAATTTTTGAAAAATTTCTTATAAAAATAAGAAATTTTTGAAAAATTTCTTATAAAAATAAGAAATTTTTGAAAAATTTCTTATAAAAATAAGAAATTTTTGAAAAATTTCTTATAAAAATAAGAAATTTTTGAAAAATTTCTTATAAAAATAAGAAATTTTTGAAAAATTTCTTATAAAAATAAGAAATTTTTGAAAAATTTCTTATAAAAATAAGAAATTTTTGAAAAATTTCTTATAAAAATAAGAAAATTTTGAAAAATTTCTTATAAAAATAAGAAATTTTTGAAAAATTTCTTATAAAAATAAGAAATTTTTGAAAAATTTCTTATGAAAATAAATTTTTGAAAAATTTCTTATGAAAATAAATTTTTGAAAAATTTCTTATGAAAATAAATTTTTGAAAAATTTCTTATGAAAATAAATTTTTGATAAATTTCTTTTAAAAACAAGAAATTTTTGATAAATTTCTTATAAAAACAATAAATTTTTTAAAAATTTCCTATAAAAATAAGAAATCTTTGAAAAATTTGATATAAAAATAAGAAATTTTTGAAAATTTTCTTATAAAAATAAGAAATTTTTGAAGAATTTCTTATAAAAATAGGAAATTTTTGAAAAATTTTTAATAAAAACAATAAATTTTGTTAAAATTTCTTATAAAAATAAGAAATTTTTGAAAAACTTTCTATACAATTAAGAAAATTTTGAAAAATTTCCTATAAAAATAAGAATTTTTTTTTTGAAAACTTCCTATAAAAATAAGAAATTTTTTGAAAAATTTCCTATACAAATAAGAAATTAAATTTTTTTTTTTATAAAAACAAGAAATTTTTAAAAACATTCTTATAAAAATAAGAAATTTTTGAAAAATTTTTTATAAAAAAAAGACACTTTTGAAAAATAAATAAATTTAAGATATTTTTTAAAAATTTCCTATAAATTTAAGACATTTTTGATAAATTTCCTATAAAAATAGAAAAAATTTATATACATATATAAAATTTCAGAGCTATCTTCGAACTTCATAAATGATGTTTCTACTCATTTCTAATGTTTCTCGATGCTTTGTTCTATACATTCCATTTTTTAACACTAACTATGCTCTAAGTAGTAGTTAGTTATTCTAGTAATAAAAATCAACAGCAATTTTATGGTACACTTGTACTTCTATCATTGACATACATACGTTTAAACAGGGATTCTTATATTCATTTACTCATACGAGTACATTTGAATAACTTTAGGTATGTGCGTTTGCGTTAGTGTTTTAACCAAGTACATACACATCTAAGTTCCCAGGATTGTGTCAATGTGACAGTGACACTCTCTAAGCTAAAATGGCTTAAAGCATTCTAACAATGAGAACTTTAAAACCATTGCATTACACGAAAATTTAACATGTAATAGTTGTCATCTGTTAACAAGAGTTAGTAGTAGCGAGATGTAGACTAAAAAAGAAAAAAACTAAATAAAAAGTAACAACGGCACTAGTTTTGTCCTATAAAAATAACGATAACATGTAGACAATTGAAGGTAAATGTATAAACTAGACTTGCTTAAAAACAACTATAATGGATTTGAATGTAGCAAATGTTTAGAAGGCATAATTTATTGCAAAATTTTATCTCTTAGTAGTAGATTTTGTTTAGTGCATAGGATGTGTACAGACGTATACTTGATATTAATTTAATGTTAGAAATAATTATCACTCATACGTACCGAATTGTTAATGAACTTTTGTTAATGCATTAGTATTTTTCTATAGAGAAATATTTTTGTAAAAAATTTTTTATAGACAATAATTTTTGTAAAAAATTTTTCTATGGAATAATATTTTGGTCAAAAATTTTTCTATAGAAAAATATTTTGGTCAAAAATTTTTCTATAGAAAAATATTTTGGTCAAAAATTTTTCTACAGAAAAATATTTTGGTCAAAAATTATTCTATAGAAAAATATTTTGGTCAAAAATTTTTCTATAGAAAAATATTTTGGTCAAAAATTTTTCTATAGAAAAATATTTTGGTCAAAAATTTTTCTATAGAAAAATATTTTGGTCAAAAATTTTTCTATAGAAAAATATTTTGGTCAAAAATTTTTCTATAGAAAAATATTTTGGCCAAAAATTTTTCTATAGAAAAATATTTTGGTCAAAAATGCTTCTATAGAAAACTATTTTGGTCAAAAATTTTTCTATAGAAAAATATTTTTGTCAAAAATTTTTCTATAGAAAAATATTTTTGTCAAAAATTTTTCTATAGAAAAATATTTTTGTTAAAAATTTTTCTATTGAAAAATATTTTTGTCAAAATTTTTCAAAAATTTTTCTATGGAAAAATATTTTTGTCAAAAATTCTTCTATAGAAAAATATTTTTGTCAAAATTTTTTTCTATAGAAACCTGCAACTGGGAAATAGTTTTCTAAGTTAAAATGAAAAAAATTTCCAATAAAAATAAGAAATTTTTAAAAAAATATCCTATAAAAATAAAAAATTTTTGCAAAACTTCCTGTAAACATAAAAAATTTTTGAAAAATTTCCTAAAAACATAAGAAATTTTTACAAAACTTTCTAAAAAATAAAAAATTTTTTAAAAATTTCCTATTTGCAATAAAAATAAGACATTTTTGAAAAATTTTCTTTTAAAAATAAGACATTTTTTAAAAATTTCCCATAAAAATAAGAAATTTTTTTAAAATTTCCCATAAAAATAAGAAATTTTTTATAAATTTCCTATAAAAATAAGAAATTTTTTAAAAACTTTATATAAAACAAAGAAATTTTTTAAAAATTTCCTATAAAATTAAGAATTTTTTGAAAAATTTCCTATAAAAATAAGAAATTTTTGAAAAATTTCCTATGAAAATAAGAAATTTTTGAAAAATTTCTTATAAACATAAGAAAGTTTTGAAAAATTACATATAAAAACAAGAAATTTTTGAAAAATTTGTTATTAAAATAAAAAAAATTGAGAAGTTTCTTATAGCTATAAGAAATACTTTAAAAATTTTCTATAAAAATAAGAAGTTTTTGAAAAATTTTCTATAAAAATAAGAAATTTTTGAAAAATTTTCTATAAAAATGAGAACTTTTTAAAAAATTTTCTATAAAAATAAGAAATTCTTGAAAAATTTTTATAAAAATAAGAACAATTTCTTATAAAAATAAGAAAAATTTTCTATATAAAAAAAAAAACATGAAAAACTATAAAAATAAGAAATTTTTAAAAATTTTTCTATAAAATTTTTTTTTTTTAATTTCCTTAAAAATTGAAAATTTTTTAAAAATTTCTTATAAAAATTTTTTAAAAAATTTCTCATAAAATTTCTTAAAAAATAAAAAATTTAAAAAAATGTTTCTTTAGAAAAGCGAAATTTTCAAAAAATTTCCTATAAAAATATTAAAGTTTAAAGAATTTTCTGATAAAATAAGAAATTTTTGACAAATTTCCTAAATAAGAATTTTTTGAAAAATTTCTTATAAAAAATTTTTTTTGAAAAATTTCCAATAAAAATGAGAAATTTGTTAAAACATTTTCTAAAAAATATAAGAAATGGTTAAAAAATTTCCTCAAAAAAAAATTTAAATTTAATATAAAATTTTAAAAAACTTCCTAAAAAAAAGTAGTTAAAAAATTTCTTATAAAAATAAGAAATTTTTGAAAAATTTCTAATAAAAATAAATTTCTATATAGAAAAATATTTTTAGCAAAAATTTTTCTATAGAAAAATATTTTTCTAAAAAATTTTTCTATTGAAAAATATTTTTGTCAAAATTTCTCAAAAATTTTTCTATGGAAAAATGTTTTTGTCAAAAATTTTTGAAAAATTTTTCTATAGAAAAATATTTTTGTCAAAAATATTTTTGAAAAATATTTTTGTCAAAATTTTTTTCTATAGAAACCTACAACTGTGAAATAGTTTTCTAAGTTAAAATGAGGACGACTCATATGTTAAGAATGTAATATTTAAATTCGTTTACACAAAAATTTCATAAAACTGCGTAATAAAAGAATTTTAGGTAGAAATGAAAAACAAAATTCAAATTATAAAGTACTCGCAATCAAAGTACTTAAGTTTACAACTCAATAAATCAATCAATTTGCTGGCAAGTATTTCCTATTTTCCGAATGTTGTTTTGAAAATAACCTGATTCTTGTTTTTCTTCATTTCTACATAAATATGCATATTTAATATGTATCTACTATTCAAAGATACTTGTAGTTAGATAGAAAAAAGTCACTGAAAGCCAGCAAGCATAACCCCGTATTCTATTTTTTTTTTCATTTATAGATACTTTCACATAGAATCGTGCCATAAACCCTAACATTTATAAATATCTTTTCCCTTTCAAACTTGTATGTGCTCGTACTTGTACTTGTTAGAGTGTTGTTAGTAAAAGTTTTTATCCTGTTATTGTTCTAGATTTAAGACCTTTAGTTATTGTTAAAATGATAACAAAAATGCAATAACGATTTTATTGCAGTGTCTGTCCGTCTATCTATCGGTCCGTCTGTATTTTTGTATGTTTTTTTGTCTACTTCTGCTACTCGATAACCTACTAAAGCTTAGACAAACAACTAAAGTCACATAAATTCCATGATTACGTACAAATAACTAAATACATTTAACTCGTTAGCTTAAATAATGAGATAAATTAAAAAATTGAACATCAAAAATAAATATATTCCTTTACATTAAATTGTGATCTTCAATAAATAAATAGTCTTTTTTATAGCTGAGACATTTAGTCGAAATTTTGAACACAACTAGAGAAATAAGCAATATTCTTTCAATTCTTGATTTACCTATATTAAACGACAATTTTTATAGTTACTTTTACCAAATTACAGATTGAATATAACATCACCTTTTATTTGAAAATGTTCGTTTTCAGTTAAGTCACTTTTATGTAAATGACTAATATACATATACCCACAAAGATTTGCGTATGATGTTAAATTCAAGGATATTTGATTACAGAAATATAAGAACAAAACTTGTTTTTCGTTATATATTGTATTAAGCGGAAATAGTAGAAATAACAAGAGATAATTTACTTTAACGACTATAAATGTAACATTGAATTGATTAAATGACGAATGAAGTAAACTACGGTAAATATGCAGATGCCCGGTTGTAAAATTTTAGACAATACAAAGTGTTAATGGTTTATATAATATCATAAAAAAAGAGCACAAACTAGTTTTGGATAGCTGTGACTCTTACGATATCAAGGGAACGTGGGGAATTTTATCCCCATTTTCCAATTCCAAGGTCAACGTTGATCCATTTTCAAAAAAAAATTCAAAAAGCGAAAAAAAATCCTCCATATTTAAAGCTTTAATTAATTATTTAAATCGTTTTCATCTTATCATCCATATTTGTCATTTTTAATATTTGACTTTATGGGAGGGGTCACGCCCACTTGAGATTAAAAAAAAATCCAAGCCTATTTTACCCACCGGTCACACACATACAATAAAAATTTTTGAAAAATTGGTCATCCATATTTGTCATTTTTTATATATGATTTATATGGGAGGGGTCACGCCCATTTGAGATTTCCAAAAAAAAAAAAATTAGCCTTTTTTTATACTGTAAAAATAAAGAAAAATCGGTCGGCTCGGTCATCCATATTTGTCATTTTTAATATTTAATTTATATGGGAGTGGTCGCGCCCACTTGAGGTTAATAAAAAAACTTGCTTACTGTAACCATCGGTCACATCTTACCATACTGTCAAATTTTCTGAAAAATCGGCCCTCTCGGTCATCTATATTTGTAATTTTTAATATATAAGTTATATGGGAGGGGTCACGCCCACTTGAGATTTCAAAAAAAAACTTAGCCTATTTTAACCACAGATCACACCCTACCATACTCTCTAAATTTTAGAAAAATCGGTCATTCATATTTGTCATTTTTAATATATGAGTTATATGGGAGGGGTCCCGCCCACTTGAGATTTCAGAAAAAACTCTAGGCTATTTTAACTACCGGTCACACCATACTCCACTATTTAAATTTCAGAAAAATCGGTCGGTTTGATCATCCATATTTGTATGTTTTAAAATCTGACTTATATGGGAGGGGTCACGCCCACTTGAGATTTGAAAAAAAATCTAGTCTATTTTATCCATCGGTCACACCTTAATATACTGTCAAAATTTCTGAAAAATCGGGCCTCGTGGTCGCCTATATTTTTCATTTTTAATATATGAGTTATATGGGAGGGGTCACGCCCACTTGAGATTTCGAAAAAAAATTAGCCTATAGTCATCACCGGCAACATAATACTACACTATCATAATTTCAGAAAAATCGGTATGCTAGTTTTGGAGATCCTTCCCAACAAACAACATACAAACAGACGCGGACATTTTTTATAGATATAGATATATATATAGATAGAAGATAGATAGAAGATAGATAGAAGATAGATATAAGATAGATATAAGATAGATAGAAGATATATAGAAGATAGATAGAAGATAGATAGAATATAGATAGAAGATAGATAGAAGATAGATAGAAGATAGATAGAAGATAGATAGAAGATAGATAGAAGATAGATAGAAGATAGATAGAAGATAGATAGAAGATAGATAGAAGATAGATAGAAGATAGATAGAAGATAGATAGAAGATAGATAGAAGATAGATAGAAGATAGATAGAAAATAGATAGAAGATAGATGGATCAATATTTTGCAATGTTGGTCAGTTAAGTGTGCGAAACAAAATAAACCGCGTAAAAGGCGTTTATATACACTGAACTACTGGCTAATAAGGTAAGTATTTTAGATGCCTAAGGTAACTTGTAAAAAGGAAAATTTTTGCCAGCAAGAAACATCCGATAAAGAGATAATCGCTCAGAATGCGTCTAATTGTACTATAAAATAGTCTTATTTAATTTTGGTAACTGATGAATTCAGGAGCATTGTTCTTTAACATTTAACATAACAATAATAAAAATTTTGTTATTAAGACAGGTCTACATCACAAAAGGTGCATAGGGTCATTTAATGTATTCTTATAAATTTTGACCTTAGTATTTATATAAACTTTATTTTATAATTAAATAGCTTTTAACTAGACTTTGTATCATTTTAGTGGTTTCAGGGATTGGTATTTATATAAAAGCTGTAGTCAAATATGGACCGATTCATATAAAATTTGATACACTGACCAATAGTTACATAAAACTTCCCGGGGCGGGATTATGTGCTGGGATTATGTGGTCGATTTGGCCTT
>OW121740.1:21373397-21388397 GCA_933228675.1 Stomorhina lunata
AATTGGCATAATTCAAGCCCGAAAACATAAATTTACTTATTTATCAAAATACAAATTTTTCATAATTTAACAAAAAATTTCCATACTTTTCATAAACCTTAGCAATATTTAAAACAATTTAAATCTTAAGCTACTTAATTTGTTGAATATTTGTTTTTCTATTGTTATCCTATTAACTACTCAATGATTAAAGAACTCTCTATGCTTTCCATTTAAGCGTCTGTCTTCAACAGAAATCCTATTATAAAAGCAATAATAAGTTTTTGCCAAGAAATAAAAAATCACACCTAAAAGTTTAAAGGAGTTTTCATAGAAATTTCTAAGCCTTAAGGGTTAAAGCAAAAATTTCATGATTTTCGCTTAAAGGAATTTATTGAATTTTATATAAAGTTTAATTCCTTGTTAAAGGATTTTATATTGATTCTGCTAGGGCCTTTGTATCCCAAAAAAAGATAGGAATTATTATTAAATTTCTTGAACTTTATTAAATGTTGCTTTAAACAGTTGTTTAAATGATATAAAATCAATGAATATTAAGTCTGAGCATCAAGAGTGTTCTTTGTGCTATGAAATTAGATGTTCTAAATTTAAGAAAACAAGTAAGTAAGTGTTATAGTCGGTCAATCCCGACCATACGGTACCCTTTACCACTAAGGTCAAAGGTGTTATTTTTCCTGTATAAAGACAAGTATTTGCTAAATTTTGCCATCATATAAACATTTTCTCAAAACTTATATATTTAAGATGTTTCCGTCATTTGGACTTATTTGAGAGCTAGGATCAAATGTGAACCGATTATCTCGAAATTTGGCAAATTGATTACAGTTGTTACAAAACTTATGTATGCAAAAAATACACTCAAAATTCTCATTATCTTTAGATTTACGATCGTTTTAAAGATTTTTGTCCCATTTAAAGAAGAGTTTGTATGGGAGCTATGGTCAAATGTGGACTGATTTCAACGAAACTTGGTACAGTGATTTAAGTTTACATAAGCAGTATTTGTCTTAAATTTCATAAAAAAATATTGATATTTGTGGCCAATATATCAATTCCGGGAAGTGGGACCTATGGGAGGTACCGTAAATAATAGA
Source organism: Stomorhina lunata (assembly GCA_933228675.1). NCBI lineage: Eukaryota > Metazoa > Arthropoda > Insecta > Diptera > Rhiniidae > Stomorhina > Stomorhina lunata. Next base: position 21,374,492 of record OW121740.1, read on the forward strand.
CCGATTTTGACGAATTTCAATAGCCATGGTCCCATTATCAAAGAAATTATCTGTGCCAAATTTCATCAAATTATCTTTAGACTTGCGATCTGTAGTTTGATTACAAGGTTTACATGGGGGTCCAGCCAGCCAGACGGACGGACGGACGGACATCGCTAAATCGACTCAGAAAGTGATTCTAAGCCTATTGGTATACTAAGACAAATACTTCTATGCGTTACATACATCAGCACAGACTTATAATACCCTTTCCACCTATGGTGGTGAAGGGTATAAATATGGTGTGGAACTTCCACGCTGATTACACACTAGTTTGAGATAACGCAGCAGTTCAACATGTCCGTCCGTCTGGCTGGGCCCCAAGTAAACCATTTAATCAAAGTGAAGGTCGCAATTCTAAAGATAATTTTATGAAATTTGGCACAGATCATTTTTTGGATAGTGGGACCATGACTATTGAAATTCGTCAAAATCGGTAAATTATTTGTGGTACCTCCCATAGGCCCCACTTCCCGGAATTGATATTTTGGCCACAAATATAAATATTTTTTTATGAAATTTTAAACAAATATTGCTTATGTAAACCAAACTCACTGTAGCAAAGTTTGTTGAAATCGGTCCACATTTGATCATAGCTCCCATACAAACGTCTGTCAAAACTCACCAAAATGAGACAAAAATCACTAAAACGCTGGTAAATCTGAAAATAATGAGATTTTTGAGTTTATTTTTCACATGCATAATTTTTGTGAAAACTGTAATCAATTTGGCAAATTTCGAGATAATCTGCCCACATTTGACCCTAGCTCGTATATAAGTCTTAATGCCGGAAACAGCTTAAATATATATTTTGAGAAAATTTTTTTATGATGGCAAAATTTAGCAAATATTTGTCTTTATACAGGAAAAATAACACTTTGACCTAAGTGGTAAAGGGTATTGTATGGACTTGCTTGGCCGACTATAGCACTTTCTTATTTGTTTTAAGATGACTCAGCAGTTTGAGATGACTCTGCAGTTTGGTATGACTGATTATTTCGATATGTTTCACCAGTTCAATATGATTCTGAAGATCGTGCTGACATAGCCGTTTGAGATGACTCAGCAATTTGAAGATAAGTCAGCATTATCATTTTAAGTGGGTACTGGACCACAGAAATCATATTAGGCATAATATGGAAGTTTGTGGCATAACACAGAAGTTTGAGATGACTCATTTGCTTTACAAATTTCAGATGACTCGGCAGTTTAAGATGACTCAGTAAATAGAAATTACTCACCATTTTGAGATAACTTAGCATATCAATGAACATCTAGAGGTAAGTCAGCAGTTCGAGATGACTCAGCAGTTCAAGATGACAGGCTTAGAAGATCAAGATGTCTCAGCACAGATTGAGATGACTCAACTATTTTACAAAGTTCAGATGATTCATCAGATTAAGATGACTCAGTAAATAGAAATTACTCACCATTTTGAAATAACTCAGCAATTCAAGATGACTCAGCATTTCAATGAGTCTCAGCAATTGAAGATGACTCAGCAGTTTGAGATGACTCAGATGTTTGATGTGACTCCTTATTTCGTGTTGATTAGCAGTTAGATATGGTTTAGAAGATTGAGATGACTCATTTAATATAAATTACTTACCATTTTGTGATGACTTACTTATTAAGAATGAATCAGCAGTGTGAGATAACTTAGCAGACCAAGATGACTCAGCAGTTAAAAATCACTCAGAATCTTAGCATTTAGAGGTAAGCCAGTAGTTCGAAATAACTTACCTACTAAGATGACGATGACTGGCTTAGAAGATCAACTATTCAACTATTAAGATTAACTCAACTATTTTACATAGTTCAGATGACTCATCAGATTAAGATGACTCAGTAAATATAAATTACTCACTATTATGAGATGACTCAGCAATTCAAGATGACTCAGCATTTCAATAAGTCTCAGCAATTCAAGATGACTCAGCAGTTTGAGATGACTCAGATGTTTGATGTGACCCCTTATTTCAAGTTGACTTGGTAGTTAAATATGGTTTAGAAGATTGAGAAGACTAAGTCAAGTGAGATGACTTAGTTAATAGAAATTACTTACCATTTTGTAATGACTAACTTATTAAGAATGATTCAGCAGTATGAGATAACTTACCAGACCAAGATGACTCAGCAGTTTAAAACCACTCAGAGGCTTAGCATTTAGAGGTAAGTCAGCAGTTCGAGATGACTTACTACCTAGATTACGATGACTGGCTTAGAAGATCAAGATGACTCAGCACAGATTGAGATGACTCAACTATTTTAGAAATTTCAGATAACTTATCAGATTAAAATGACTCAGTAAATAGAAATTACTCACCATTTTTAAATAACTCAGCAATTCAAGATGACTCAGCATTTCAATGAGTCTCAGCAATTCAAGATGACTCAGCAGTTTGAGATGACTCAGATGTTTGATGTGACCACTTATTTCAAGTTGACTTGGTAGTTAAATATGGTTTAGAAGATTGAGAAGACTCAGTCAATTGAGATGACTCAGTTAATAGAAATTACTTACCGTTTTGTAATGACTTACTTATTAAGAATGATTCAGCAGTATGAGATAACTTTTCAGACCAAGATGGCTCAGCAGTTAAAAATCACTCAGAGGCTTAGCATTTAGAGGTAAGTCAGCAGTTCAAGATGACACAGCAGTTCAAGATGACTGGCTTAGAAGACCAAGATGACTCAACATAGTTTAAGATGACTCAGCTACTTTACAAATTTCAGATAACTCATCAGATTAAAATGACTCAGTAAATAAAAATTACTCACCATTTTGAGATGACTCAGCAATTCAAGATGACTCAGCATTTCAATGAGTGTCAGCGATTCCAGATGACTCGGCAGTTTGAGATGACTCAGATGTTTGATGTGATTCCTTATTTCGAGTTGCCTTAATAGTGAAATATGGTTTAGAAGATTGATATGACTCAGTTAATAGAAATTTCTTACCATTTTGTGATGACTTACTTATTAAGAATGAATCAGCAGTATGAGATAACTTATCAGACCAAGATGACTCAGCAGTTAAAAATCACTCAGAGGCTTTGAATTTAGAGGTAAGTCAGTAGTTTAAGATGACTGGCTTAGAAGATCAAGATGACTCAGCTACTTTACAAATTTCAGATGACTCATCAGATTAAGATGACTCAGTAAATAGAAAATACTCATCATTTTGAGATGACTCAGCAATTGAAATGACTCAGAATTTCAATGAGTCTCAGCAATTCAAGATGATTCAGCAGTTTGAGATGACTCAAATGTTTGATATGACTCTTATTTCGAGTTGACTTAGCAGTTAAAGATAGTTTAGAAGATCGAGATGACTCAGTAGTTTGAGATGATTTAATTATTAGAAATTTCTTACCATTTTAAGACGACTCAGCAGTACGAGAAAACGAGACTTGGATGACTCATCTGTTTGAAATCATGCAGAGGCTTAGCATTTATAGGTAAGTCAGCACTTCGAGGAGACTTAGGAGTTGAAGATGAATTAGCAACTTTAAGTTGAATTAGCAGTTTTGGGATGAATCAGCATTATCATCTTAAGCAGGTAGTGGACCACATAAATCCACTTTGGGTATACGACATCGACTTAGAAAGCACGAATATTGTACAATTGCGCTGGCTTTATCATATACAGCGAATGAAAAAGTTTGCCCTAGCTAGGAAACTATTCCTAGACAAGCTAGTCAAAGGACAATGTAGAATAGGGTTATCAAATCTCTGTTGGAGATAGCACTTTTACCACTTAAAATCATTATCTTGTGCCAGAAAGTACCAATAGTGAACAAAGAAGAACAAATTTTACATCGATCCTAAATGTAACGAAATTTTACCCAAAGCTTTAAATTTTTAATTTATCCTTAAAATTTTCAAAAAAAAAGAACAAAATTTATATCACTTATTGGTAAAGTACAAATATTTATTTAACCAACCCACATAATTTTTCCGCAAATTGTTATCTACTTTTTGCTGATTGACAGCTGACATACCATTGAATTTATTTCTACAAAACTCATGGGCTATTAATACAAATAATCAGCTCTATCGTATGGAACAACCAACAGAATTTTATTTGCAAAAATTGTATAACTTAAATACGAACATCTACTATAAATTTTAGGCTTTTATATGATTTAAATATTTTAAATTCAAGTCACGTAAATTCTAAATCATTATGTGAAAATATTCTACAACAATAAGGGAAGATGAATAAAAAAAAAAAACATACGAATATTTGTACAAAATTTACAAAGAAAAATATTTTTCAAATTTAAAATAATTTTTTCAGAAAATGATGTTTATCTAACACTTGGAAAGACAAATAGAAATGTATGTGAATAAATAAGAAGAAACAAATGAAATTCTACAGTTCTTTTCGGGCGAATTTTAGGTTTATGGGAGTTGTGTATAAATTTCCTAGAATTTAATTAAAATTTTCATGAATCCTTTTAGCAAAAAAATTTTTAAATAATCATGAAATTTTAAAAACAAAATTTGATATTGATCTAAAACAAAGATAGGCAGTCCATATCACCAGGAGCCGAAAACTTTTTGTAATTTTTGTAAATATCACGATTATTAGGAAACTTGTGAAAAGTTTTTAATAAAAATATATTTCTATTGAAAAATTTTTGATAAAAAAATTTTCTATAGAAAAATTTTTGATAATTTTTTTTCATAGAAAAATTTTTTATTAAAAAATTTTTTATAGAAAAATTTTTGATTTAAGAATTTTCTACAAAAAAAAATTTAATAAAAAAATTGTCTATGGAATAATTTTTTGATAAAAAAATGTCTATGGAATTTTAGATACAAAAATTTTTATGAAAAAATTTTTGATAAAAAAAAATTCTATAGAAAAATTTTCTTTAGAAAAATTTTTAATAAAAAAAAAATCTTTAAAACGAATCTTGCAAAAAAAAATTTCTATAGAACAAATTTTTTATCAAAAATTTTTCTAAATAAAAGTTTTCTATAGAATTTTTTTTATCAAAAAAGTTTTCATAGAAATTTATTTTATCAAAAATTTCTTTTAAGGAAATTTTTTTATTAGAAATGTTTCTTTTCTACATAACATTTTTTGTCTAAAATTTTTCTTTAGAAAATTTTTTTATTTAAAAGTTTTCTGTAGAAAACTCTTTTATAAACAATTTTTCAATAAAAAATTTCCTTATCAAAAATTTTCTATAGAAAAAATTTTGATAACAAAATATTCTATAGAAAAATGTTTATTAGAAAAACTTTCTATAGAAAAATTAAAAAAAAACTTTTCTATATAAAAAATTTTTGATAACGAAATATTCTATAGAAAAATTTTCATTAGAAAAACTTTTGATGCAAAAATTTTGTATAGAAAAATTTTTTCAAAACAAAATTTGATAAAAAAATTTTGTATAGAAAACTTGTTGATAAAAAATTTTGAATAAAACAATTTTCTGCAGAATAAAAATAAAGATTATTATCTTTATTTTTATTCATAGAAAGGTTTTTGAAAAAAAAAATTCTTTAGAAAAATTTTTGATAAAACGATTTTCCAAAGAAAAATTTTTGATAAAAGAATTTTGTATAGAAAAATTTTTGAAAAAAAAAAATTCTTTACAAAAAAGTTTGATATAAAAATTTTCTTTAGAAAAATTTTTGATAAAAAATTTTCTTTAGAAAAATTTTTGATATAAAAATTTTCTATAGAAAAATTTTTGATATAAAAATTTTCTATAGAAAAATTTTTGAAAAAAAATTTTCGATAGAAAAATTTTTGAAAAAAAAAATTTATGTAGACAAACTTTTGTAAAAGAAATTTCTTTAGAAAAATTTTAGATAAAAAAGATTTTTATAGAAAATTTTTTGCTTACAAATTTTTTAATAGAAAAATTTTTGATATAAATATTTTCTATAGAAAAATTTTTCATAAAAAAATTTCTATAGGTAAATTAAAAAAAAATTTTCTTTAGACAAACTTTTGTAAAAGAAATTTCTATAGAAAAATTTTAGATAAAAATGATTTTTATAAAAACAATTTTTGATAAAAAATTTTCTATAGAAAAATTTTCGATAAAAATATTTTTGATAAAAAAATTTTTGATATAAAAGTTTTCTATAGAAAAATGTTTGATAAAAAAAATTTTCTATAGAAAAATTTTTGAAAAAAAAATTTTGATATAAAAATTTTTGAAAAAAAGATTTCTTTAAACTTTTGTAAAAGAAATTTCTTTAAAAATTTTAGATAAAAAAGATTTTTATAAAAACAATTTTTGATACAAAATTTTCTATAGAAAAATTTTTTGATAAAAATTTTTTTTATATCGGGTGATTAAATTTCAAGGCCGATGTTGATTTTGAATAAAACACAAACTATTTAGGAAATTATTGTAATTTTACTATATTATGATATATTGGTACTACTCAATTATGTGTGGAACAAAATATCGCCCAAAGGGACGCCGCGACCACGGCGGCACACCTCCATCCGATGGTCCAAATTTTCGATGACCCGAGGCATAATGGAGGTTCTATGCCATATTATCTCATCTTTTAGCTCTTGAATTGTTGCTGGCTTATCGACGTACATCTTTTCTTTCAAATAACCCCAAAGAAAAAAGTCCAACGGTGTCAAATCACATGATCTTGGCGGCCAATTGACATCGCCATTACGTGAGATAACACAGCCATTGAATTTGTTGCGCAAAAGAGCCATTGTTTCGTTAGCTGTGTGACAAGTGGCACCGTCCTGCTGAAACCACATATCGTCCACATCCATATCTTCCAATTCGGGCCATAAAAAGTTCGTTATCATCTCACGATAGCGAACACCATTCACTGTAACTTCCTGACTGGCCTCATTTTGGAAAAAATATGCCCCGATGATATCGCCAGCCCATAAACCGCACCAAACTCACTCTTTGTGGGTGCATTGGTTTTTCGATAATCACTCTTGGATTCTCATTCGCCCAAATGCGCCAATTCTGTTTATTGACGAATCTACTGAGGTGAAAATGTGCCTCATCAATGAAGATGATTTTCTTTGAAAATTGATAATCCACTGTTGCCATTTCTTGCAACCATTTTGCGCATTCACGACGTTTCGAATGGTCAAGAGGCTTTAGTTCTTGAGCCAATTGCACCTTGTAAGCATGTAAATGCAAGTCTTTATGCTAATGTTCATCAACGACGAGCGTGAGAGGTGCAATTATTGGGCACGCCGACTAGTTGAGGTAAACGGCTCTTCAGCCACACTGTCGCGAACAGCAGCAATATTTTCTGCAGTACGAGTTGTACGAGCAGGCACTGGTGTTCTCACATCTTCTACAGACCCGGTTTGCTCGAATTTTTCCACAATTTTTGCGATTGTACACACATTTGGACGATCAAATTGACCAAAAAAATCATGAAGTGCACGATATGCATTTTGATTTGAACGCCCATTTTCATAATAAGTCTGATAACTTTAACACGTTGTTGGATTGTGTATCTCTCCATGGTTCGAATTGAGTAAGTCTGAAATAGAGAAATGTCAAATTAAATTCGGAAAAAATCTTGGCGTTTAAGTGTGGTTCACATTCAACATCGGCCCTTACAATTTAACCACCCTTTAGAAAAATTTTTAATAAAAAATTGTTGATAAAATATTTTTCTATAGAAAAATTTTGGATAAAATTTTTTTTTTAGAAAAATTTTGGATAAAAAATTTTCTTCCGAAAAATTTTTGATTATACAATATTTTAAAGAAAACTTTTGCATAAAAAAATTTTCTATAGAAAAATTTTGACGAAGAAATTTTCAATAGAAAAATTTTGTATAGAAAATTTTTTGATAAAAAATTTTCTACAGAAAAAATTTTTGATAAAAATTTTCTATAGAAATATATTGATAAAAACATTTTCTATTGAAAAATTTGATAAAAAGATTTTCGATAGAAAAATTTTTGCTAAAAAAATTTTCCAAAAAAAAAAATTTGGATAAAAAATTTTTTTTAGAAAAATTTTGGATAAAAAATTTTCGTCCGAAAAATTTTTGATTAAAAAAAGTTTATAAGAAAAATTTTGCATAAAAAAATTTTCTATAGAAAAATTTTGATGAAGAAATTTTTAATAGAAACATTTTGTATAGAAAACTTTTTGATAAAAAATTTTCTACAGAAAAAATTTTTGATAAAAAATTTCTATAGAAAAATATTGATAAAAACATTTTCTAAAGAAAAATGTTGATACAAAAATTTTCTATAGAAAAATTTTTGATAAAATTGTGCATAAAAATATTGGATAAAAAATCTATAAAAAATTTGAATTAAAAAAATTTCTGCAGAATAATTTTCTATAGAAAAATTTTCAATAAAAAATTTTCTCTAGAAAAATTTTTCATAAAAAAATGTTCTATAGAAAAATTTGATAAAATTCACTTTTGATAAGATAAAATACATCTTTAAATCTTAAATTCATATTTAATTCGCTATAAAAATCACTGACACAATTTTTCTTTCTTAACAATCCATTGAGCATGTAGATATAACTTGTGGCAGATACATATTTAAATTGTGTAAAATAATAATTTCCCACTTAAATACTCAACCACGAACCAGAATAAAAATATATTTTACTTATAGATAAACATACATACAACGATTAAAGACTCTTGAGAAAATTGGCTTTCAATTTAATTGAATTTGCGTTCGATGTTCTTAACGAGGGTCATAAAAAAGGGCCTAAGTGACATATTTGAAAAAAACTAAAAAATTTGTAAAATTACTCAAATAACATAAAAATTTAAACAATAAAATTTTATTTAAAATAGTTTAAGATAGTCTCCTTTTTTCCTCCAGCTATCATCTTACAATCATCTAACTACTTTACCTTAATTAGTTCATGTACAACTGAAGTGCAATCAATAAAAAAAACTCCTGCCAACACCGTTTGCCGTCAGTAAGGATAAAGTTGGGCAAAAAAAAAAAACTTTCTCCGCATTAAAGATGGACTTTATTATTTTATAACTATTGCGCGGTATTAAGTATTAAACTGCCATTTGCATTATTATTTACAATGGACATTATAAATGCAAGGAAGCCAGGTTGTTTGGATGGTGGCTTCGATAGCTGGTGGTAGCTTTTGTTTGAAAACATGACATTATTCTGTTTCTGAACTAATGAAAATAGAATCAGAATACACTGTGTAACAGGAAGTTCCTATAAATTCGTATGAAATATGACAGAGCCAGATAATTGGGCAATGCTTCCATTTATGTATAGGAAATCCTTCTAATGAATTGGTACTATTGCGCTTACTTTTAATCAATCCCCTAAAGCTTCTTTCAAAGACTCTATAATATTAATATATTTCACTTCCATACATTGATTTACCGTATGGTCGTTTTGAAAAGTCGTATAAAAAAGAGTGAATACCGCTTTTACTCAAATTCGGAAATAACTAGTGAAGGCGATTATCTAATGAGGAAAAGCTAAGACACACACACACGTGCTGATGAAATGTATGTTTGTTTGAACGTTTGTGTGTTTTTATTATTCCTTATTCCATTTAATTTCATTTATGTCAGAAAAAAAGTTTATGTGGTACAATATCTTTATATTATAGAGTCTTTGCTTCTATTGTCAAGCGATACATGCTAATTAGTTCCCATTTTATGATCAGGAGTAATTGTAAAGTATATTTTGCACGAAGCCTTGCTGATTATCCAACTAATCAGCTGATATCCCTAGAGCTCTTGTACTACAAGTTTTATGTTCCATGCGATTTTTGTCGTGAAACTTACATAAAAAGTTATAACAATGTTGATGAAAAAAAGTATAAAGATAAGTTGAGGAAAACACAGTGCTGGATTGGAAATGGCTGGATTGTGGAATAAGAAGTTACTTAAGTAAGATCTTTGCTTTGACTGTCTGAATAGAACAATGGTGAGACCACTTGTTTGATTCATACCCAGAACTAGAGGTCACATTTGATCTCGAATCTTAGTTAAATTTAAGCGATATATTTTCTGTTATCTCTGGAGTAGTGATGAGCTAGATTTCTAAGAACCTGCCACAAGAAGTCTCAACTCTAATGTCATGTTCTTAGAAAAATGACATAGGAGAGGTCTCCGTGGTGACAACATGGTCTTATTGGCTTATCTTAGAAAATTATTGAAGAAAATTTGTAAGCAATCACTAAAAGCGTAGCTTAGTTTCAAGTCAGAAAGTCTTGACAATCTCATCAAATTTTAACAAACATGATGAAATTAGAAGTTCCATAGAATCCAATAATGATTCTGTTGCAAAACCAGTCTAAAGTCGTGGCGTGTGTTCAAGGATATTGCTGCAGACAAGATATGACCATGAAGGTCTCGAGACTTCCAATGGATCTTATGTTTTTTAGTTAAAGAGAAGAATCTACCTCAAAGAAGTCGTCACATTTTTCAGGTAGCCGTTATAGATCAGCACATTGTGATATTTGAAGATCAATGATGATCTATGGACCGGCTATGTTACTGACTCCCTGAATACTACTATTGCGACTTAGGTCCTTCGCTTGATTTTATTTGGGTATCTGCTGACGGAATTGGATTAGTTGGGGGATTCAGCTAAAAACCATTGGATCCACTTAGATCCTTCTGGCTCAGAGCTCTGGGTTACATTAAATCTCAAATCCTAGCCAGATTTAAGTAAGATACGAAATCTCTGGAGGCAGAAGTAAGAGAGAGATAGAAGAACCTGACGCTAGATGCCTTAACTCTCCAAAAGAACAAAAAAAAAATATATATGTAGGACTCTGACACTAGAAGTTTAAACTGTCCGAGAGACCAAGACATAGTTCTATTGGACTCTGACACTAGAAGCTGAACTCTCCAAGAGGACAGGAAATACTTCTGTCGGACTCTATGGTGTCTGTATAGTTGGCTTAAGGGTAACTATAGAGATTCCAAGCAACATAACGATATTTTTTTATATTTAGTACCAGCACTCAGGGGATTATCCCTACTTATGCAATGCATTGTGCTAGAACTACAAAAATAGGTTATGGGATTGGGGATCGGTGGAGTAGTGTTTGTGAACATTCGATTTGAACTTTCCTATATTGCAACTGAATGGAAAAACTTCTGCGGGAAGCTAATTCCAGAACGAATTTTCTTTGTAGTGTGTTGTTCTGCTTCTACTGGCCAATCGACTACAAAGGGATGAGCTCTAACAGATAGACGTATATTGCGTAAGAAAGTTTGAGTATCGGGAACGCGTTCCCTTTTTTCTAAAGTAGTAACGATAGAACATCGTGACGCAACCCACATTGCGGCGGTGCTTCAGTGGCTCTATAGAGTTGGATACCCTACTGTCACCGACGAAGTTTGAAAGAATTTAATCTTAACCAGTATATTTTGGGGACTTCCTCAAACGTAATTAAGATGGAAGCTCCACAGAATCCTTGTCAGAAAAGCAGTCAGCAGTAGTGGGATTGAATATAAGGCCCGATTAGCGATGTGCTTAAAGATCAATCCTCAGGCTCAAAGAAGGTGATCTGTAAGGTGGAAAATCTTATAGGTAGTCGTTTTACATCCCAATGTTCAAGGTTAATATATGGAACGGATCGACCCGTCTCTTAAAGGGTGAAGAATAGCAAATGAAATGAAGATTGTCAACCAAAGGTAGGCTCACCTTCTCTAAGACAGATATGACAGATAGTGGTGTCTAATTTCTCACAGAATCTAGGAAAAGTGTTACAATACGAAGGACCTTGTGAAACAATGCTAACGTGCGGAATAAAAGCAAAGTTAAGGATAGAGATAACTTGAGTTGAAGTCGTTGGAGGGAACTTAAGTCCCCTGCAACCGATGTGCTTAAGGATGTTGTTGCAAAGATCACTTAGCCCATATTGGGTCGACAATATGTGTGTAGTTCCCACACATTTTTCCAATTGGAACAAGGGGTGCTTCTCTCAGTCAATGAGCTGCATCCGATTATATTTTTAGACTCATTGAAAGAGACCTACGTTTTAACTCCGGCTCCGAACGGCTAATGCAAGTTTTACATAGCCTAATACTTAGTAAACAGTGGCTTTCTGAGTTATGAGGTCAACCGCATTTTTTTAAATTTTAATATTTTCAAATGGGTTCGGCCAGGAATCGAACTTGGGACCTCTGGTATGCTATGCGGATGACTAGCCTGCTATACCACGGCGATTCACAGGGTCGAGAGTATCCTAAGGGATATTGTGGGTTTTCCAGAAAAGAAAGCGCAAAGAGAAACATTTCGAGTGATGATCAATCTTCAATAAGTCGGAACATCCTCAGTTAGGCTTCTCAGATCACAACGTTCTCTATTTAAAGGTTAACCTATAAATCGGCTCTAACCTTCAAGTGATGATATATCATTCAGAGTTGAAGAATACAAGATGAGGTGGAGATTATGAATCCAATATAGAATCATCTATACTATGGCTTGGGCATGTATACCATATTAAAACAGCAGATCCGTCTAGTAAAGGTGTCTTCTTTCTTACAGAACCTAAAGAAGGTGATAGAATATGGCAGATCTTGGAATGCAATGCTAATACTTACGTACCACAATTAATAGGATAACAGAAACATTAAGGAAAAGGATGAGTTTTCTTCAACTAAATAATGAAAGTCTATGTACAATGTATCCGTTCACATGAAATCCCTGAAACTGGATACCGTGGTTTCGACCCTAACAAAGAGTTAAGTATTAAAAGCTACACAAGAATTTGTCTATTGACCTTCCTGTGTGAAAAAATGGTGGCCCAAGGGTCTTAGATTTCTTAAGACTATGCTAAGAAGGTTCTTTAAAATCAAGCGTGATGAAGGGGATTGAGAAAATTGTACAGCTTTATTCAAAGTGTATAAAAGTGATCTGAAAGAAACTCAAAGGTCCACATTTTAAACCTATCGTTAAACCATTGATTTTGAAAATGCACAATCCAGATTTGGAGGCTGTTTACAAAAGACCTTATTAAAGTTCGATTTCATCCAAAACTCTGCTGGTAGGCATGTTAACCGATAAGCAGTCATACACACAGATTATACACAGATAAAGACGTTTCCAATTGTACGTTATTGTATAAGGTCTTGCAGATTCCAAGATGGACTGTCACACATATAGCGGTCAAGACTGAACTGTTATTCAGCTGGCAAAACCTTCAACTATCTAACCTAACCTTTAGGTGTTAGTAGATACCTTCTTATAAAAGTTTAATTTTGTTGCACAGTGTTACTTTTAAAAGTTCTGATTAAATTATAAAATTTTTCCGCAAAAGAGTAAATAACTTCTCATTGAAATTTTAATTATACAAAGTACACTCACTAATGGCTATGAAAACTATTTAATTCAATAAAAAAATCTTAATTTTATTTACATATTTACTCAGGTATGTAAGTGTATGTAGTAACAGCTGTTGAAAAATCATATTCAATATTTCCTTTCTTTTCGCATGTACTAGGAGAGCCCGATGGGCAACGCTGACCAACAGAGTAACCTTGAAAAGCAAAGAAAATCATTTTATATAGTAATTTAGAGAAGAACATATAAGATTTGATCAAGATTTTTAATAGTCAAGTTTACCATTGATATACGAGATATATGGATTTATTAGATAGTAACAATAGTTCACAAAAACAATTGACTGAAGCCAAAAAATTCAACCTTCAAACTTTGTGCTTTCGAATAACAAACCAACACTTCTCGTTTGTTAATAAAGTTATGAAAAGAAAATTGGTTTTAATTTTATTTATGAATTTCTTTAACGAATTCAAGGAAATCAGTCCAATGATGGTTAATCTTAATTTCTTATTTTTTTAACCTTATCATTTAATGAATTTTAACACAATTTAAATAACTGTTTGCACTCAATCAATTTCA
>OW121740.1:21393397-21453397 GCA_933228675.1 Stomorhina lunata
ACTTATATAAGTGGTATACATTTCTTTTTGGGGGGCAAACAAATATTTTATTTTTGGTTGACCACAAATTTAAATATTTTCCTTTTGTCTTGGTTTTATTTAAATTTAAGTTTTTTTTTTCTTTTTTTACCAGAAACTCTTAAAAATTGTGCTTAAGGCTTCAATTTGTTTTAGAATTTATAATAAAATGCTAGACGAAAAATGTTGCTTTAAAAAAGTTATGATTTTATAAGTATTAAAATAAATATATATTTTTTTTTTCAAATGTTGCATTTAGGCAAGAACAATTAAGTGCTAAAGCTTTTAGTTATAACCCAGCAAAAAAATGTTGTTTATTCCAGAATGCTTTCAAAACTCATTGAAGTTGCCAAGCAGCCTACATCTAGAGCAAGCCCCATCATCATTTAGAAGCCGAGTAACTATCGATAGGTACTCGGCTTATGAATTCTATGACTCATGGGCCTTGCTCTAGATGTAATTTCAACGACTATCAATATTAATATAAATATTAGTACATATACATTGATATAGCTTCAAACTTCAAAATTAGAACTCACACATGTAGAAACTACAAATCCATAATCAGCTTAGAATTTTCTCTCCTTGAAAGTCGTTGATCTTGAATGGAGAATATTTGATAAAACAAAGAAAAAACAAAAAAAGACCTTTTTTGCATTCAAAATTTTTTCTGCTGGGTTACAAACCGACTTGATCTAATATACTAATTGTCTTTAATATCTTAGTTTATATTTTTAAGAGTAATTTAATACTATAATCTGTTGAGTAAATATTTTCTTTTCTTTATTTTTTAATAACTTTAAGTTATTTTCCTTTTATAAATATAAACTTTGGTTTTGTGCAATTGTTTTCAATTAAAACATGATAATATTTTTAGAATATCCTTTAAGATGTGGTATTTTGTTGTGTATTTGGCAAAAATAACAAGAATTATTAAGTCGGAAAATGTGTGTTAAATAAAGAGTCTTTCAACATGGACTTCCTAAATTGCCATTGCGCTGGTTGCTTAATGGATCCATATACATTTCAATTAAAATTTTTTTTATAAAAATGTTTATATCGAAAAATTTCGATACAAATTTTTATACCAAAATATTTCAGAAAAAATGTATATACTGAAAAATTAATCTAAAGATTATTATATTAAAAGATTTCTATAAAAATGCATATTGAAAATTTTTATATCAAACAGTTTATACCGAAATATTTGTACTAAAAAATGTAAA
This sequence comes from Stomorhina lunata, assembly GCA_933228675.1. NCBI lineage: Eukaryota > Metazoa > Arthropoda > Insecta > Diptera > Rhiniidae > Stomorhina > Stomorhina lunata. The sequence goes on from OW121740.1 coordinate 21,394,642, forward strand.
AATGTTTAGGCCAAAAAATTTCTACAAAATTTGTATATCTCAAAATTTCTAAAAAATATTTATATCTAAAAATTTGTATAGAAATTTTTAAATCGAAAAATTTCTGTTGAAATTTGTATACCAAAAAATTACTAAAAAATTTCTATAAAAATATTTATATCGAAAAATTTTCATAAAAATATTTTTATCGAAAAATGTCTATAAATATTATTTTATAAAAACATTTCCATATGAATTTTTATATCGAAAAATTTCTACAAAATTTTTATACCGAAAAATATCTATAAAAATTTTTATACCAAAAAATTTGTATACCGAAAAAATTATATAAAAACTTGTATACCTACCAAAAAATTTCTGTAAAAAATTTTTTACCGAAAAACTTCTATAAATATTTTTATACCGTGAAATTTCTCTAAAAACTTTTAGACCAAAAAATTTTGTACCAAAAAATTTCTATAAAAATATTTATATGGAAAAATTTCTATAAAAATTTCTATATCGAAAAATTTCTATAAAAATTTGTATACCGAAAAATTTCTAAAAAAATCTTTAATATCGAAAAATTTCTATAAAAACTTGTATAAAAAAAATTTCTTTACAAATTTCTATACCGAAAAATTTTTATAAAAATCTTTATACAGAAAAATTTTTTATCGAAAAATTTCTATAAAAATTTTGATTACAAAAAATTTCTATAAAAGTTTTTATAAAAAATTTTATATCGAAAAATTTTTATATTGAAAAAAATCTTTAAAAATTTGTATACCGAAAATTTTCTATAAAATTTTTATATTGAAAAATGTCTATAAAAATTTTCATATCAAACAATTTCTTTGCACAAAAAAAGTCTATAAAAATTTTTTTATACCCAAAAATTTCTATAACAGTTTTTGTACCGAAAAATCTCCAGCATCAGCAACTTCCAAATCAAATTTGTGGGGTTGGCGTCTTATGCTTGTAACATAAGAATCTGAGGCCAAATTATCGCATTCAATATCAATCGAAAACTCAGACTTTTAAGCAAATATTGTGAAGTGTACTTTAGGGATCTTTGAATATACTTCGATGCAAAAAGTTTCCATTTTGATTCGTTTTTAAAAACATATAGTTCAATTAAAACTCTTTTACTCTTGGTCATCTTTTGGCAAATACTTAGAAAAAAATTAAAGTAAACTGAGCATATTTTAAATAATTTTGATTATCCTTAAAGTATGCTATACAAATGTTTTGAAAATATCCAAGATTTCGATCGATATCAAATGCGGTAATTTGGGCCCTGTTCTGTTTATCTTATTCATCACTTCTTTTAAATAAACGTTTAGTAATCTATTGTTGATATTATTCAAAATATGAAAATAATTAAGCCTAAAAGTATGCAATACTTTTTATGTATGATGTTTCTTTGATATATTGTGGTGAAATTTCATGTGAATTTTATTTATTAAATCGACAGAATATACCTTTTAATTAATTGTAACCAGATCTAGACAAAGCTAACCTTCCTTTTTGTATCGAAAAATTGGGATTAAAACAGAAACAAAAAGTTATATTGAAAAATTTCTCTAAAAATTTTGTTCTTAAAAATTTTTTATAGCGAAACATTTTTTTTAAGTGACGTTTAAATGAAAAATTTCTATAAAAATTTTAATACTGTAAATTAAAAAAAAAAATATTACTGTAATACTTTAAATCACTGATATCACTAACAAGAACAGGAGCGTTAACAGTTTTAACAATTACAGTGTCTGGTAAATGTGTATCGCCAGAATTAATTTTACTATAACTAGTGATAGCAAATGATTTTTTGCCCTTAACTGCTTTAAATATGTTCATTAAAGCTTCTTATATTTATCACGAATTGCTAATTCTTGACATCAAACTTTGTAATATCAAATAAATTTTTTCACAAATCTTAAATATCAACACTTTCATTTAAACAAAATCTCTAATAAGTAACTCATTGAAATTTTTCGAACAAATGTGTCAATTAGAAAAATTAATTCGTGTCAGAAAATCGCTATTAATATTAATAATAGCTGTCATGAAAATTAAAGAATGTCGATTTTCTTATGCCTTATGTAGCGCCTCATTATATTGATGTAATTTCCATTTAAATCAATAATTAAACTATTACAGAATAATTGCACTTTAAGCGCAGCGCAATTATTCCTGTCAAAATAAGTTTTTCAATTCTATACAATTTTCAAAACAAAAGATAATAGTTCGAGGAAAAACTAGTAAAATACCAAAAAAAAAAAAACTGAAGTCAATTAAGAGTTTTACATTTATTTTTTTAGAGTTAGGGGAGTATTTACAGCTTGTAAAGTAAACAGGGATTAAGTAGAAAAGGAAAATATGTAACAAATCTAACAAATAATTAAATGGAAATAAACAAAATTTCAAAAGTTTTTATATCAGCGTAAAATTTTGAAAACTACACAATATAAATATAAAGTTTGAATCAGGAATAGCAGCCATCTGGGTATTTTTTTTTGCTAAAATATCCACAGTTTATTTTAATTGGTATACGGAGTATTCAAAACATTTCATCATATAATAAATGAATTATTTTTATCAATACCTTGATTGTTAGTATTACTACGGAACAACCGCAAACCAGAGAAGAACGCTAGTCGAGACACAAGACTAATTTGGGAATATTAAAGTTTCATGGCATCTCACAATGCATCATTGCACAATGGGATAAGATGAGAAGAAAATACGAAAATCCATTTTGAATAAAAATTTTAACATAAGCTGAGATGTTGGCCTCTTGAAATTGAATTGCTTAGTCTTTCCTTAAGATTCCCAAATTCCCATGATCCAATGAATTATAAAAAATTATAAAATTTGTATTTCTTATACGATCGGAGAGGTTGTAATATGACATTTTTGAATCAATATATAGATATCAAATCACGTCTATTTTCTCTTCAATTTCCTCCTCCCACTGTGCAGTTGGCAAACTTATTATATTGAGTTAAATCAACAAGTTTTTTCTATTATAAACTTTAGAATAGAATCGAATAAATCATAAAAAAGTTTTTAGTTCGTTGCTTGTTGCTTTCAAAACATCTACAAAACTTTTTCATCAAGGTTCTAGTTATGACTTGTGTACTTTTGTTATGCGAGTAGAAGTTGCTACCGCTAGTTGCTAGCTAAAACGGAGTCTGCCACAAATATTAGAGTATAGAAGTAGAATAATGCAAAATACCGATAAGTAAAAATTGTTATGATTGAATAATAAAGTTGGAAATTTCAAAGGGAAACTAAAAGCGCAGCAGAAGCACTATTAATTTAAAAATGAAGAATAAAAGATAAATACAACGGAATGACGAGGTAACAACATCATTCGTAAAGTAACTAAAATTTTCTATAAAAATAGAAAATTTTTGAAAAATTTCCCTTAAAATAAATTTTTTAAAATTTCCCTTAAAAAAAAATTTTTGAAAAATTAACTATAAATAAAAGGAAATTTTTTTAAAATTCCTATAAAAATAGAACATTTTTGAAACATTTCCTATAAAATAGAAAATTTTTGAAAAATTTGCTATAAAAATAGAAAATTTTTGAAAAATTTCCTATCAAAATAGAAAATTCAATAAATTTCCTATCAAAATAAAAAATTCTTAAAAAAATCTCTTATAAAAATAATTTTTATTTTTATAAAAAATAGAAAATTTAAAAAAATTATAAATTTTCATAAAAAAAATTTTTAAAAATTTTCTATTTTTATATGAAATTTTTCAACAATTTTTTTCGTATGAGTTCTAAAAAATTTTTCTATTTTTACAAAATTTTTTATAAAATTTACTATTTTTAAAGGAAAATTTTCAAAAATTTTCTATTTAACAGGAGATTTTTCAAAAATATTTTTCAAGAATTTTCTATTTTTATAGAAATTTTTTTAAAAAAATTCTATTTTTATAAAAAAATTTTCTTTTTTTATAGGAAATTTAAAAAAAATTTTCTATTTTTATAGGAAATTTTTAAAAATTTTCTATTTTATAGGAAATTTTTCAAAAATTTTCTTTTTTTATAGGAAATTTTTCAAAAATTTTCTTTTTTTATAGGAAATTTTTCAAAACTTTTTTTATTTTTATAGGAAATTTTTCAAAAATTTTCTATTTTTATAGGAAATTTTGCAAAAATTTTCTATTTTTATAGGAAAATTTGCAAAAATTTTCTATTTTTATAGGAAATTTTGCAAAAATTTTCTATTTTTATAGGAAATTTTTCAAAAATTTTCTATTTTTATAGGAAATTTTTAAAAAATTTTCTATTATTACAGGAAATTTTTCACAAATTTTCTATTATTATAAGAAATTTTTCAAAAATTTTTTATTTATATAGGAAATTTTTCAAAAATTTTCTATTTTTATAGGAAAATTTTCAAAAATTTTCTATTTTTATAGAAATTTTTTTATTTTTATAGGAAATTTTTCAAAAATTTTCTATTTTTATAAGAAATTTTTTAAAAGCTTTCTATTTTTATAGGAAATTTTTCAAAAATTTTGTATTGTTATAGGAAATTTTTCAAAAATTTTCTAATTTTATAGGAAATTTTTTAAAAATTTTCTATTTTTATAGGAAATTTTTCAAAAATTTTTTTATTTTTATAGGAAATTTTTCAAAAATTTTCTATTTTTATAGGAAATTTTTCAAAAATTTTCTATTTTTATAGGAAATTTTTCAAAAATTTTCTATTTTATAGGAAATTTTTCAAAAATTTTCTATTTTATAGGAAATTTTTCAAAAATTTTCTATTTTTATAGGAAATTTTTCAAAAATTTTTTATTTTAATAGGAAATTTTTCAAAAATTTTCTATTTTTACAGGAAATTCTTTAAAATTTTTCAAAAATTTTCTATTTTCATAGGAAATTTTTCAAAAATTTTCTATTTTTATAGGAAATTTTTCTAAATTTTTCTATTTTTATAGGAAATTTTTCAAAAATTTTCTATTTTTATAGGAAATTTTTCAAAAATTTTCTATTTTTATAGGAAATTTTTCAAAAATTTTCTATTTTTATAGGAGATTTTTTTAAAAATTTTCTATTATTATAGGAAATTTTTCAAAAATTCTCTATTTTTATAGGAAATTTTTCAAAAATTTTCTATTTTTAAGGAAATTTTTTAAAAATGTATTTTTTTATAGGAAATTTTTCAAAAATTTCCTATTTTTATCGGAAATTTTTCAAAAATTTACTATTTTTATAGGAAATTTTTTAAAAATGTGTTTTTTTTGCAGGAAATTTTTGAAAAATTTACTATTTTTATATGAAATTTTTCAAAAATTTACTATTTTTATAGGAAATGTTTTAAAAATATAATATTTTTGTAGGAAATTTTTCAAAAATTTACTATTTTTATAGGAAATTTGTCAAAAATTTACTATTTTTATAGGAAATTTTTCAAAAATGCTCCATTTTTATAGGAAATTTTTCAAAAATTTTCTATTTTTATAGGAAATTTTTCAAAAATTTTCTATTTTTAAGAAATTTTTCAAAAATTTTCTATTTTTATAGGAAATTTTTCAAAAATTTTCTATTTTTATTGGAAAATTTTCAAAAATTTTCTATTTTTATTGGAAATTTTTCAAAATTTTTCTATTTTTATAGGATGTTTTTAAAAAAATTTTATTTTTATAGGAAATTTTTTCAAAAATTTTATTATATTTTATTATATATTTAATATAGGAAATTTCCCAATAATTTACTATTTTCATAGAAAATTTTTCGAAAATTTTCTATTTTTTATAATAAATTTTTCAAAAATGTTCTATCTTTATAGAAAATTTATCAAAAATTCTCAATTTTTGTAATAGATTTTTAAAAATTTTCGATTTTTATAGGAAATTTTTCAAAAAAATTTCTATTTTTATAGAAAATTTTTCAAATATGTATTTTTGTATCTCTCATTCTTAGTTACTCTGTGTTTCTTCGTAAAATTTTTACTTCCTGTTTGCATTGTTAGTGGAACATTATAAAACCCCAATTTTATGTTGTTCAGACTTTCACTTTGTTTTTCCATGGAAACATTATTTTTTTTTTCTTTTGTTTAGTATGTGTTTTTTTTCAAAGTTTTTATTTCCGTTTTTTTTTTCTTTAAACAAAAATGTTCTTTTATTTTATCCCTCTCCTGCTTCTAGTTTTATAAATTTGCTTAAGTATCTCTGTGTGCAGATTTGTTAGAGTAACAAATCTGCTGATTTAATATAAGGAGTTTTAACAAACGACTAACAAACAAACAAATCAGCAAGTAAATCCAATGACAAAATCAAATGTTGATAGAAAGAATGAAGTCTCTTAAGCTAAAACTTTATTTATTCTTTTGTTTTTTTTTTTTAACCATAAGATCTATGATTTTGTGCAGCTTAAAACTTGGAAAGATGCATTCGAATAAAATGAAATGTCTTCAATATATTTTTTCTGTTTGAGTTGTACACTGAAGATTATAAGAAAAATATATATGTATATACGTTTGGTTGTTGACGGAAATTAGTTGTAAATTTTACAGTGATTTTGGTTTAATATTATAGTAGTTTCTGTGAAATGTAAGAAAAATCTGTATATGTATATAAAAATATAATTTAAAGCTGTAGGAAACTTTGAATAAGGTAATGCTTTTATGTACTGAAATAAGTATGTATTACTTACCTTATAAGTATATTAAAATATTTTCTTTCTTTATTATAATCAAGTACCTACCATTGTTAGAAAAAAACTTAGTCTCATATATTATTGTTCAAATACATTATCCATGAATAATATAGTTTGTTTCTATTTTTGAAAAATGATTATTCAACAAGTTTACTTTTAACATTTTCATTGTAGATATTTGCATTTCAATTTTAGTATCTACAGGCAATATCTGCTGATGCTGACACATTTTTTTTTCAATTCACCTTCAGATTTTAAATAAGCGCAAAATTTCACACAAAAAGCATTGCATAGCTTAGGGCATAAACTTAAAAAAATATACAGTTTTAAATGTTATAAATACGTTAGTAAGTTTATTCATTTGTTTGTTTTTTAATGCATTAATTACGATTAAACAGGTCAGTTGATTATGATAAAAATCTGTTAATGTGAATAAAATTAAACAGACAAGGTAGGCTATTATAAAAAAAATACAATGCGGTAATGGGTCTAAATGGGCAAAATTTAATATAATAATAATATAAAATTTTTGAAAAAATTGCTATAAAAATAGAACATTTTTGAAGTATTTTATAAAAAAAAAATTTAAGAATTTCCTATAAAACTAGAAAGTTTTTGATAAATTTCTTATAAACAGAGACAAATTTTTAAAAATTTCCTATAAAAATAGAACATTATCAAAAAATTTAATATAAAAATAGAAAATTTTTAAAAATTTCCTATAAAAATAGAAAATTTCCTATGAAAATAGAAAATCTTTTAAAAATGTCCTATAAAAATAGAAATATTTTGAATAATTTCCTATTTTTTTTAAATTTCCTAAAAAATAGATTATTTTTACAAAATTTCCTATAATAATAAGAAAATAAATTATCCAATAAAAATAGACAATTTTTCAAAAATTTCCTTTGAAAAAAAAGAAAATATTCAAAAAAGTTTCTTTAAAAATATAAAATTTCCTATAATTTCTATTTATTTATTTTCTTTTTATGTTCAAACAATTTCATATAAGAATATAAATTTTTAATAAATTTCCTGTACAAATTTTCTTTTTTTTATAGAAAAGTAAAAATTTTTTATCTTAAAAAAATAGATTCTATTTTCACAGAAAATTTTTCAGAAATTTTTTATTCATGTATATTTTTTCTTTTTTTTTTTTGTAAAGATTTTCAATAACTTATAATAAAATTTTATAGGACTTGAGTCTTCTATTTTTATCAGAACCTTTCAAAAATTTTCTAGTGTTGTAAGAAATTTTTTAAAAAATTTTCTGTTTTTATATGTAACTTTTCAAATTTTTTTATTTTTATAGGAAATATTTAAAAAAAAAATTCATTTTTATAGGAACATTTTTCAGAAAATATTCTCTTTTTACAGGAAATTATTCAAAAATTGTATATTTTTATAGGAAATTTTTCAAACATTTTCTATTTTTATAGGAAATTTTTCAAAAATTTTCTATTTTTATAGGAAAATTTTCAAAAATTTTCTATTTTTATAGAAATTTTTTTATTTTTATAGGAAATTTTTCAAAAATTTTCTATTTTTATATGAATTTTTTCAAAAATTTTCTATTTTTATAGGAAATTTTTCAAAAATTTTCTATTTTTATAGGAAATTTTTCAAAAATTTTCTATTTTTATAGGAAATTTTTCAAAACTTTTCTATTTTTATAGGAAATTTTTCAAAAATTTTCTATTTTTATAGGAAATTTTTCAAAAATTTTCTATTTTTATAGGAAATTTTTCAAAAATTTTCTATTTTTATAGGAAATTTTTCAAAAATTTTCCATTTTTATAGGAAATTTTTCAAAAATTTTCTATTTTTATAGGAAATTTTTCAAAAATTTTCTATTTTTATAGGAAATTTTTCAAAAATTTTCTATTTTTATAGGAAATTTTTCAAAAATTTTCTATTTTTATAGGAAATTTTTCAAAAATTTTCTATTTTTATAGGAAATTTTTCAAAAATTTTCTATTTTTATAGGAAATTTTTCAAAAATTTTCTATTTTTATGGGAAATTTTTTAAAAATTTTTTATTTTTATAGGAAATTTTTCAAAAATTATCTATTTTTAAAATTTTTCAAAAATTTTCTATTTTTAAAATTTTTCAAAAATTTTCTATTTTTAAAATTTTTTAAAAATTTTCTATTTTTATAGAAAATTTTTCAAAAATTTTCTATTTTTAGAGAAAATTTTTCCTTTATAGGAAATTTTTCAAAAATTTTCTATAAAAATAGGAAATTTTTCAAAAATTTTTTATTTTTATAGGAAATTTTTCAAAAATTTTCCATTTTTATAAGATATTTTTCAAAAATTTTCTATTTTTATAGGAAATTGTTCAAAAATTTTCTATTTTTATAGGAAATTTTTCAAAAATTTTCTATTTTTATAGGAAATTTTTCAAAATTTTCTAATTTTTATGGGAAATTTTTCAAAAATTTTCTATTTTTATAGGAAATTTTTCAAAAATTTTCTATTTTTATAGGAAATTTTTGAAAAATTTTCTATTATTATAGGAAATTTTTCAAAAATTTTCTATTATTATAGGAAATTTTTCAAAATTTTCTATTTTTATAGGAAATTTTTAAAAAATTTTCTATTTTTATAGAAAATTTTTCAAATATTTTCTATTTTTATAGGAAATTTTTCAAAAATTTTCTATTTTTATAAGAAATTTTTCAAAAATTTTCCATTTTTATAGGAAATTTTTCAAAAATTTTCTATTTTAAATTTTTGAAATAAAAGACTGAAATATTATTTTAAAAATATTTGATTCTATTTATTATTTACGTATGTATGTATTTGTGTATTTTCTTTAAATATTGTTTTAAATATTTGGGATATTTGAACTATATTTTCACTTTTAAGTATTTCCTTGCTTTTCTTTCATAAAAATATGATTAATTAAACAAGTTTAGCTTATATATAGAAAATAATGACTCTTAAATCAAGGCTTAAATATATAAATTTAGTCTTAAGTTACTTAATTAATTCTAAGAATATTTTTATGTTTCCAAGACACTGTGCGTTGGAACAATGCACTAGCAATAGCAATATTTTATTCTTTTACAATACTAACTTGAAGAATATGTGGTAGAATTAAGTTGTTAGATATAAAATAAATATAAATATTTACAGTAGAAAAATCAAATCATATTTAGTACTTGAATTCAAGCCACAAATACTAAGTCAACACCTGACAGTTGATGATTTGCATATTTTATCGCTTGTCTGTCTATCTGTGTGTGTGATTGTGTGTGTTATCTCCTTCTTGCTAAGACTCACTTGTGCTTTAGTTCCGTGCGTACGGTTCCTGTTGAGGATGAAGTTTCTGAAGATGTTGATGATGATGCTGAGGATGTGGTAGAATCTGATTGTAGTGACGATGAGGATGACAAGGATGAAGCTGAAGTTATTGATGAGGTTTTGTTATTGAAACATGTCTTTGTTTGCACTGATGGTGCCTTATCATAACTTTTGCAATTACTCTGAGCGGAAGAAGTTAAAGATGAAGGTGTTGATGATGTTGTTGTTGCTCCCATTGCTGCTGTTGCTGTTGTTCGTGTACAAGAATTTGATTTCATTGCTGCTAATGAGGTTGATAATAATGCTGGTTGTATTGCTTGTGATGATATTGGTGTTGCTGTTGTTTGTGCCGATAAAGTTGAGGATAATACTTTTGTTGCTGATAATTCTGTTTGTGTGGGTATATTTGTCACAGCTCCTCCTGCTGCTGCTGTTGTCAATATATTGTTAGGTGTCGTTATTGTTGCCTTGGGTATTATATTTGCATTTGTTTTATCAATATTGTTCGTTTGTTGATGTTGTTGCTGCTGTTGTATTGATGCCACATTTGCATTTCTATGCAATTGTGGTATACGTGTTTGTTGCAATACCATTGCTGTTGCTCCTGCTGCCGCTGTATCAGGTGTTTGCAAATTTTCTCTAGATGACACTTGATTGTCGTGTTGTACCTTTGGCACAACCTGACAGCAATTAGTTGTATCTTTACAATTGTTTGTAATATTAGTGTTGGCAAAGGCCTGAGAATTTACAACAGCTCCTAAGGCTCCTCCGCTACCACCACCACTGCCATTGCTGTGATTTTCATTTAAATTGGAATGTATTAGACTAGCATTAGATGTTGCTGCTAACACTTGTGTATTACTTGTTACTATTCGTGGTATATGTGACTTTCTAGGTTGGGCATATACAATTCCTGGCGGCAGTGTTGTCGCTGTCGCTGTACTAGAGTCATTTATCATGGCCATGGGCTTTGTATAGTAGAGAGGTGTTGTTGGCTCTGAATTGCAACATGTGGGCTGATGTTGATTATTTTCCAGAGGTGCTTGTATACAGTAAACCCTTTCCGTAAGATGTTTTGAGCTTAAATCTCTTTCGGGTGTCTCATATTGGGGTCTATGGGATTCAAATGATTGAAATACTGATGGTAGCTGTTGGTGCTGGTGGTGGCTTATAGTTGGTAATGTTTTTATTTCTTCTAGATAGTTTGTTACTTTGGGTTTTTCCAAGTTGGCTGGCTTGTTTTGTCTCTTCAAGGTTGAGTAGTAGCCCTCAGTGGGCTTTAATGATCCCACTATTAAAGTATTTTGTGTTATTTCCGGCTCCTCCTCCTCTTCTTCATTATAGTCATGAGCCACCATTAAAGGTGAAGTTGTTATATTATTACTATTTCTTCTGCCCGGCGAGGGTTTCCTTCCCAAGGTGGCCACTGTTCTGGGTGGGGGCAGTGGTGGCTGTATTACTCTTCCCTGACCAAAATAGGGTATATAGGCATTTGGTGGCAAAGAGTTTCTTTTATAGGTTGTGCTCAAATCCCGGGTCATGGGGGATTCGGTATCTCTTTCATTTTGCATGAAAGTGGGCAAAACTTTGGGATATTTTCTTCTTTTGATAACATTGAGCTGTTGTTCAGGTGTTAGAGCCTCTAGGGGTACATCTTCGTAATCATTATCCTTACTGGTAACATTAATATCTTGAAGGTCATTATCTTCATTGGATATAAAACTGGTGACCTTTTCATTTTGATTGTAATACATATCCACCGGATCTGAGCGGGAGTGCTGATGTATGGGCTGACTCAGTTCAGCCACACAGGCCTCCGTAACAGCCGAATGTTGCCGGGTGAGATTATAGCAACTGTTATCTAAAGAATCTTGAGGTGTTAGCAACTCTTGATCCTCTACCTCAATATCTTGGCAGATAATAATATTACGGCCATCTTGCTTCATTTTGGTAACCTCTATGGGTTCCTGTTCGGAAATACCACTTCCCCTGCCCTCAGGTGTGGCATCTATGGCCACACTTACCTTGCAGGGCTGAGTTTTGCCAAACGAGCCACTTCCTCTCAAAGAACTAGAGAAGGAGGAGGACTTCTTAGAATTCCGGCCACTACTGGGTCTTCTCTGCAAAGTAGCCTGCTTGTGGGGCTCGGTGGTGGTAATCCACTCACTGACCTTGGTATGAGTATCCACTGTAGAACAGCTTAATTGTCTTGTTATCTTAAAACCATTAATGGGTGATCTTTCTGTCTTTACTTGCTCATAGGTATTAGACTTTCTCATGGTATCCATTATAAAACTATCCTCACCATCTTCTCCTGGATGAGTGGTATTGGTCTTGGAGCGCTTTAAATCATCATCTGTCGTGCCATCATAGCTAAGAATGCCTCCCCCTAATTTACGCTGTAAAGTCTTGGTTTTCTTTTTCTTTTGCATTAAGAAAGTGGAATAGATAATGACATTCAAGATGATGAACACTATGATTAGGCCGATTAATAAATGTAAAGTGGTTTCAGATCTAGCCACATGCTCCTCACTGTCAGCCTCATCACCCGATGGCTTAACATCTTCATTTACATAATTGCCTGTGTTTGTCTTGTCTTCATAGTATTTTGACTCATAACCAAGACCTTGTGTTTTAGCCAAACCTCCACCACCACTAACACCACTACCACCACCCGCTGAGCCTCCACCTTTACCTCCACTAAAGTATGTGTCAAATTGTCTAGAACCATAAATGCTAGCAGATGGTGAATGCGTGGTATAAGCCATTTTCTTGGTATAACCATTATAATGTATCTCATAGCCTTGAGCTTCATCCTCACCATTATTAGCTAAACCTACGCCCTCCTCACCCCCATTGCTGGCCATTACCATACCCTTATACTGGGTGGAGGGTGGTGCATTATACATATTTTCGGCCTGTGATTCTTTGAGTCCTGCATAGGGTTCTTGCAGTAGATGTTTTAAAGTTCTTACCGGATCTTCAGCACCATTATCACGTGTACCAAATTTATTCATATGACCGGTTATTACATCTACTTTTGCTCCATAACGTTTGGGATAAATTGCTGTAGTTGCGCCCGAGGCAGCATAACCATTATCATAGTTATTGTTGTTGTTGTTGTTGTTATTGCTATTTCCATTACTATTGTAATTGTTAGTTTGCAAAAAGGGCTGCTGTTGAATTTGTGCAATTTGATTGAGTTCATCGGGCAATTCTTTATTCCAAAAATTCATATAAACCTGTCGATATTTGTAACCCACGGAAGGTGGTATGCCTGTTTTAAAATACAAAAAAAAGGAAAAAGGTTAAAGGTTAAAGAAGGAAATTATATTTTTTTATATATTTTATAACTTCATATAGAAATTGTTTTTTTTTTTTTTCAAACTTATAACTATAATTTTATGAAATATTCAAATAGTTCGTGTTTTCACTTCTTTTTTGTGTTGGCCTTTAAAAGGAAAAATTGAATAGAATTGCTTTTTCTTTATTTATTGCCGTCTCTAGTTAGAATATATATGCTTTACATTATTTATAAGAAAATTCTTTTGGATTATTGAACTTTTTCCTAAGTTGGGTAATAAAAAGTAACCCAGCAAAACTTTGGTAATGGCAAGTACTCTGATAACTGGTTACCTTGTAACGACTACAACATACCATCCGAATAAATAATAAGTTATTACAGAAGTACTTATTTGTAATTAAGATGGTAATTTAAACTGAATGGCCCCTGTTCAAATCCCACCAAGGGCAACAATTTTTTTTAGTTTTTTTTTTTATTAAAAGAGTCTTTTTAAATGATTTTTGAATTTTAAGAACTTAAATATTATCTTCTGTACAAAAAATTTGTAAAACTAACTCACGTTAATGAAAAAATACCTTCATGAGTCAATTTTGATAATGTAGGGGATGTTGAATACCAAACACGATTCTAATTGGTCTTAACTTGGTAAGCCCAACTTATCTGGGTCATCTTTCATCTCAACTGTAGACACACACCTCCTCATGGTATCACCCGGGGAGCTAGTTTAACACCCATTAATATTGTGAGTTAACATGTTCTGAGAGTTGTCCCATAAGATCGATAAAAATGGGTTAGGATTACGGGCTAGTAACCCTCTCTTGAAAAAAATACAATGAAGAGGATAAAATTAGAATTGAAATGTCCCACTACCTAATGTTAGAGGAGGATGTCCGAAACTTCGATAGAAAGACCTAGTAGAGGAACATTTTTCAAAGATTGGCCTATAAAATTGGAGAATATTCGCACAAGATCGAAATCCATGGAATTCTAAAATATGCTCGGATTTTGACCTTAACAGGTTGTAACATTTAAGTAAGTAAGAGTCAATCTTATGTAAAAACTTATACAAAAAAGAAGATTTTAATTGTTTAAGTTTTAAAATAATTTTAAAAAAGTTTTAAAATAATTACAAAAAATCGTATACAAATATTTTTCCAAAAATTACAACAAAGCAAAACAAAAACAGGGAAAAACAAAGTTATTTTCACATGATTTTGGATCTAAAAATAAAAATTTTTTATATTAATTATAAGCTGCTAAGTTTTCAACATATGAAGTGACTCAGTGGAAGAGTCTCTGCCTAGCAGTCGGAGGGTTTGGGTTCGAGCCCCCATGGGATCATAAAAAAAAATTGTATTTCGTTTAAAAATATATGTTTTTAATAAAACAACAACAAAAAAGTTGTTGCTGTTGTTGTTGTTGCTTTCAAATTGCTTACTCAAGTCATTAATTTTCTGCAATTGGTAAGTACTTGCCTCCAATGACATCCCCATGTTAATATATTGACTTAAACAGCGAATGAGTGAGTAGTTCGTGTTCAATAGTTTAACTGTTTAACTCATTATTTGGTAATGAAAAGTTTTACTGGGAAGAGTTAATAGAAATTTTGGGCACTTAAGTAAAGGAAATTTACTTTAAAGTAATTTAAAAAAAGTAAAAAAAATATGTTCTAATATAAAATATCGAAAAAAAATTAATATTTTCTAACAAAAGTATAAAAATAAATTTAGTAACAAGTTTGGAACATATTGGAAATTTTTTGAAAGTTGCTAATAGTTCTTCCTAATTTGAAATAAGTAAAAACTGGCAAAACTCTATTAATTTTGCAAGAATTCCTCTAAATTACCAAAAATTTAATCAAAATTAGAAGAGTTCACAAGTGTTATTTTTCAAGTCTTAAGGCAACTTTTAGGTAAAAAAAAAACTTCAAAAGTTTTCAAAAAATTTTTGCTTATAACTTATGTATTGCTATTGACCCTTTCAGCCCCGAATTATTTATGGAGGAGTAACAAAATAAATTCTAAATTATTTAAGTTTGCGTATGTTTTGTAATTAAATGAAATAAACAAAAATTGCAATTAATTAAAGTTAAATGGATATGGTAAAGGATATATAAAATGTTGCCTGTAGGCAACATTATGAATGCAATTTTTTATATGTTAATCAGAGTGACAGTGAAAATAATTTTCATGACTTTTTACGTTTTTCAACTGAATATTGTAACAACAGTTCTAAGAGTTCAGTGCTGAAGATTTGAGACAAATCGGACAACGCTGTGGTGCGGGTGCAAAGTTTAAGAGCTCATTTATATGGGGAAACATTATAAGAAAAATGTTTCATTAAAGAAAACTAACACCACCTTATTTTAAATAGTCAAATACAAAAATCCATGAAAAAGTTTTAGAGTTATTGCAATTTTCCGGAAAAGATTCGAACCAAAATATTTTTGGTATATAAAAAAAAAAAAAATCCAAAGTTAGACATGATTTATGATCTAATGCCTTGATAGTATAAAATAAATCAGTTTTGTTAATACACAATAAAATTCATTTTTTTTTCCATTTTGGAAAATTGTACATTTTCTAGATTTCAAAAATCATTTTTTAACTTTTCAAAAATTTTGTAAAACAATTATTTAAAAGAAAGATTATAATATTCTGCTGCGTCGAATCTTATATACCCAACATCAAGTTGTGTTTAACTTATGTAGTTCCTAATTATAAGTCGTCATAGCTATTACAATTGTAGTAAATCTATCAACAATAATGTGATCTCCGGGGCGGGGTTATATGAGAGCTCGAACTAAATGTGAACCGATTTCGTCCATACACAACTTTCTCAAGATATGGAAAATACTTTTGTAAAATTTTGTCCCTCAAACTGTTTTCGTTAAGGCGCAATTGCGCTTTTATCAGACGGACAGACGGAAATAAACCCCCTTTTCTGTTGGTATTTATTTTTGTATTTCCGTAAGTTTTTTATATGGGAGCTATGGTCAACTGATGACCTATTGCTCACTGGCTAGCATTAATATAAAACTTCATTGTGCTAAATTTAGTGGCCAAAGCTGTTACAGTTTATCATTTATTGGCATTTAAGTGTATTTTGGTTAAAATTTAGGCTGTTTCCCAAAGTTTCTTGTATGAGAGCAATGGTTAAATATCAACCTTATATATACTAACTTTTATCATCAGAGTTGTTATAGTTCGTACTTTATTATCAAATAAGCGATTAGCCTAGACGAGGTTATACGGAAGCTATGATCAAATGTGAAACGATTTTGCCCGACTTCAATACTAAAATTGTCAAAGAAATTTCTGTGACCTATATCCTTTCGTTAAGGTTTTTATCGTGCCAACAACAGAAAGACAGGCAGGCAGACAGACAGACAGACAGACAGGCAGACTGGCAGACAGACAGAAAGACAGACAGACAGACAGACAGACAGACAGACAGACAGACAGACAGACAGATAGACAGACAGACAGACAGACAGACAGACAGACAGACAGACAGACAGACAGACAGACAGACAGACAGACAGACAGGCAGACAGACAGACAGACAGACAGACAGACAGACAGACAGATTTTTCTACAGAAAAATTTTTATAATAAAAATTTTTCTATAGAAAAATTTTATAATGAAAATTATTCTATAGAAAAATTTTTATAATGAAAATTATAATTTTTTCTATAGAAAAATTTTATAATGAAAATTTTTTCTATAGAAAAAATTTTATAATGAAAATTTCTTTCTATAGAAAAAATTTTATGATGAAAATTTCTTTCTATAGAAAAAATTTTATAATGAAAATTTTTTCCATAGAAAAAATTTTATATTTTTTTTTTATTTTATTTTTTTTATTTTATTTTAATGAAAATTTTTTCTATAGAAAAAATTTTATAATGAAAATTTTTTCTATAAAAAAAATTTTATAATCAAAATTTTTTCTATAGAAAATATTTTATAATGAAAATTTTTCTATACAAACATTTTAATGAAAATTTTGCTATAGAAAGTTTTTTATTTTGAATATTTTTCTATACAAAAATTTTTATTATAAAAATTTTTTATTATGAAAATTTGTTCATAGAAAATTGTTTATTATGAACATGTTTCTATAGAAAAATTTTTATAATGAAAATTTTTCTATAAAAAACAATTAGTAAGAAAAATTTGTCGATAAATAAAAATTTATAATAACAATTTTATAATGAAAAATTTCTATTATAAAAATTTTTTAGTGAAAATTTGTCTATTAAAAAAAATTTTGTAAGGAAAATTTTTTTATAGAAAAAAAATTGTTATGAAAGTTTTTATATAGAAACAATTTTCAAATGAAAATTTTTTATAAAAAAAATTTTCAACGTAAATTTTTCTATACAAAAAAATTTTGTAATAAAAATTTTTCTATAGAAAAAATTTTCCAATGAAAATTTTTCTATAAATATAGGGTTTAATTTTTTTTACAAATAAATTAACACTATTACCATCATTGGTTACTTCTTCAATTTTTAAAATTTAATTAAGTTCAAATTTGTGTTAAAAATTTAATCCTTTTAAATATATTCTTACACGAGTTCCCATTTTTTTTCCTTTATTAGTTAAATGGAATTTTGTTAATATTCTTTCATGAGTATAATTCTTAATTTGTATTTATTTAAGTGGCTTAAAGCGTTTTTTAAACTTTTTATAAACTCCTTAATTTTTGCTGGTTTTTTTACTTAGAAATTTATTCATCTTACCAATATTCATGTAAGCTTGTGAGCGTTTATTAAATTCCGGCCATTCCAAATCATAACGATCCCATTCTAAGGCATGTAAATTAATGAAGTTACCCTTCCAGGGAGCTTTGGGGTTGCTAGAAAAAGGGATAAGAAAGTTAAAGAAAATTAGAAAATTTTAAAATTGAAAGAAAAATAAGAAAAAATTATCTCTTTTAAGCTTTTTTTGGAATAATGCTAAGACATTAAGGAAATGGCTAAAGTTTTTTAAATCCATCAAACTAAAAATTCAATTTCTTTAAAAAAAAACTTAAGCTATTCTTGGCTAATAGTGACGATAACTTCGTCATAGTCTAATGCATAAAAAATATTTCATTCATTTTTTTTTTTCTATACATAGACAAGTGCAAAGTTTCTAGGTAATCATATCAGCTGCCATGAGAATAAACAACCAAAATGAAACTTCATTTTCCCAGAACATCGGCTATTACTTTCTAGAACGTATTTGCTGGAAATGTCACTGCAACTGTCACTATAAGGACATTATTGTTATTATTTTCAATTTTCTCTTGTGAGCTAGTTTTTTTTTCTTAGATTTCCTTAACTTCTAAAAGCTTTAGAACTTTCTTTTAACTCGATAGTTATTTTGCAAAAAAATACAAGTGATACTAGTGAGAGAAAAAAATTATGGGACAAAAGAAGAAAAAAAGTGTATAAGTGGGTTGGGATCGACCCTATGATATCCTACATTACAGAGGATGATCGTAAGTAAAGTTGATCGAGATAAACGTAACTGTAAAGAAGTCTAAGGAACGCATGTATTAGAGTGGGTGATGATCGAGCCTGCAACAACTTAAAACAACAACTAAATGACCGTTTTAAGCAGTGGTTTAAACCGAATTTTAGAGTCGATATGTGATAACTGAATACTTGTAGCTCCATCACAATATGGTATTCGAACTGTTTTCCCATCTACCGGAGCACAGTGGTCTAAAACAGAAAAAAATTGGTAATAGAGCAGTTACTTCAATGCTGTAAGTCTGATTGCATCAATATGTATCAATAGAAAATTGTTGAGGAGGACCCAAGCTTTTTGAATTTTGGATTTATGGTTACCCTGTGTTTAAACACGGTGAATCATTGGCCGTCTAAGTAGACCACCTCAGATGTATACAAGTTTTTAGACCGTGTAGCTCTTTTATTTACTGTCCAATATTTTTGATTTTTTACATTTTGGAATGAGCTTAAAAAAACAAAGAAAAAATGTAATCATTTTACTAAAATAACTGCTATGGGTTTTAAGCAGAGACCGAATATTAATACTTTTAAAACAATATTTTCATATTTTAATCCATACAAAAACAATCATTGAAGTTTAAAAAATAATAAATATCCCCGAAGATTTTTAATTGTTCAAAAAATTTTGTATCGTTATTCAATCCGATGAAAATAAAAAAGAAAAAAAATCGTTTGGGATATTTATCAGTTCAAAATTATTTTCATCTTTTTTCATCCGATTAAAAAAAAAAATTGGTAGAAAATATTCAAATTTTATTTGTGTATTTGTCCTGGTTTCATTCATCATAATGTTCTTGCATAGATTAGGAAACTCCAAAATCCTTGCGCTAACTGCCGTAGCAGGGGGATTTCTCGCATGATTACCCCTTGGAGTAGTATATTCTGTAATATTGTTTCTTTTAATGCTTAAAACATCGTGAGTGCTAAGTCGGTGGGTGATGGGTCCAAAGACACAAGGCACGTTTGTATAGCGAGCCGCTCGATGCGAGACTGAGGCCCGCTTACAGCCGCAACTAACATGTTGAACCGACGCTGCATTTTCGTACTTTACGAAGTACAATTATCTTAGACCCTTAGACCATATACGTTGGAATGGTTCTTAGATAACTCCCTTTTTTATTAGCCCTGACCTAGAATCCCACACTGGTTGTTTACCGCATCTAAAACTAGGTTGCTAAGGTTTCCAGGATGTACCACGAGAAGGTTAGAGTGGGATTTGGATACAGTTCTTACCTGGTAGCTAGAGACGTCAGGCAATTCTGCATCCTTCCATTCCCTGTGCTCCACTGGGAGCCATGAATGACAGAAGAGGAAGATTTGTCCTGGTATCAAAAGTCTTTAGGACGTTTAAATAACAATAAATTCAATTATTGTTGCAAATTATATGTTGAAATGGTTTTGCGAGTCAAATAAACCACCAATAGTTCCATTAGGACTATTAGGTTTAACTTCGATGTCCTAAAACATTGCAATTAATTGGAAACATATTCATACATTCATTGTTAAAAGTTTTATAATTTCAAAAATATTTTATTTTTTAAAGTCAAAACAGAAGTTCAAAAATAAAACAATCAATAAAATATTTTTCTGTTCGGATATTTATCGTTCAAGATATTTAAAATTTTCATCATGAGGGATATTTATATTTCAAATATAAATCCCTCATTTTTATTCATCGATCGAAATGAAAATAAATTTTCATCGACAATGATATTTATAATGGGTGTTTTTTTTAGAGGTATAGAACTTCGAATTGAAATAAAACACAAGAAAATCGTTTTAATGTCCATCAATTTGGCTTTATTGGAAGGAAAATTTTATGCCATTAATGTTTAAATATGATTTCGGGCATGTGGCCGCCGCGGCTGGCTCGAATAAAGCCAATTCTACAGGTCCAATTTTCAACTACTTTTTCGAGCATATGGGACCGTATGTTGGCAATAACGCCACGAATGTTGGCTTCCAAGTCCCCTAACGTTTCTGGTTTGTTGGCGTAGACGAGCGACTTCACATATCCCCAAAGAAAATAATGCAGTGGTGTCAAATTGCACGATCTTGGTGGCCAATTGACATCATCGAATGTTTCCTTCAATAAATCAATTGTGACGTGCGCAGTGTGGCATGTAGCGCCGTCTTGTTGGAACCACAACTCATCCACATTCATGCCATCCAATTGGGGAACAAAATAGTCGGTTATCATGGCTCTATACCGATCTCCATTTATGGTAACTGACTCTCCAGCATTATTTCGGAAGAAGTATGGCCCAATGACTCCACCAGCCCATAGAGCACACCAAACAGTCAGTTTTTGTGGATGTAATGGCGTCTCAAGGGTCTCATGTGGATTCTCTTCACTCCAAATGCGGCAATTTTGCTTGTTGACGTATCCATTCAACCAAAAATGAGCCTCATCACTGAACAAAATTTTGCGATGAAAATCAGCATCGAGATCAATCTCATTTTTGGCCCATACACCAAAATCACGACGTATTGCATGGTCTCGCGGCTTTAATTCTTGCACAAGCTGGATCTTGTAAGGTCGCAAGCCAAGATCTTTGCGCAAAATCTTCCATAAAGTTGATGGACAAAGCTCCAATTGCTGTGCACGGTGGCGAATCGATTCATTCGGGTCCTCTTCAACACTTTGCTCTACAGCGGCAATTGTTTCTTTGGTGCGCACTGTTCGACGTCGCTGCGGATGCGTATTATCACATAGAGTAAACGTAGTGCGAAAACGATCCATGGTTAACCGAATTAATTGCTCTGATGGACGATTATGTCGACCATAAAATGGACGGAGCTTGCGGTAAACTTCGCGAACTGAACCATTATTTTCGAAGTAAATTTGCACGATTTGCAAGCGTTGTTCTTTTGTCAATCTGTTCATGATGAAATGGCAAACCAAACTAAATATTAATCACTTGACAGCTGACAAAATGGCCACCAGTTAAAAAAGTGATGCCAACTTAAAGTTCTATACCTCAATAAAAAACACCCGATACTTGATTGATTTAAAAAATAAAACAATATTCGGTCTCTGGTTTTAAGTTATTTCATTTCAAAAATAAAAAAAATATTTTTCTCTTCGCCTTTTTTTAGTTTTTGGCCCATTGTGCATTTGCATACATATATGCATACACTTTTCAGTTCTTTTATGCTTCTTGCCCAGAAGTGACACCTGAACCCGTTAGAAAAGTGATGGCTGAAACTTCTTCTTCTGTTATCCTTGACTCCCAGTGGAGCATAGGGTCTCAACCATCCTGTTATATCGAACTTTATTGCGAGATGTTAGGCATACATCATTCCATGAATAGTTTGCTACTTGTAACTCCGCATCAATTGACCTTCTCCACGTCTAGCAGGTGCACCAACGAACGAAGCGCTTGTCGAGCAATGTTGGTATTTGCCCTTCGTAGTGTGTGGCCTATCCACCGCCATTTCAGTTGACATACCTCTATAGAAGAAGGGATTTGGTTTGTAGCGTTTAGTAGATCTTCATTTTTTATGCGATTAGGCCACCATATATTAAGGATTTGCCGCTAGCATTTGTTTGCAAAGGTATGTAGGCGCTTATCGATGACATTTGTGCGTTTCCAAGTTACGCAGCCCTAATACAAGTTGGACTTGACATTCGTATTATATATTCGTAACTTAGTTGTTGTTAATATTTGCCGAGATTTCCAAATAGCTCGGAGAATGCCGAATGCAGATTTTGCCTTATTAATACGCGATTCAATATCCTCGTCGGCACCACCTTTTGTAGATACCAAACTACCAAGATAATAAAAGGTACTTACACATCCAATAACCTCGTTATCCACATTGATGTGTGGCGACGGGGTTGCGCCATAGCCTCCAGGCATAATCTTTGTCTTGGAAATATTGATTTCCAGCCCAGCTGCCCGAGATTCAACAGTAATCGCGCTAGTGTTTTCTTGAAGGTTGCCTGAGCTTTGGCTTAGAAGACATACGTCATCAGCGTATTCCAAGTCCTCGAGTTGCTTAAAGGGTGCCCATTGGATACCACGTCTACCATTCAGTGCCTCGCGCCTTTTATTGTCGATGACAAGGACAAAAAGTATGGGTGATAAGATACATCCTTGTCTTACTCCAGTAGTAACTTCGAACGGATTAGACAATTTACCTTTATGTAGAACCTGACATTTAAAGTCCACGTACATTGCCCGAATTAAGTTCAGAATTTTTGGCTGAAACTAAGCCCTATTTATAATCGTTGTATTGCCTTTAAAGGCAAACAGTATTGCATATAAGTCCTAAATTTCATTTCTAATCCGTTCATAAGGGCTTCCCCAAATATCGAACGATTTGGATGTTCACATTTAAATCAATTCTAAGTCGATGTTTATATATGAAGATGAGTTTCCGATCAGTATTTCTGTACTTTGCAGACATAAGCACTTGTTTGTTATGCCTTTCCAACTTATGGTAGTGTAGGGTATAAATATTAAATCTATTTGTATATACCAACAAACACTCTCCTTAAGTATTGCTAAGGAAAGGGAAAACACAAAAAATATTAAAAGTTAAAAAATTACAAAATCTCATGGTATATAATCATAATCGTAATAATAATGATTATAGTATAACGTGGTATTACTTTCCAAACAATAGCGAAAACTAAGTAAAACTCTATCACTCTGAACTACTACTTACGCTCAAGACACATATAGCGTAAGTTTAAAGGTCAAAGGATACAAAAAAGAAAAGCAAACAGACTCTTTTCTTCTGATAATCATTTGGGTAGCACTATCAAAAGTAATAATTGAAAATTTGAAAGTTTTGTTTTGTATTGGTGACTTAAGTATTTTTGCCTTTTAGCCGTCCATATACAATCATACCACCTTCGATAGATTCCCTTCCTTTCTTCTTAATTTAATATTCTTGCATGCATCTACTCTACTTATATATAGTTTTTAAGAAAATACCCTGAAATGCTTACCCAGTCTTGGCGAAATTACACCAGTATGACATTACAGCTTCGGCTAAAAGTTTTTCTTGTGCTGTATACTGAGTGCCGTGAAAGAGACCAGCGGATGTCAACGGTGCACCAAACACAAATGCTAACTCTTCACCCGCTATACTATGAGGCAACTGCAATGGCAAAGAATAAAATAATATAAAAATAAATGTTTAAAATGTAATATTCAAAAATTCTCCAAGTTGACTCAGCAATAGAGACAATTTTTTTATCTTTTGTAGTTGTAATTTTATTATTATTTTTATTTGTAATTGGTTCTATAACACTTTGTTGCTATTACAATAGTTGGATTTTTCATTTACAAAAGTGTCACTATGAAAATCTAATTTAATCAAATTATATTAAAATTTTTTAAAGAAAATTGTCAAAAAGATTGGCATTTAGTGGAAATGAAATAAGTTTAAGGAAATGTTTATTATATTAATTTCAAGTTAATGACAGGTTCTAAATACGGCTTCTATGTCACTCACAATAAAATGAAATTTTTACAAAGAAATAAGTTTAGCTGATGACTAGACTATGACTAGACTATGACTAGACTATGACTAGACTATGACTAGACTATGACTAGACTATGACTAGACTATGACTAGACTATGACTAGACTATGACTAGACTATGACTAGACTATGACTAGACTATGACTAGACTATGACTAGACTATGACTAGACTATGACTAGACTATGACTAGACTATGACTAGACTATGACTAGACTATGACTAGACTATGACTAGACTATGACTAGACTATGACTAGACTATGACTAGACTATGACTAGACTATGACTAGACTATGACTAGACTATGACTAGACTATGACTAGACTATGACTAGACTATGACTAGACTATGACTAGACTATGACTAGACTATGACTAGACTATGACTAGACTATGACTAGACTATGACTAGACTATGACTAGACTATGACTAGACTATGACTAGACTATGACTAGACTATGACTAGACTATGACTAGACTATGACTAGACTATGACTAGACTATGACTAGACTATGACTAGACTATGACTAGACTATGACTAGACTATGACTAGACTATGACTAGACTATGACTAGACTATGACTAGACTATGACTAGACTATGACTAGACTATGACTAGACTATGACTAGACTATGACTAGACTATGACTAGACTATGACTAGACTATGACTAGACTATGACTAGACTATGACTAGACTATGACTAGACTATGACTAGACTATGACTAGACTATGACTAGACTATGACTAGACTATGACTAGACTATGACTAGACTATGACTAGACTATGACTAGACTATGACTAGACTATGACTAGACTATGACTAGACTATGACTAGACTATGACTAGACTATGACTAGACTATGACTAGACTATGACTAGACTATGACTAGACTATGACTAGACTATGACTAGACTATGACTAGACTATGACTAGACTATGACTAGACTATGACTAGACTATGACTAGACTATGACTAGACTATGACTAGACTATGACTAGACTATGACTAGACTATGACTAGACTATGACTAGACTATGACTAGACTATGACTAGACTATGACTAGACTATGACTAGACTATGACTAGACTATGACTAGACTATGACTAGACTATGACTAGACTATGACTAGACTATGACTAGACTATGACTAGACTATGACTAGACTATGACTAGACTATGACTAGACTATGACTAGACTATGACTAGACTATGACTAGACTATGACTAGACTATGACTAGACTATGACTAGACTATGACTAGACTATGACTAGACTATGACTAGACTATGACTAGACTATGACTAGACTATGACTAGACTATGACTAGACTATGACTAGACTATGACTAGACTATGACTAGACTATGACTAGACTATGACTAGACTATGACTAGACTATGACTAGACTATGACTAGACTATGACTAGACTATGACTAGACTATGACTAGACTATGACTAGACTATGACTAGACTATGACTAGACTATGACTAGACTATGACTAGACTATGACTAGACTATGACTAGACTATGACTAGACTATGACTAGACTATGACTAGACTATGACTAGACTATGACTAGACTATGACTAGACTATGACTAGACTATGACTAGACTATGACTAGACTATGACTAGACTATGACTAGACTATGACTAGACTATGACTAGACTATGACTAGACTATGACTAGACTATGACTAGACTATGACTAGACTATGACTAGACTATGACTAGACTATGACTAGACTATGACTAGACTATGACTAGACTATGACTAGACTATGACTAGACTATGACTAGACTATGACTAGACTATGACTAGACTATGACTAGACTATGACTAGACTATGACTAGACTATGACTAGACTATGACTAGACTATGACTAGACTATGACTAGACTATGACTAGACTATGACTAGACTATGACTAGACTATGACTAGACTATGACTAGACTATGACTAGACTATGACTAGACTATGACTAGACTATGACTAGACTATGACTAGACTATGACTAGACTATGACTAGACTATGACTAGACTATGACTAGACTATGACTAGACTATGACTAGACTATGACTAGACTATGACTAGACTATGACTAGACTATGACTAGACTATGACTAGACTATGACTAGACTATGACTAGACTATGACTAGACTATGACTAGACTATGACTAGACTATGACTAGACTATGACTAGACTATGACTAGACTATGACTAGACTATGACTAGACTATGACTAGACTATGACTAGACTATGACTAGACTATGACTAGACTATGACTAGACTATGACTAGACTATGACTAGACTATGACTAGACTATGACTAGACTATGACTAGACTATGACTAGACTATGACTAGACTATGACTAGACTATGACTAGACTATGACTAGACTATGACTAGACTATGACTAGACTATGACTAGACTATGACTAGACTATGACTAGACTATGACTAGACTATGACTAGACTATGACTAGACTATGACTAGACTATGACTAGACTATGACTAGACTATGACTAGACTATGACTAGACTATGACTAGACTATGACTAGACTATGACTAGACTATGACTAGACTATGACTAGACTATGACTAGACTATGACTAGACTATGACTAGACTATGACTAGACTATGACTAGACTATGACTAGACTATGACTAGACTATGACTAGACTATGACTAGACTATGACTAGACTATGACTAGACTATGACTAGACTATGACTAGACTATGACTAGACTATGACTAGACTATGACTAGACTATGACTAGACTATGACTAGACTATGACTAGACTATGACTAGACTATGACTAGACTATGACTAGACTATGACTAGACTATGACTAGACTATGACTAGACTATGACTAGACTATGACTAGACTATGACTAGACTATGACTAGACTATGACTAGACTATGACTAGACTATGACTAGACTATGACTAGACTATGACTAGACTATGACTAGACTATGACTAGACTATGACTAGACTATGACTAGACTATGACTAGACTATGACTAGACTATGACTAGACTATGACTAGACTATGACTAGACTATGACTAGACTATGACTAGACTATGACTAGACTATGACTAGACTATGACTAGACTATGACTAGACTATGACTAGACTATGACTAGACTATGACTAGACTATGACTAGACTATGACTAGACTATGACTAGACTATGACTAGACTATGACTAGACTATGACTAGACTATGACTAGACTATGACTAGACTATGACTAGACTATGACTAGACTATGACTAGACTATGACTAGACTATGACTAGACTATGACTAGACTATGACTAGACTATGACTAGACTATGACTAGACTATGACTAGACTATGACTAGACTATGACTAGACTATGACTAGACTATGACTAGACTATGACTAGACTATGACTAGACTATGACTAGACTATGACTAGACTATGACTAGACTATGACTAGACTATGACTAGACTATGACTAGACTATGACTAGACTATGACTAGACTATGACTAGACTATGACTAGACTATGACTAGACTATGACTAGACTATGACTAGACTATGACTAGACTATGACTAGACTATGACTAGACTATGACTAGACTGTGAATAGACTATTTATTTTAAAAATATTTGTACTCTGTGCTTTTAATAAATTTAATATAAAGTGTTTCATTTCTACTTTAAATTATGAAACTAGAAATTACGATTTTAGGTTTTTCCTTAAATAATTTTACTCTATTTATTACATTCGTTGTGTTTTTCTTGTTTCCATTTCATATCCCCTTCGAGAAAGAAAACACTGGAAAAAAAGAAACATTAATGTAGAACTAACACATTTTCTGGTTATTATTTTAATACCACTTTGGCACATCGTAACAATAACAAGAGTTATTTGGAAAAAAGCAGAAATAAAATAACTACAAATGGAAGGAAAACTAAAGCGATAGAAAAGTACATCAGTTGCAAGAAAAAGACGGGTAAAACTAACCATAATTTTAAACGTGACTATTTCAGAGCTTGAGATTTTTTGTTGTCTTAAATAAGAATTTTTCTTTGTATCATTCTTATGTAACTCAGTTTTCATTTCTGTTACATACAAAATTATGAAAACGTAATATTTGTTTTGCTGAAATATAAATTTCAAAATTATTATCTAAAATTTTTTTTAATATAAATATTTTCTGTAGCTTTAATAAATATTAGTGCTTGTAAAAAAAAATTTTTTTGATGCTGTTGAAAGTATTTACTTATTTAAGTATTTTTAGTATTTTACTGTATATAGTATTTTTTGGTAAATGTTATGAATTAATCTTGTTAAGAGATTAAATAAGTTTTTGTGAAAGATTCTAAGTACTTAAGTTTGCGTAAGTGGGGGATAATGTAAAGTTAAATACATTTAACAAACTATCGTTTGTGGGATTTTTGTTCAGTTTACATTAGGGGGTATTTTAAAGAGATAGTGTATGAAATTAGAGATGAAATAGTTAAGGGAGACAAGTATGTTAGCCTTCATTTTGTATGAAGAAAACTGGCTGATACGTATGAGTAATAAAATTAAAATTATAATCATACAAGTGAGTGTCTTTTTAAGATATTTGTAACCTTTTTCACAAAAATGGGGAGAGTATATTGGGTTTGTTAAAGTACTTAATAATTTTTATAAGTCTTGTTATTTCACATGCGTTTTAATTTTGAAAATAGTTTATATATTACAGAAGCTGTGGTAATTTTTACAAAAATACTCCAAAATTAATATTAATCATACGTCATATTTCTATCGAAAATTTGCTATAGAAAAATTTTCGATAGAAATATTTTTCTATAGATAAATAATTCTAATTCGAAAATTTTTCTATAGAAAAATATTTCTATCGAAAATTTTTCTATAGAAAAATATTTCTATCGAAAATTTTTCTATAGAAAAATATTTCTATCGAAAATTTTTCTATAGAAAAATATTTCTATCGAAAATTTTTCTATAGAAAAATATTTCTATCGAAAATTTTTCTATAGAAAAATATTTCTATCGAAAATTTTTCTATAGAAAAATATTTCTATCGAAAATTTTTCTATAGAAAAATATTTCTGTCGAAAATTTTTCTATAGAAAAATATTTCTATCGAAAATTTTTCTATAGAAAAATATTTCTATCGAAAATTTTTCTATAGAAAAATATTTCTATCGAAAATTTTTCTATAGAAAATATTTCTAATAGAAAAATATTTCTATCGAAAATTTTTCTATAGAAAAATATTTTTATCGAAAATTTTTCTATAGAAAAATATTTCTATCGAAAATTTTTCTATAGAAAAATATTTCTATCGAAAATTTTTCTATAGAAAAATATTTCTATCGAAAATTTTTCTATAGAAAAATATTTCTATCGAAAATTTTTCTATAGAAAAATATTTCTATCGAAAATTTTTCTATAGAAAAATATTTCTATCGAAAATTTTTCTATAGAAAAATATTTCTATCGAAAAATATTTCTATCGAAAATTTTTCCATCGAAAAATATTTCTATCGAAAATTTTTCTATAGAAAAATATTTCTATCGAAAATTTTTCTATAGAAAAATATTTCTATCGAAAATTTTTCTATAGAAAAATATTTCTATCGAAAATTTTTCTATAGAAAAATATTTCTATCGAAAATTTTTCTATAGAAAAATATTTCTATCGAAAATTTTTCTATAGAAAAATATTTCTATCGAAAATTTTTCTATAGAAAAATATTTCTATCAAAAATTTTTCTATAGAAAAATATTTCTATCGAAAATTTTTCTATAGAAAAATATTTCTATCGAAAATTTTTCTATAGAAAAATATTTCTATCGAAAATTTTTCTATAGAAAAATATTTCTACCGAAAATTTTTCTATAGAAAAATATTTCTATCGAAAATTTTTCTATAGAAAAATATTTCTATCGAAAATTTTTCTATAGAAAAATATTTCTATCGAAAATTTTTCTATAGAAAAATATTTCTATCGAAAATTTTTCTATAGAAAAATATTTCTATCGAAAATTTTTCTATAGAAAAATATTTCTATCGAAAATTTTTCTATAGAAAAATATTTCTATCGAAAATTTTTCTATAGAAAAATATTTCTATCGAAAATTTTTCTATAGAAAAATATTTCTATCGAAAATTTTTCTATAGAAAAATATTTCTATCGAAAATTTTTCTATAGAAAAATATTTCTATCGAAATTTTTTCTATAGAAAAATATTTCTATCGAAATTTTTTCTATAGAAAAATATTTCTATCGAAATTTTTTCTATTGAAAAATATTTCTATCGAAATTTTTTCTATAGAAAAATATTTCTATCGAAATTTTTTCTATAGAAAAATATTTCTATCGAAATTTTTTCTATAGAAAAATATTTCTATCGAAATTTTTTCTATAGAAAAATATTTCTATCGAAATTTTTTCTATAGAAAAATATTTCTATCGAAATTTTTTCTATAGAAAAATATTTCTATCGAAATTTTTTCTATAGAAAAATATTTCTATCGAAATTTTTTCTATAGAAAAATATTTCTATCGAAATTTTTTCTATAGAAAAATATTTCTATCGAAATTTTTTCTATAGAAAAATATTTCTATCGAAATGTTTTCTATAGAAATATATTTCAATCGAAATTTTTTCTATAGAAAAATATTTTTATCGAAATTTTTTCTATAGAAAAATATTTCTATCGAAATTTTTTTTATAGAAAAATATTTCTATCGAAATTTTTTCTATAGAAAAATATTTCTATCGAAATTTTTTCTATAGAAAAATATTTCTATCGAAATTTTTTCTATAGAAAAGTATTTCTGTCGAAATTTTTTCTATAGAAAAATATTTCTTTCGAAATTTTTTCTATAGAAAAACATTTCTATCGAGAAGTATTATATAGAAAAATATTTTTTTCAAAAGCTTTTCTATAGAAGAATATTATAATCGAATATTTTTCTATGGAAAAATATTTTTATCTAAATTTTTTCTTTAAAAATTATTTCTAAATTTTTCTATCGAAAATTTTTCTATAGAAAGATAATTCTATCGAAAATTATTCTGTATTAAAATATTTCTAAAGAAAATTTTTCAATACGAAAATATTTCTATCGAAAATTTTTCTATGGAAAATTATTTCTATCAAAAATTTTTCTATAGAAAAATATTTCTATCCAAAATTTTTTCTGTAATAGTTAAGGTAGCCTTAATAATATGAAGATTGTGTTGTAATCTTTTTTTTTCAGCAATAAATCCAAATTAAATTTTTTATTAATCCATTATCTTGTCTTCCAACTGAGGCGATAGAACATATTTCTTTAAATAACTAATAAAAAGTCTAAAAATTTAATAAATTTTCCATTTATAAATGTCTTACAAATGCAATACTTTTTAGCTGAAAATTTCTAAAGAAATAACGAAATGAAAGAAAATATTTTTATGTGTTTTTTTTTTTAATAAAATATTGAATTGTTACAAAAGGATAAATTTTGTTTTATGGAAAAGTTCCTGCCAAAACCAACTAAGAATTTAGGTTTTCTTTAAAATCAAAACTTAACAATAATAGACAAGAAAAACTATTGAAAATGATACAGGATATCAGGAGGAAAAAAAAACTAACACAAACTGTATAAAATTTATAAGGCAAACAATTTAGACAGAGGGAGAAATATTTGGACATAAAATGCAATTTAACACAATAACCAGAGACTAGATACAAACAAAACAATTGGAAAATATACACACAGGACAATAAATGTTGTAAAACTTTATAATAGTTACAATCATGAAATAAAGACTTAAAATATTTTAGGATATGTACAAGACAAACAATACTTATGTGTATATGTGTATACATACATACTTGCATCCCAGCAATTTCAATTAACTAAGGTACCTTCTTTCATACTAAAAAACTTGTTATTCCTGTCAACATGTTCTTTTAAAGTTAGATATCAGACTCAATTTCTTACCCAATTCTTAATTAAAGGGCCTTCTTTTAAACTAAAAATTAGCTATTCTTCCCAACTTCCTTTTAGAGGTAGATGTTGGTCTTTACTACTTAATAATTTGACAAATAAGTTACAATGTAGTGAACCTTAAATAGTATAAATTATTTAAACTATCCTAAAAGTATGCTATCTTTCTGAAATATCTTACATTTCGATCGATATTATTAAGTTTTAGTTCTTATGACATTTATTCGATCGAACTATTGGGCTTGAAATATGAATTCTTAATACACATACAGATCCCTTTAACATCGAACATAACAAAATACAACTTTAAATTGTTTAAAACAAACTACTACATAACTACTACATCCTTTTCCCCTCTACAATTCCTAACCCCCCAAAAGTAGGCAACAAAAAGCAGAAACAAGAAAAAGTTCCCAAAAAGTATTAGAACAATGATACATTAACAACAAATGAAGTCTCAAGAGAAATAAATAAAACAATGTTTTATATAGAAAAATAAAAACATAAACATTTAATATAAAATAATGCCAAATATGTTTTTGTGTGTTTTTGTTTTGTTTTCTTTTCTTTTGTTGCTGTAAAGAAATCTTATATACAATATTTTCGTGCTAGAATTTTCTTTGCTTCAAAAGTAGCGCAAAATAATAAACACAAAAGCTATAAACACATATTTGTGGTTATATTGTTGTATATTAATGTTTTCTCTTGTTGTTGGCTTTTAGTTTTTTCGGTTTCCTTTACTCCCGGGAAGGTTTTAGAGACAATGGCTGCTTGTTAAGAGCATAAGTCAAAAAGTTTACTGTAAAATTAACTTATAACAAAAGTTATGGATAAAAGGTAAGATCGCGTGTTAAGTTTTGGCTTCTATTTTGGGGATTTATGGTAAGAGTTTGAGAAAAGAGTTAAGAAAACTTGGAACATGATGCACATGTTTATAAAATTTGTTGAATGAAGCTCAATGAAATCTATTTTAAGACTTAAAGGTAAATTTTTGTAAGGATGATTCTTAAGCAATTTTAACTTTGTAGGTTAGGTCAAGTTTGTCACATTTAACATCAATCATCTATTTTAAGTTGCACTAGCCATCAATTTAAGTTTTTCCTAAAATGTAACACAAGCCATAGGCTTATAATTATGTTATAGATTGATCTTTAAAGTTAACGAAAATGGAGAATTGAAACAATGAAACAAGAATTTGGATAGTTCGAAACTTTTTCTTTTAGAGTTCGTAATAATATCTTTTTGATAAGACGTCTCACATGTGTCACTGAGGTTCATTGGTCGAGGCCATTTGAATACAATTTTTTCAAGTTCATTAAACTATATATCTATATATTTATATACAATACGAACATTGCTATTTTTCCCCCTTTCCATTGGGACAATTGGAATTGGGTTTCAATGTTATAAACATATACCCATGATTTGTCACCAGAATGACGCCGTTGACGACATTTATCAATTCCCGAGCGATGCCCATGAGACAACTGTTTGGCTCAAAAATTCATCATTTTTTTAACCAAAATTGTAGAACACGAAAAATGCTAAATGCAGCTCGAGACAAGTGTACCAATATAACAAAATAAAACAAGTAAGAAAGTGCTATAGTCGGTCAAGACCGACCATACGATACCCTTCACCATTATGGTCAAAGGTGTTTTTTTTTCCTGTATATAGACAAATATTTGCTAAATTTTGTAATCATACAAACATTTTCTCAAAACTTAGTATTTAAGCTGTTTTTTGTCATTTTACTTATATGAGAGCTAGGGTCAAATGTAGACCGATTATCTCGAAGTTTGGTAAATTGATTATTAATTGATTATTAATTGAATATTTTTAAAAAATTTTTGAAAAATTTCTTATAAAAATAAGAAATTTTTGAAACATTTCTTATAAAAATATGAAATTTTTAAAAATTTTCTTATAAAAATAAGAAATTTTTGAAAAATTTTTTATAAAAATAGAAAATTTTTGAAAAATTTCCTATAAAAATAAGAAATTTTTGAAAAATTTCTTATAAAAATAAGAAATTTTTGAAAAATTTCTTGTAAAAATAAGAAATTTTTGAAAAATTTCTTGTAAAAATAAGAAATTTTTGAAAAATTTCTTATAAAAATAAGAAATTTTTGAAAAATTTCTTATAAAAATAAGAAATTTTTGAAAAATTTCTTATAAAAATAAGAAATTTTTGAAAAATTTCTTGTGAAAATAAGAAATTTTTGAAAATTTTCTTATAAAAATAAGAAATTTTTGAAAAATTTTTTATAAAAATAAGAAATTTTTGAAAAATTTCTTATAAAAATAAGAAATTTTTGAAAAATTTCGTGTAAGAATAAGAAATTTTTAAAAAATTTCTTATAAAAATAAGAAATATTTGAAAAATTTCTTATAAAAATAAGAAATTTTTGAAAAATTTCTTATAAAAATAAGAAATTTTTGAAAAATTTCTTATAAAAATAAGAAATTTTTGAAAAATTTCTTGTAAAAATAAGAAATTTTTGAAAAATTTCTAATTTTAATAGGAAATTTTTCAAAAATTTCACATATTTTTAGAAAATTTTTAAAAAATTCTTATTTTCAAAAATTCCTTGTCATTATAGGAAATTTTTCAAAAATTTCCTATTTTTATAGGAAATTTTTAAATAATTTCTTATTTTTCAAAAATTTCTTATTATAGGAAATTTATCAAAAAATTTGTATAGGAAATTTTTCAAAAATTTTTTATTTTTATAGGAAATTTCTGAAAAATTTCGTATTTATAATTTCTTATTTTTATAGAAAATTATTTAAATTCTCATTTTGATAGGAAATTTTTGAAAAACTTCTTAATTTTATAGGAAATTTTTGAAAAATTTCATATTTTTATAGAAAGTTTTTTTTTCTCATTTTTCAATTTTCCAAAAAATTTGTATTTATAGGAAATTTTTCAAAAATTTTCTATGTTAATAGGAAGTTTTTCAAAAAATTCTTATTTTTATGAGATATTTACCAACATTTTCTTATTTTTACAGGAATTTTTTGATTTAATTTTTTCTTAAAAATTTTTATTTTTTTAGGAAATTTTTAAACAATTTCTTATTTTTTTAGAATTTGTTTCTCTATAAAAAGTTTTTGAAAAATTCTTTATTTTTATAGGTAAATTTTAATAAATGTCTTATATTTTTAATTTTGAAAAATTTTAACCAAATACTTTTAATTAATCATATCTTGTATATTTATAGTCAAAGTTTGCCTCTAAAAGTATATAAAAATACTATTTTTATTGTGTTGTCCTTTCCATCAATACCTTTAGCTGTTTAATACATAAATTTTACATACAATTTAAAATTATTTTTTCTTTGTTCCTTTAAATTTCCTTTGAATAAATTTGCGTTGAAAATACTCAGAAATATTAAATTTTCCTCAACTAAATTCCTTGATGTTTTCAAAACGAAAAGTGTCAGTGTAGAGAATTTAAGCCTTATAACGTGACTCAAATATTTAGATATTATGCCGTTATTTTATGATAGTTTACAGCACAACACCCACACAATGACGAAAAGAAAAAATCTATAGAAACATTTACAAAGCCATTCATGTATAATATTTTGGTTTGTTTGAACTTTTTTTTGTTATAAAGGAAGCAACATGAAAAACTAGCCATTTGCTGTGACAACAATGCCACACCATTTTCATGAAAATACTCAAAATAAAGTTTACTGAATAAAATTTTTGAAAACTCTTTTTTTTCTTTATATTTAATACCATACTTTTTCCAGAAATTTTGTGTGTTTGGAAACAAACATTTTTGAAATATTTGTTTATTTTTCTTTGAGAATTTTTGTATAACCAATAATTTTATTTTAGCTCTAAACATAAGAGTTTCTTTTTAAACAAAACTTTACAAATGTTTTAATGTTGTTTAGTTTATTTGTTTATTTGGCTTAAATCCAATATCTAACAATCCAAATTGTAAGAGTTACGAATGTGTCTAGCTAAATGTATATATGTATGTATGTACGTATGTCTGTTTGTATTTTTTTATTTTCAAACAACATATGAAATAATTTTCCGGCTTGAAATTTATTTTTAACAAGATCCTTAATGCGAAAGGCAATAGACGAAAATATAATGGCAAACGGCAACAACCAAACAAAAACCCGAAAAATAATACAGAATAAGTAATATATATTTTAAGCTTCTACATAATTTATTTGCTTTTTATATGCTTTTTCTAATATTGCAAGACAAATTATCAAACAAGCAGCCTAAATGAAAATTTATCTCAAGAAAATTGTATAATAAAAATAACATGATTTTTAGATTCTTGTTAGAAAGAAAAATATAACGATAATATTTAAAATCATATATATTCAGTAGAGTAAGAGCAAATATTGTCTTAACGCCCACGATAAGGGTTACATATCTTAAATATATACATACATAATTTTATTTATAAAATAATTTTTAAATACAGGAGCAAAATAAAGATTTTCGAAAATTTTCTTTTTCGGAAATTCTTCAAAAAAAATGTATTTTCATAGAAATTTTTAAAAAAAATTCTTGTTTCTGTAAGAAATTTTTCAGAAAATTCCTGTTTTTATAAAAAAAATTTTCGAAAATATAATATTTTTAAAATTTCCTACTTTAATAGAAAATTTTTCAAAAATTTCCTATTTTTTTAGGAAATTTTTCAAAAATTTCATATTTTTTAGGAAATTTTTCAAAAATTTCCTATTTTTTTAGGAAATTTTTCAAAAATTTCCTATTTTTTAAGGAAATTTTTCAAAATTTTCTATTTTTTTTAGGAAATTTTTCAAAAATTTCGTATTTTTTTTAGGAAATTTTTCAAAAATTTCCTATTTTTTTTAGGAAATTTTTCAAAAATTTCCTATTGTTTTAGGAAAATTTTCAAAAATTTCCTATTTTTTTAGGAAATTTTTCAAAAATGTCCTATTTTTTTAGGAAATTTTTCAAAAATTTCCTATTTTTATAGGAAATTTTTCAAAAATTTTCCCTTTTTTTTTTTTAGGAAATTTTTCAAAAATTTCCTATTTTTTTAGGAAATTTTTGAAAAATGTCCTATTTTTTTGGGAAATTTTTCAAAAATTTCCTATTTTTTGGGAAATTTTTCAAAAATTTCCTATTTTTTGGGAAATTTTTCAAAAATTTCCTATTTTTTGGGAAATTTTTCAAAAATTTCCTATTTTTATAGCAAAATTTTTCAAAAATTTCCTATTTTTATAGGAAATTTTTCAAAAATTTCCTATTTTTATAGGAAATTTTTCAAAAATTTCCTATTTTTATAGGAAATTTTTCAAAAATTTCCTATTTTTATAGGAAATTTTTCAAAAATTTCCTATTTTTATAGGAAATTTTTCAAAAATTTCCTATTTTTATAGGAAATTTTTCAAAAATTTCCTATTTTTATAGGAAATTTTTCAAAAATTTCCTATTTTTATAGGAAATTTTTCAAAAATTTCCTATTTTTATAGGAAATTTTTCAAAAATTTCCTATTTTTATAGGAAATTTTTCAAAAATTTCCTATTTTTATAGGAAATTTTTCAAAAATTTCCTATTTTTATAGGAAATTTTTCAAAAATTTCCTATTTTTATAGGAAATTTTTCAAAAATTTCCTATTTTTATAGGAAATTTTTCAAAAATTTCCTATTTTTATAGGAAATTTTTCAAAAATTTCCTATTTTTATAGGAAATTTTTCAAAAATTTCCTATTTTTATAGGAAATTTTTCAAAAATTTCCTATTTTTATAGGAAATTTTTCAAAAATTTCCTATTTTTATAGGAAATTTTTCAAAAATTTCCTATTTTTATAGGAAATTTTTCAAAAATTTCTTATTTTTATAGGAAATTTTTCAAAAATTTCCTATTTTTAAAGAAAATTTTTTAAAAATTTCCTGTTTTTTAAGAAAAATTTTCAAAAATTTCCTATTTTATTTCAAAAATATCCTATTTTAATAGAAAATTTTTCAAAAACTTCCTATTTTTGTAGGAAATTTTTCAACAATTTTCTACTTTTAAGGAAATTTTTCAAAAACTTCCTAATTTTATAGGAAATTTTTTAAACATTTTTTGTTTTTATAGGAAATTTTTCAAAAATTTCCTATTTTTACAATAAATTTTTCAAAAATTTCCTATTTTTTTTCAAAAATTTCCTATTCCGATTTTTCAAAAAGTTCCTATTTTTATAGGAAATTTTTCAAAAATTTCCTATTTTTATAGGAAATTTTTCAAAAATTTCCTATTTTTATAGGAAATTTTTCAAAAATTTCCTATTTTTATAGGAAATTTTTCAAAAATTTCCTATTTTTATAGGAAATTTTTCAAAAATTTCCTATTTTTATAGGAAATTTTTCAAAAATTTCCTATTTTTATAGGAAATTTTTCAAAAATTTCCTATTTTTATAGGAAATTTTTCAAAAATTTCCTATTTTTATAGGAAATTTTTCAAAAATTTCCTATTTTTATAGGAAATTTTTCAAAAATTT
This sequence comes from Stomorhina lunata, assembly GCA_933228675.1. Lineage (NCBI taxonomy): Eukaryota > Metazoa > Arthropoda > Insecta > Diptera > Rhiniidae > Stomorhina > Stomorhina lunata. The sequence goes on from OW121740.1 coordinate 21,433,448, forward strand.
CCTATTTTTATAGGAAATTTTTCAAAAATTTCCTATTTTTATAATAAATTTTTCAAAAATTTCCTATTTTTATAGAAAACTTTTAAAAAATTTCCTATTTTTATAAAAAATTTTTCAAAAATTTCCTATTTTTATGGAAATTTTTTAAAAATTAAGGAAATTTCTATAAACTTCCTATTTTTATAGGAAATTTTTCAAAAATTAAGGAAATTTTTAAAAATTTCCTATTTTTATAGGAAATTTTTCAAAAATTTCCTATTTTTATAGAAAACTTTTAAAAAATTTCCTCTTTTTATAGGAAATTTTTCAAAAATTTCCTCTTTTTTGAGGAAATTTTTCAAAAATTTCCTCTTTTTTTTGGGAAAATTTTCAAAAATTTCCTCTTTTTTTAGGAAATTTTTTAGGAAATTTTTCGAAAATTTCTTGTTTTTATAGGAAACATTTTAATTATTTCTTATTTTTAGACGAAAATTTTCAAAAATTCCTTATTTTTGTATCAAATTTTATAAGAAATTTTTTAAAAATTTCTTTTTTGTATAAGAAGTTTTCAGAAGTTTCAGGAAATTTTAAGAAAATTTTTTGTTTTTTCAGCAAATGCTTTAAAAATTTATTTTTTTAAAAAGATTTTTTTCGAAAATTTTGTATTTTTATATATCAAAATTATATTTTTGTTATGCATTCAATTTGATTCATGACATCTATAATAAATTTTGGCAAAAAATATTTTCTTTTGCAAATTTGATACAACATATCTTTTTCCGAATTCAATGTACAAAATTAGTTTTTATACAAATTAAAGACCTTTGTTTTAGCTTTAAAAAAAATCTATAAATTGTCTGCATATATTTGCATATTTTCTACAAGTTCACTAATGGTTAACGTAACCTAAAGTAAGAACATTTCAAAGATATGTCAAAAAACCGACCAAAATGAAGAAATTTGTCACATTTGATTAGTCCGAAACTATACTATGTTCTTACAATTATATTCAGTTACTCCTTTACTTAAACAATATATAGTCAGTAACTCAGACTATCAGTCATATTAAAGAACTAACTCATCTCCATATGACGGAGAAAATAAATTCCTATTTTACTTTATGGAAAAAAATAAAACGAATTTTCGGTATAATTTAGATGTAGGCGAACAATGTTTATTTGTCTAAAACATTTTTTGAGAGTAATTTCAATTTACATATGTGTAGGGTGTCACATAGCAGGCATTCCATCAATACAAATACAATATGTGTGTTTTTAGAGGATATAAACAATTTATGCTAAGAAAAAGTTCATTTAAATTCAAGGTCGATGCTTGTCTTAGCTTAAGAGAAATCGTGTAAGCATAAATCTAATAACCGCTAACATTAGAAATATTTTCTGCTAAAAGAAATAGAAAGCAGTCTATAAATTTTTTTATAGAAATTAATAACAAAGCATCTTTAACCGAAATTCAAATGAATATTAAAGTCTCTTTTGTCTTTCAAGGTTTCTCAAGGTAGAAATAATTTGGCTCATTCTAAGACTTTAAGATGCTGATATTTGAAAATCGTGTATTTCGAAAACAAATATAAAATATGGTGTTGTCTATTGTCAAATTTTAGGAGGCGTTATAATAAATAATTTCTTACAATTCAAAAGTCAAATAAACGAAGGAAAAATTTCATCAGCAAAAAAATAAGAAAAAGGAAGACAATAAAAATACGCCTCATAAACATGACGAGCTGTTTGTATTATTTTATTTTTTTAATGTAAATGTGAGTAAGTAAAGCCATTCCTGTCTCATATATATAATTAAATTTAATTTTGCATAACATCTAATGTAAAACGTAGTCTTTTGATACTTTAATATTTACTTACGCACTGGGAAGTTATTATTTAAATTTATGAAAGTATAAAATTCATATGACATTTTTTGAATTCCCACAATATACGCATGTAATGACCAATTGCAAAAAAACGTAATAAGTCAAAAATTGTACAGTAGTGATTGTGAAACGAAATTTTGTTTATAAAAAAATTTTATACCAAAAAATTTTCTATAAGAAATTTCTTAAAAAGAAAAATTTTGTATAAGAAAATTTTTAAAAGCAAAAATTTTCTATGAGATAGTTTTTTACCAAGAAAATTTTTATAACGAAGAAAATTTTTTATTATATTTTTAATAAAAAAAAATTTCTATAGAAAATTTTTTAATCCAAAAAAAATTTCAATGGAAAAATTTTTAGAACCAAAAAATTTTCTATAGAAAATATTTTTTAAAGAAAAATTGTTAAAACTAACTATAGCGAAAAATTTTTTTAACAAAAAATTTTCTATAGAAAATTTTTATATAATAAGAAATTTTCTATAAAAGAAATTTTTGAGCAAAAAATTTTATATTACAACATTTTCTATATGAACATTTTTATAATGAAAAATTTTCAATAAAAAAAAATTTAAAACATTTTCTTAAGCAGATTTTTTTATAAAAAAATTTTTATTACTAAAAATTTTCTATAGAAACTTTTTTTTAAAGAAAAATTTTCTATAGTAAAATTTTTATACAAAAAAATTTCTAGTTTCTATTTTTTAAAGAAATAAATTTTATTACAAAAATATTCTATAGAAACATTTTTATACCCTTCACCAATAGGTGAAAGGGTATTATAAGTTTGTGATTCCGTTTGTAATTTTTTTATTAGTGATCGTAGACCCAATAAAAATTATACCGATCGACTCAGAATCGGAAGGAGAATCGATTAAGCGATGTCCGTCTGTCTGTCTGTCTGTCTGTCTGTCCGTCCGTCTGTCTGTCTGTCTGTTGAAATCAAGTTTCTGAAGCCCCTGGAGGATGGACTTACATAAATTATATATCAGATTTTAGGAAATTCTCCCGCAATGAACGCTATTAAATTTCATTAAAATCGGTTTATAAACACCGAAAATATCGAAAAAATACCAAAAATTAGACGAAAATTTTAAAATTTTTGATTGAAACACACTTTTAAATAACAAGAGAAAAAAGATACTCCTGGTGTACATGTGATAATATGTTATATATCAGATTGTAGGAAATATTTTCCCAAAGCACTCTGTAAAATTTTATCAAAATCGGTCCATAAACAACTGAGATATCGCCAAAACACTGAATTTGATGTATCGCAAATTGCCCAAAGTACACATTAGAGAATGTTTGTTGAAAAAATTAAATGCAGAAATAGGAAAAACTATCCTCCTTTAGTACGGACCTATATAAATTTTATATCAGATTTTAGGAAATTCCCCCACCAAGCACGTTATTAAATTTTATCAAAAGCGGTCTATAAACAATTGAGATAATGCCATAACACTACATTTGATGTACAGCAAATTGCCCAAATTACGGGTCTAAGAAATTTTGTTTACATTTTGTAAGTATTGTTTCAGCGATATCTCAGGTGTTTATGGACCGATTGTGATGAAATTTGACATCGTTCTTTATGGGAGGATTTTCTAAAATCTGATATATATACTCCACAAATCTGATTATGAATACCATTCAAATTGTACCGATCAACTCAGAATCGGCACAAGAATCAACCGTCCGTCTGTTTGTTTGCCCGTCCGTCCGTCTGTTTGTTTATCCGTCCGTCTACATGTCCGTCCGTCTACCTGTCTGTCCTTTTTTCTGTTGTAGTCAAGTTTTTGGAGCTCCTGTTTTGTCGATATCTCAGATGTTTATTTTGATGAAGTTTAATAGCGTCCTTCGCAGGGGATTATCTAAATCCTGATGCATTCTGTAATTTGTGGTAGATATAATTTAGCGTTTAAGCGATGGTGTTTTGATCGACAATGTTGAAATTCAGGGTGGGACAATTCAGGAGCTCCACAAATCTGGTTTTAGCAGACAGACACACTTCATTTATCTTAATTTTGTGTCTGACTTTTGAACATTATGATAACATTTGAGAATGTATTATATATCAAATTATAGGTAATCTTCCTAGGAAGTAATTATTATATAATTACATGATATCCGTTCAAAACCTACATATGTATGTAAGTATCTCACATATCAACAAAAATTTAAATTTTTTAATTGCAATTGGGAGAAATCCGTTCACGTTTGACAATTGATCCCGTATAACTTCGCCTAAGGCAATCTTTTAGTAGCTAATAAATGACAAATTATAATAGATACGATGATGACATTTAGTATGAAGACGTTGTACAATATTGATATTCAGGACAATAGCTCCTAAAATAAACTTTCTAGAGGGACAACATTTGACAAAAGTATTTCTGATCTCTTGAAAAGTTCGATATTGAAAATGGGCGAGCTCTATTCACATTTAGTGAAATCTCCCATATAAACCCGACCGGGAATCGATTTAATGCTGATAAATTAAATCACATTAAAATTGCACAAAGAACTAGAGCAAAACTTTCCAAACATCCATCGGACAGATCGAAAGAACTATATTTACATCCCAAATATTATTGATGAAGTGTTCATTTTAATTAATTAACTAACTTCAAATTAATAAGTAAACTTTTCCGACAAAGCTGACAACCATCCATTCAAAAGCTATATATTTCACGTATGTATCTAAAACTAAGAGTGTATACCCTATAATTTTAAGGCTTGTATACATTGACAATCATTGTTAAAGCTTTGACCTAAATCAGTCCGCTAACTTCAGAGTTTTACATAACTAATCAAGAACTTTTACTAGTTGGATAATTCGTACGAATTAAAGTGCACAACCCTCAATTGGCACAGCGTTTTTGGGTTGCATGTCAGAATACTTAAACTTCATCAAATCGATGTGCTATTGCAAATATAAGGGCATCTACACTTTGAAGCATCTTTTCTGCATGGTTTATCTGGTCTATCGAACTTTTTATTTTATTTATTTTATTTCGAAGCTACTGGCTGGCTTAAATATGCATTCTCTACTTGTAGTCTAGTAATCATTATCTTTCACAAAGGGACCACTTTAGAACCCAAGTGAAGCTTCCCTAGACATCAGCCACCTGCCCAACCTAACCTTTGGGTGCATAACTATTCTAGATGATGACGCCACCGAAAAGGTTTTCGTTTTCCGACTCTTAATTTTAAAGACTCTTTGCATATAATACTAGTATAACCAAATATTGCTACGAATTACATTAAGTACTTTTGGAACACCATTGGTGAAGGGTATCCAAGATTCGGCAAAGCCGAATATACCACTCTTACTTGTTTAACGAAAAATTGTCTGTACAAACATTTTTATAACAAAAAAGTTTCTATTGAAAAATGTTTATAACGAACAATTTTTGTATGCTAAATCTGTATAACGAAAAATTTTCTATAGAAAAATTCTTTTAGCGCAAAAAAGAAATAGAAAAATTTTGTTAAACGAAAAATTTTCTATAGAAAAATTTTTTTAAAGAAAAATTTTCTATAGAAAAATTTTTTTAAAGAAAAATTTTCTATAGAAAAATTTTTTTAAAGAAAAATTTTCTATAGAAAAATTTTTTTTTACGAAAAATTTTCTATAGAAAAAAATTTTTAACGACAAATTTTCTATAGAAAAATTGTTTTTAACGAAAAATTTTCTATAGAAAAACTTTTTTAACGAAAAATTTTTTTAACTAAAAATTTTCTAACGTAAAATTTTTTTAACGAAAAATTTTCTATAGAAAAATTTTTTTAACGAAAAGTTTTCTATAGAAAAAATTTTTAACGAAAAATTTTCTATACAAAAATTTTTTAAACGAAAAATTTCTATAGAAATTTTTTTTTAACGAAAAAATTTCTATAGAAATATTTTTTTTAAGGAAAAATTTTTTTAACGAAAAATATCCTATAGAAAAATTTTTTTAACGAACAATTTCCCATAGAAAATTTTTTTTAACGAAAAAAAATTTTTTAACGATAAATTTTCTATAGAAAAATTGTTTTTAACGAAAAATTTTCTGTAGAAAAACTTTTTTAACGAAAAATTTTCTAAAGTAAAATTTTTTTACCGAAAAATTTTCTATAGAAAAATTTTTTTTAACGAAAAGTTTTCTGTAGAAAAAATTTTTAACGAAAAATTTTCTATACAAAAATTTTTTTAACGAGAAATTTCTATAGAAATTTTTAACGAAATAATTTCTATAGAAAAATTTTTTTTAAGGAAAAATTTTTTTAACGAAAAATTTCCTATAGAGAAATTTTTTTAACGAAAAATTTCCTATAGAAAATTTTTTTTAACAAAAAAATTTCTATAGAAAAATTTTTTAACGAAAAATTTTCTATAGAATAAATTTTATGAAGATAAATTTCTATAGAAGCATTTTTTTAACGAAAAATTTTCAATAGAAAAAATTTTTTTAACGAAAAATTTCCTATAGAGAAATTTTTTAACGAAAAATTTTCTATAGAAAAAATTTTGTTAACGAAAAATTTTCTATAGAAAAACTTTTTTAACGAAAAATTTTCTATAGAAAATTTTTTTTAACGCAAAATTTTCTATAAAAATTTTTTTCAACGCAAAATTTTCTATAGAAAAATGTTTTTAACGAAAAATTTTCTGTAGAAAAACTTTCTTAACAAAAAATTTTCTATAGAAAAATTTTTTTAAGAAAAAATTTTCTATAGAAAAAGTTTTTTAACAAAAAAATTTTTAACGAAAAATTTTCTAAAGAATTTTTTTTTTTAACGAAAAATTTTCTAAAAATAATGTTTTTAACGCAAAATTTTCTATATAAACTTTTTTTAACGCAAAATTTTCTATGGAAAATTTTTTTTAACGCAAAAATTTTTTACAGAAAAATTTTTTTAACGAAAAATTTTGTATAGAAAAATAATTTTAACGAAAAATTTTCTATAAGAAAATTTTCTATAGAAAAATGATTCTAATAAAAAAATGTTCATGTCTATGTCTGTCTGTGTATCTCTGTGTCTAACTGTGTCTTCTAATATCTGCCTCTTAATTTCGTTGTCTGTCTGCAAATTTTGCCTCAGCTTATAGTTTTTAAGATATGACAATTTTATTGACAATACTTTTTAACATATACACGAATCTGTGTATATATCGACATACATATGTATGAATGAGTACATTAATATATCTTAAGAATATTCTTCTAATCCTGCCCAAAAAATATTTATGTATTTGTGTTTTATTTTGCCTTTTTGTCAGGCTAACAATTCACATATTTTCAGGATTATTATTGAAAATAAAAGAAATGCTAAGTACCTTAAAATTCCTTTGTAATGAGAATTTCCCTTTAAATTATTGTCTGTATTGAATACGCAAAATTTCGTAAAATTGTTCTGGTGATTATCTTAAAGGAAGCCCAATCAAAAGTCAACAAATGGCAAATTAATCTGATTACCATTAAGGTATCCTATTAGCACATTCGAATCGCTAAGGACTCTATAATGTGTTAGTTTGTATGTATGTAAGTAGTTAGTTACCCGGGTTATTTAATTAGCTGGGTTTTAGGAAATTTTCGGTTTATGAAATTTGTTAGCTCATTTAGATTGTTCTAAAATTGAGCACAATTATCACATTATCTTTGGCAATCTGGTATTAATGAATTGGTACATTAACCATCTGCTATAGATATGGGAAAACAATACAACAATTTGCCTTTTGCTTTGGAAAATTTATGCTGAAAATGTTTAATGTCGAAATACCTGTAGAATTTGCAAAATGATACCCAAGACTACGCAATACACATACATAGAAACTTCTGTTTTGTGGGTGAAATTGGATTTTTTTTGTGTAGTCTTTGTAAATGGTGGTACAGAAGTTTAATCCTATGGGAATGTTGTAGAAGAAATTTCATCAAATTATCGGATTTATTAAAATTTTCGTTTAGAGAAAGGCAATAAATTGCTAACACAAAGTTGGGGCGATTCCGTTTGCAATAATGTTTTAAAATAGTACCGATAGAAAATATCATCTATCATCCATTTGTCAGTCTCAGTTTCTGCCATTCAATTAGAATGAAATTAAACTTTCAATATGTTCCGAAAACGAGACCTATAAGATTTTTTCAAAAATAACTGATATTAGAATTGCAAAGTACCTTCCGAATAAGACTAACAAACACTAATAAGATGATAAAGTGATGACGATAACATCTAAATTCAATAAAAATAAAATAAATAAAATATTTATATTTTACGCCTTGGTGTAGGGTAACCTGCACTTGCCTGGCCATACTTTTTTGTGTTTCATTATCGAATTTTAAATTAAAAACTTTGACTCAACTCTTCATTATGTTTTCAGAAAAGTTGTTTGTGTATCAATTAAAATGACACTTAAACTTTAATTTAACATGTCAGTAAACTTTAACCTATTTATTTACTGTAAAAGAACACTTTTACTAACACTTTCAACTGTTTAATTAATACACGATTCACGGATGCATGTAAATTGTGTCAAGAATGAATGTAAATTAAGAAAAAGTCACAGTAAATAATTTATACAAAACAATATTTTAAATATTTAACAAAGCGCGCGTCAAAAAATTTTTCGTTATAAAATTTTTTCTATAGAAAATTTTTCGTTTAAAAAAAAGCTTTTTATTTTTTTAAACGAAAAATTTTTTGACGAAAAATTTTCTAAAGAAGAAATTTAATGACTAAAAATTTTCTAAAGAAGAAATTTAATGACTAAAAATTTTCTATAGAAACATTTTTATGACCAAAAATTTTCTATAAAAAAATTTATATGACCAAAAATTTTCTATAAATATTTATTTTTTTAATTTTGTTTACAAAATTTTTATAACGAAAAATTTTGTATGAGAAAGTATTTATAACGAAAAATTTGTGTAAAAAAATTTTTGTAACGAAAAATTTTCTTAAGTAAATTTTAATAACGAAAAATTTTCTATAAGAAAATTTTGATAAGAAAAAATTTTAGATAAAAAAATTTTTATGACGAAAAATTTTCGATAAGAAAATTTTTATGACGAAAACTTTTCGATAAGAAAATTTTTATGAAGAAAAATTTTCGATAAGAAAATTTTTATGACTAAAAATTTTCGATAAGAAAATTTTTATGAAGAAAAATTTTCGATAAGAAAATTTTTATGAAGAAAAATTTTGTATAAGAACATTTTAATGAAGAAAAATTTTCTATAAAAAAATTTTATAACGAAAAATTTTATATAGGAAATTTTTATAACGAAAAATTTTGTATAAGAAATTTTTGTAACGAAAAATTTTCATTTTTGTGAAAATTTAATAGAAAATAAATATGTAAGAAAGTTTTTATATGAAAATTTTCTACAAATTTTCTGTAAGAAAATATTTATAACGAAAACTTTTCTATAAAATTTGCTCCTAATACAAAATTTCCTGATATAAAAATTTTTGCATAGAAAATATTTCGTTCTCAAATTTTTTTTGAAAATCTTTAGAATTTTTTTTACAGAAAATTCTTTGTCATTAAATTTTTTTTGTAGTTATAAAATATTTCTATAGAAAATTTGTGGTTTTAAAAATTTTTCTACAGAAAATGTTCTAATAGAAAATTTGTAGAAAAATTTGTTACAAAAATTTTTCGTTACAAAAATTTTCTTATAGAAAATTTTTCGTTATAAAAATTTGTATTTCTAACAGAAAATTTTTCGTTATTAAAATCTTCTTATAGAAAATTTTTTGTTATACAAATTTTCCTTCAAAACTTTTTCGTTATACGAAATTTCTATAGAAAATATTTTGACACACAAAATTTTCTACAGAAAATCTTTTGTCATAAAAATTTTTCTATAGAAAATTTTTTGTAATAAAAATTTTTCTATGGAAAAATTTTTGTCCTAAAAATTTTTCTATAGAAAATTTTTTGTCACAAAAATTTTTTTATAGAAAAATTTTTGTCATAAAAATTTTTCTATCGAAAATTTTTTGTCATAAACATTTTTCTATAAAAAGTGTAAACCTTTTTCTGTAGAAAATTGTTTGTCATAAAAATTTTTCAATAGAATACTTTTTGGCATTAAAATTTTTCAATAGAAAGTTTTTCGTTATAAAAATTTTTCTATTGAAAATTTCTTGTAATTTTTCTATAAAAAATTTTTTGCTATACAAATTTTTCTATAGAAAACTTTTTGTTATTAAAATTTGTCTATAAAAACATTTTTGTCAAAAAACAGAAATTTTTTATAAAAATTTTTCTATAGAAAATTTTTTCATAAAAATTTGTCTTTAAAAAAATTTGTCATAAAAATTATCTATAGAAATTTTTTGTTATAAAACAATTTTTTGTCATAAAAATTTTTTTTTTATAGAAAACCTTTTGTCATAAGAAAATTTGTTGTCATAAAAATTTTTCTATAGAAAATTTTTTACAAAAAATTTTCTGTAGAAAAATATTTCATTCAAAATTTTATTATCTTAAAATTTTCTATGGAAAAATTTTTATGACTAAATTTTTTCTATACTAAACTATTTGTATAGAAAAAATACTATAGAAAAATCTCCTTACTAAAGCTTAAATAATAAAAATTTTTCTATAGAAAATCTTTTGCAATAAAAATTTTTCTTTAGAAAATTTTTTCTCATAAAAATTTTTCTATAGAAATTTTTTGTTATAAAAATTTTTTTATAGAAAACTTTTTGTCGTGAACATTTTTCTTTGGAAAATTTTTCGTTATTAAAATGTTTCTATAGAAAATTTTCCGTTATACAAATTTTTCTATAGAAAATTTTTTGTCATAAAAATTTTTCTATAGAAAATTTTTTGTTATCAAAATTGTTCTATAGAAAATTTTTTGTCATCAAAATTTTTCTATAGAAAATGTTTTGTCATAAAAAGTTTTCTATAGAAAATTTGTTGTCATAAAAAGTTTTCTATAGAAGATTTTTTGTCATAAAAATTTGTCTATATAATTTTTTTTGTCATATAAATTTTTCTATAAAAACTGTAAACCTTTTTCTATAGAAAATTGTTTGTCGTAAAAATTTTTCTATATAATTTTTTTTTGTCATATAATTTTTTCAATAGAAAATTTTTCGTTATAAAAATTTTTCTATTAAAAATTTCTTGTAATTTTTCTATAAAAAATTTTTTGTCATAAAAATTTTTCTATAGAAAACTTTTTGTTATTAAAATTTGTCTATAAAAACATTTTTGTCAAAAAAACAGAAATTTTCTTGTCATTAAAATTTTTCTGTAGAAAGCTTTTCGTTATAAATATTTTTCTATAACAAATATTTTGTCATAAAAATTTGTCTTTAAAAAAATTTGTGTCATAAAAAATTTTCTGTAGAAATTTTTTGTCATAAGAAAATTTTTTTATAGAAAACCTTTTGTCATAGAAAATTTTTTCTCATAAAAATTTTTCTATAGAAAATTTTTTACAAAAAATTTTCTGTAGAAAAATATTTCAATAAAAATTTTTTAACTTAAAATTTTGTATGGAAAAAATGAAAAAATTTGAATGACGAAATTTTTTCTATACAAAAATGTTTGTATAGAAAACGAACTCTTTTCTATAGAAAAATCTCCTTACTTTAGTTTAAATTATAAAAATTTTTCTATAGAAAATCTTTTGAAATACAATTTTCTCGTTAGAAAATTTTTTTTCATAAAAATTTTTCTATATAAAATTTTTTGTCATAAAAGTTTTTTTAAAGAAAATTTTTCGTTATAAAAATTTTTCTATAGAAAATTTTTTGTCATAAAAATTTTTCTATAGAAAAGTTTTTGTCATAAAAATTTTTTGTCATACAAATTTTTCTACAGAAAATTTTCTTATAGAAAAATTTTTGTCATAAAAATTTTTCTATAGAAAATTTTTTGTCAAAAAAATTTTTCTATTGAAATTTTGTGTCATAAAAAATTTTCTATACAAAAATTTTTGTCATAAAAATTTTTCTATAGAAAATTTTTTGTTATAAAAGTTTTTTTAAATAAAATTTTTAGTCATAAAAATATAGAAATTTTTATAAAAATTTTTTGTCATAACAAACTTTTTCAAAAATGTTTTGCCATAAAAATTTTTCTATAGAAAATTTTTTGTCATATAAATTTTTCTATAAAAAATCTTTTGTCATAAAAATTTTTTCTATAGAAAATTTTGTGTCATCAAAATTTTTCTATAGAAAATTTTTTGTCAAACAAATTCTTCTATAGAAATTTTTTTGTCATAAAAATTCTTCTATAGAAAATATTTTGTCGTAAAAACTTTTCAATAGAAAATTTTTTGTAATAAAAATTTTTCTACAGAAAATTTTTTGTAATAAAAGTTTTTCTATAGAAACATTTTCCAAAGAAAATCTTTTGTCATTAAAATTTTTCAGTATAGAGTTTTTCGTTATGAAATTTCTTGAAATAAAAATTTTCCTTTAAAAAATTTTTTGTCATAAAAATTTTTCTATAAAAAATTTTTTGTCATAAAAATTTGTCTATAAAAACATTTTCATCATAAAAAAAAAAAAAATAATTTGTCATTAATATTTTTCTAAAGAAAATTTTTCGTTATAAAAATTTTTCTAAAGAAAATTTTTCGTTATAAAAATTTTTCTATAGAAAATTTTTTGTCATAAAAATTTTTCTATAGAAAAGTTTTTGTCATAAAAATTTTTTGTCATACAAATTTTTCTACAGAAAATTTTCTTATAGAAAAATTTTTGTCATAAAAATTTTTCTATAGAAAATTTTTTGTCAAAAAAATTTTTCTATTGAAATTTTGTGTCATAAAAAATTTTCTATACAAAAATTTTTGTCATAAAAATTTTTCTATAGAAAATTTTTTGTTATAAAAGTTTTTTTAAATAAAATTTTTAGTCATAAAAATATAGAAATTTTTATAAAAATTTTTTGTCATAACAAACTTTTTCAAAAATTTTTTGCCATAAAAATTTTTCTATAGAAAATTTTTTGTCATATAAATTTTTCTATAAAAAATCTTTTGTCATAAAAATTTTTTCTATAGAAAATTTTGTGTCATAAAAATTTTTCTATAGAAAATTTTTTGTCAAACAAATTCTTCTATAGAAATTTTTTTGTCATAAAAATTCTTCTATAGAAAATATTTTGTCGTAAAAACTTTTCAATAGAAAATTTTTTGTAATAAAAATTTTTCTACAGAAAATTTTTTGTAATAAAAATTTTTCTATAGAAACATTTTCCAAAGAAAATCTTTTGTCATTAAATATAAATTTTTCTATAAAAAATCTTTTGTCATAAAAATTTTTTCTATAGAAAACTTTGTGTCATAAACATTTTTCTATAGAAATTTTTTTGTCCAACAAATTCTTCTATAGAAATTTTTTTGTCATAAAAATTTTTCTATAGAAAATATTTTGTCGTAAAAATTTTTCAATAGAAAATTTTTTGTAATAAAAATTTTTCTATAGAAAATTTTTTGTAATAAAAATTTTTCTATAGAAACATTTTCCATAGAAAATCTTTTGTCATTAAAATTTTTCAGTATAGAGTTTTTCGTTATGAATATATTTGTGTTGAAAATTTCTTGAAATAAAAAAAGTTTTTGTCATAAAAATTTTTTGTCATACAAATTTTTCTACAGAAAATTTTCTTATAGAAAAATTTTTGTCATAAAAATTTTTCTATAGAAAATTTTTTGTCAAAAAAATTTTTCTATAGAAAATTTTTAGTTAAAAAAATTTTGCTATAGAAAATTGTTTGTCATAAAAATTTTTCTGTTTTTTCATAAACATTTTTAAAAAAAAATTAAAAAAAAAATTAATGTAGAAAAATATTTTTAAAAAATTTTTTTAACTTCAAATTTGCTATAGAAAAATTTTCTATGCAAAAATATTTGTATAGAAAACGAACTTTTTTCTGTAGAAAAATTTCCTAACTAAAGTTTAAGTTATAAACATTTTTTTATAAAAATTTTTTTGCAATAAATATTTTTCTTTAGAAAAATTTTTGTCATAAATATTTTTCTATAGAAAATTTTTCGTTATAAAAATTTTTGTATAGAAAATTTTTCGTCGCACAAATTTTTCTATAGAAATTTTATTGACATAAAAATTGTTCTATAAAAAAAATTTGTCATAAAAATTTTTCTTTAGAATTTTTTTTTTTCATAAGAATTTTTCTATAGAAAATTTTTTGACATAAAAATTTTTCAATAAAAATTGTTTTGTCCTAAAAATTTGTTATCATAAAAATTTTTCTATAGAAGATTTTTTGTAATTAAAAATTTTTGTTGAAAAGTTTTTACAATAAAAAATTTTTATTGAGAAATTTTTATTACAAAAAACTTCCTATAGAAAAATTTGTATGACAAAAAAATTTCTTTAGAAAAATTTTGATGACAAAAAATTTCTATTGAAAAATGTCTATGACTAAAAATTTTCTATAAAAAAATTTAAAAAATTTTCTATAGAAAAATTTAAAAAATTTTCTATAGAAATTTTTTTCTTTTTTTCTATAGACACATTTTTATGACAATATATTTTCTATACAAAAATTTTAACTACAAAAAACTTTGTATAGAAAAGTTTCTGCTATAGAAAAATTTCTGAACTTCATATTTTCTATAGAAAAAACAAATAAAAATTATAATAGAACATTTTTTTTAGCATAAGTTTTGTTAAAAAAATATCTATAACCAAAGATTTTCTACAGAAAATGTGGTGTCTGTCTATAAATTAAGAAAAAGATTACAGTAAATAATTAAAAAAATTTTTTTAAATATTTAAAAAATCGCTCGTTAAAAGACCTTAAACTTCAATCGAAATATAACGTTTGTCTTCAGATCACATGGAACACAGCAAACAATATACATACAAGGTTAAATATCTTTGGTATAATTTTTTTGTTTAACTTTCATTGTTTTCATTAAAATCATGAATTTAAAAAATTTATATTAATACTCATGCTACCAAATATAATAAGCCTGATAGTACAGAATATTAAAAAAAAGACGGCAGCTTAATTTAATTATGTGGAATATTGCAAAGTCTTTTTTTTGAAAGCGAAATGTACAAATAAATGAGCATGAAATATCACACAATTCTGGGTATTTAATTAAGGATTTAAAAATGAAATTCCATAATAAGCTTCTTAATAATTTGTTTAATAAAATAAATGATATGTAATTTATTATTTTCACTGAATAATAAAGAAGACAAAACCATGATTGATAGCTCAGTTGGAGGTGGGTAGGGGGGGTAGTCAGTCTCTCACTTAACACATTAACATCTGTCACTCCAAGCGTATGAGCAATATCTTAAAATGCTTTGTCTTACGAGTATACAAAGGACAAAGACTAAAGTTAGTATAAATATTTTTTTAGGGGTATATTTTTCAAAAAACTTAAGTTATTTGTTTTAAGGGTGTCTATAAGTTTTCAAGTTTTTTTTTGATGATATTTGTCTTTTTGTGACTATCCTTTCATGTTGCCTGACAGAAAAAAACCTCACGTTTTATGGCTGCTTGAGCAATTTTGCTTTGGTCCATTTGTTAAAAGGAGCTGAAATACCTTAAATTTCCAGAAATATTTACAAGCTTTGAGCTGTTAAATAAAAGCTTTAATTGCATATTTTGAAGTGATTCTCAGGTGTTTTGTGGTAATCATTTACTCGTTTGACATTTCTTTACCTACAAGGTATTTGTTAAAGTTTTAAGGTCGATTACATGTATAAATTGATATTTAATTTCACTTTTACTTCAAAAACATATTTGGAGGTAATGTAATGATATATAGAATGGTTTTAAGTAAAAAGAAACCATTGGAGATATATAATGAAAAATAGGACAGCTTCACAAAGGTCAAATCGTCGCATTCGACATTGATCGAAAATTTAGACTTTTAGGCAAATATTGCGTAACATTCTTTCGGAATTTTCAAAGTTTATTTAATATTGATATTTAATCACATCCGTTTGTTTGTCGAAACATTTAGTTTAAATGAAACTATACTTTTGACAAATAAGTTACAATGTAAGGAACCTAATAGGTTATATTTATATTTCTTAGATTATTCTAAAAGTAGGCTACACAAATGTTTCTAAAATATCTTACACTGCAATCGATATCGAATTCTTTCCTATTAAAAAGGTTAAGCCCTCAATAAAGTACGAAATTTAAGATTTATTTTAGATGTTTTTCAAGATAAAATTTTATATTAATAGTGGAAAATTGTTCTTATAAAATTTTACATCAATCCTGCTAATATACAATGTCAATAAATATCGAGTCTCCTTAATTTAACCTCTCAACTTTCTCCTCATATTTTTCCCATTTTTTCAACTCTTTCCAAATTTAATGATAAAGCAATTAATGTTATAGAAGAACACTTAAACACTTGACATACTTCCACTAAAATAGCTATTACTTAAGTTGTTTCCCCTCCCAAAAACAGCACAAGCCATCCCCGAGACTTACCGTTGCATGCGGTCCACCAAAGCTATTGTGACCGAAGACATACATATAATTATGTCGATTAACATCAGCGTGAAATAATCCCGTCTGCATTAGTGGTCCAACGACACGTGCATCTGATAAAATATCCAGCACTACATCACGATGTTCCATATTTGTGGCCTTAATGGGATTGTTGTACATTTCGCTATATCTACGGGAAACGAGAAAAAAAAATTGAAAATAAAATGGAAAATTTATAAAAAAAAAACACATAAAACCCGAGACATGAAAAAATCTATGAAATAAAGCAATTTGTTAGAGAAAAAAAATGCTAAAACAAAAATGATGGAAAATTTTAAAATTACACATACATAGATATACGTTAGACTGTCCCGAGCTTGTACATAAAATTTATATTCGAATTTTGAAATATAAAATATTGTTGCAGTTTTATATTTCGACTTGATGCCAAAGGTTAAGGTGAAGGTCAGTATGAAAGCCATTAAAAAAAATCAAAAGAGATTTTTAAAACCGCCTGAGAAAGTGTTTAATTTTTCAGGCGAATTTAATTATATTATAACAAAATTAAACTACTTAGTATTCCTAAGACATTGAATGGTAAATCATGTCTATTTCCTAAAGTAAATACTTTTTGCTGCATATCTTAAGGCATGTCAAAATTTTTAGGAGTAATTGCAATAACTCCTAAACCTTTACATCTTCTTTGAAAAATCTAATGAAGCAGTTCTATAGAGAAGAGACTAGATATATAGGATCAATAATTGTTTTCAAGAAAAAGTAATATTATGTCTTTAAAAAAGGTATTGAAATAAGCTTAATGTTCTAAAAGGAAAAGTGTTGAAATTTTTCATTGAACTCAGTAGCTCATGCATCGAATGTAGTTTGACAGCTTTGACCTTTATGTCAATTTAATAAAGACACAGAACTTTGGTATTAATCTGCAGAAGAAAGTAACTTTATCTCGTATATAGTTTAGGAGATATTAGAAAATCAAAAAAGCTCTACAAAATTCAATGTTTTCATTTTTCTTTAGACAAAAACTAAGTTGGTTCGGGTTTGCTCGATGGTCCCACCATATCCATTTGAAAGTTGAAAGTCTCTTCTTAAGATTGTGTGAAAAAAATGTATCGATCTTAGTACAAAGTTCAAAATATTCTGAAAAAAGTCATGTAAATTGTTAAGCATAATTTAACCAAAAAGTGTTGCAGTCGTTTAGGCGTAACTTTTTAACCAAATTGTGTTTAAGTTTAAGTCCCGTAATAGTCGATGGATTTCAACCCAAGTTAGTAGAGCTCTTTTTTTGGTGAAAGTCTTTTTTGAAATAATTAAAAAAATTATATTGAATTTCATTAAATTCTGTTAAGAATTGAGACTTGTATATTTAATTGAAAAAATGGTAAAAAAGGGGGTGAAACGCAAGTACTCCAAGTCGACGAATTAAGCCAAAATGATTAGACCTCTTTTTAGAATTAATTAATAGACTTGTGTTGAATTTCACCAAATTATGTTCAGAATGTCAAATGTGGACCGATTATCTCGATATTTGGCAAATGAATTACAGTTTTTCCAAAAATTATGTATGCAAAAAAAAAAAAAACTTAAAATTGTCATTATCTTCAGATTTACGATCGTTTTAGTGATTTTTGTTTCATTTAGTTCGTTGTCATAGAAAAGTTTGTATGGGACCTATGGTTAAATGTGGGCCGATTTCAACAAAATTTGGTACATTTTCGCCAACATAAGCAGAACCTGTCTTAAATTTCATCAAAAAATATTGATGTTTGTTTCCAAAATTCAATTCCGGGAATTGGTACCTATGGGAGGTACCATAGATAATGGACCGATTTTAACGAATTTCAATAGCCATGGTTCCACTATCAAAAGAATTGTGACCTGTACTTTGATTACATGGTTTACATGGGGTTCCAGCCAGCCGTCCAGACGGACGGACTGACATCGCTAAATCGACTCAGGAAGTAATTTTAAGCCTATTGGTATACTAAATATCATCTAAGACAAATATTTCTAAGCGTTACATACATCAGCACAAACTTATAATACCCTTTCCACCTATGGTGGTGAAGAGTATAAAAATATGCGGGTATGTATAAAAGAATAACTTTATTTTTTTCGGGTCCGCCTAATATGCACATATAAACTATAAAACTGAAAAAAAATAATTTTTCAAAATAGATTTAAAACTATTACATGAATTTGCAAACTCTTACATGTACACAGGAAAACTTGTGAGCGATAAATATTTGAAATCGAAAACGTGTTAGAAAATTATATTATCATGTGCTATAAATATGTCCTTGAAATTCAATAAAAACTAGGAAATTATTTAAACTAATGAGGAAAGCTATTCCAGTCAAAAACAGTGCAAAAGATATTGCACTCCATATCATTTTTTGTGTCAAATGTGAAATTAAAGTGGATAAAAAACAATGAAAAACATGTAAGTGCACAAACAAAACATACATTTCGAATTAGAGTAAAAGCGGGACTTTATGGGACTTTTCAAAACGACCGTACGGCAAATCAATATATTGAAGTGCTTCGTCTTCTTCTGTTATCCTTGACTCCCAGTGGAGCATGGGCCTCAACCATCCTTTTATATCGAACTCTATTGCGAGATGTTAGGCATACATCATTCCATGAATAGTTTGCTGCTTCTCACTCCGCATCAATTGACCTTCTCCACGTTCTAGCAGGTGCACCAACACGACGGCCGCTTCCTTGTGGATTCCAACAAAGCGCTTGTCGAGCAATGTTGGTATTTGGCATTCGAAGTGTGTGGCCTATCCATCGCCATTTCCATTGACATACCTCTATAGAAGAAGGGATTTGGTTTGTAGCGTTTAGTAGATCTTCATTTCTTATGCGATTTGGCCACCATATGTAGAGGATTTGCCGCAAGCATTTGTTTGCAAAGGTTTGTAGGCGCTTATCGATGTCATTTGTGGGGTTCCAAGTTTCGCAGCCGTAATACAAGATGGACTTGACATTCGAGTTATATATTCGTAACTTAGTTGTTGTTGATATTTGCCGAGATTTTCATATAGTTTGGAGAATGCTGAATGCAGATTTTGCCTTATTAAAACGCGATTCAGTATCCTCATCGGCCCCAACTTTTGTAGATACCAAATTACCAAGATAATTAAAGGTATCTACACATCCAATACCCCCGTTATCCACATTGATGTGTGGCGACGGGTTTGCGCCATAGCCTCCAGGCATAATCTTTGTCTTGGAAATATTGATTTCCAGCCCAGCTACCCGAGATTCAACAGTAATAGCGCTAGTGTTTTCTTGAAGGTGAGCTGCTCTTTGGCTTAGAAGACATACGTCATCGGCGTATTCCAAGTCCCCGAGTTGCTTAAATGGTGTCCATTGGATACCACGTCTACCATTCAGTGCCGTGCGCATTATATTGTCGATGACAAGGAAAAAAAGTATAAGTGATAATAACATCCTTGTCTTACTCCAGTAGTAACTTCGAATGGAAGTACAACATCTTAATATTATAGAGTCTTTGATAATGTCTTACTTTGAAATATACTCAAGTAAATTTTCTTGCAGCATATTCTTAGGCATGTTCAGAAGAACACGAATGTTCTGGGGAAAATAGCAAT
>OW121740.1:21458397-21523397 GCA_933228675.1 Stomorhina lunata
TTTGCTTTATGATTTTAAAACTTATTGCAGTTTATAGCTTTCTGTTTTTCTACCTCCTTTGCTATCTACTAAGTTATCGCTACGTGTTTGTAGATGAAGATTTCTTTTGCTTTAGAAGCAAAATCATGTTTTCAAATAAGAAGAGATAAATGGCTTTTTTCTTTGGTCTTCAATAGTAGATGTATGCCTTAAAGTGGGAGTATGTTTGTATGTATATTTTGTATGGATTTATTTAGAAATATCTACATATAAGACTTTAAATATTTCCTCAATTCAAATACCAAAAGACAACTATTTGATGTAAGGCAAATACAAGCAAACAAAATAAAAAAGAGATGGTAAACATATTAGGAAATAAGTATTAGGGAAGGTAAGTATAAAAGAAGAAAATGTAAAGCAAGTAAGTGAAAAACTAAGCCTTGAAGTAAGTCAGATTTTCTTTTAGGAAAAATTAAAATTTTTGTTCTAAGAACACCCTAATACTTGTAAATAATTCTTGGCAATCACACCCACGCACACACTTACAAATGTGTATTTTTCATACACCTAAACACTTTCTTCCAAATAATGCATACATATGTATTCTCTAATGTTATAAGGTAGAATCATGGCGCAAACATCCTTTTATACAGACACACACACACACACAAACAAACACATACATTGTAAATATTGCACACGTCCTTAAATAACGATCTTAACAAAATAAACATTTCAAGGAAAATCTTATGATATAAGAGCTTGTACTCATACGAATACAAATGTGAGTGCGTGTTTAAGAAAGAATATATAAAAAAAAAATATGAAAATGAAAGGAGGAAAAAAGAACACACAGGAAATGCAAGGGAAGGAAATTGTTGAGATTTTCCTAAGAGGTTGCAAGAATGACGATGATGGGGTGTTGAAGAAAAATGTGGAAAAAAAAAACACAAATTAAATAAAATTACAAGTAGAAATTTTTACAAAACTAACAAAAGTAAGGGATAGTTTCAACTACGTATTTGCTTACAGGTGGCTGAACATTATTATATAATAGATAAGAAATGAAGATAAATTATACAAAAAAAAAAAGATTTAAAGGCAAATTTAAGTCGAAGTATAAGTCAATGAGTCAGTCAATGACGATTTTCAAGGATGAATTATCAACATTTATAACAATTGTGGATCAATTTATTAAATTTTACATCAATCGTGGATTAGTTAACAAAACTCTGGATTAATTAGGGATCAATTAACAAAATTTTATATAAATTCGAAATCAATTTACAAATTTTTTTATCAATCGTGGATCAATTAACGAAATTTTGGATTAATTGTGAATCAATAACTAAAATTTTATATCAACCAAAGCTCAAGTGAATCAATTACTGAAATCATAGATTAATAGTGGACCAATAATTAAAACTTCTCTTATATAATCTTATATTAACCCGAGATCAATTAATAAAAAATTAGATCAATCGTGACCAATAACCAAAATTTTACATTAATCCGAGCTCAATTATATAAATTTTTTTATCAATCGTTCATTAAGTAACAAAATTTCGGATCAATTGTTGATCAATTAACAAAATTTTATATAAACTTGAGGTCAATTAATTATTTTTTTTTATCAATCGTCAATCAAATAACAAAATTTTATATCAACTCAAACTCAATTAAATAAATTTTTTATCAATCTTGAATTAATAAAAAAAAAAAATATATATAAAACTGAGCTCAATTGTGGATCAATTAACAAACTTTTGGATCAATCGTGAAACAATAAACAAAATTTTATATCAACCCGAGCTCAATTAATAAAATTTTTTACCAATCGTGAATCCATTAAGGAAATTTTATACAAACTCGATCTCAATTAATTTAATTTTTGATCAATCGTGTATCAATAAACAAACTTTTAGACCAATCGTAGGTCAATTTACAAAAATTTATGTCTGTCCGAGTTCAAATTATTAACTTTTTTTAATAATTTAATTAACAAACTTATTGATCAATCGTGAATCAGTTAGCAAAATTTTATGTCAAACCGAGCTCAATTATTTAAAAGTTGTATCAATCGTGGATCAATTAACAAACTTTATTATCAATCGTGGATCAATTTCCAAACTTTTTGATCAATTGTGGATAAATAAAAAAAAATTTTAGAATCAAATCGTGGATCAATTAACAAAATTTGTGCCAATAGTGGATCAATTAATAAACTTTTTGAACAATCGTGGATAAATTAATAAAATTTTGGATTAATCGTGGATCAATTAACAAAATTTGTATCAATAGTGGATCAATTAACAAACTTTTGGATCAATCGTGGATCAATTAACAAAATTTGATATCAATCCGAGATCAATTAATTACATTTTTTTATCAATTGTGGAACAACTAACAAACTTTTGGATCAATTGTGGAACAACTAACAAACTTTTGGATCAATCGTGAAACTATTAACAAAATTTTATATCAACCCGATCTCAACTTATTACATTTTTTAAAAATCGTGGATTAATTAATTAAATTAATTACATTTTTTGGATCAATATTAGGTCAAATTACAAAAATTTATATTAACACGAGCTCAATTAATGAATTTATTTATCAATCGTGGTCAATTAACAAACTTTTTGATCAATCGTGGATAAATTAACAAACTTTTTGATCATTCGTGGATTAGTTAACAAAATATGATATTAACCCGAGCTCAATTAATTAAATTTTTTGTCAATCGTGGATCAAATAATAAAATTTTAGATCAATCATGGATCAATAACTAAAATATAATATCAACCCGAGCTCAATTAATTAATTTTTTTGTCAATCGAGGATCAATTAACAAAATTTTAAATCAATCTGAGCTCAATTAATTTAATTGTTTATCAATCGTTAATCAATTTACAAACTTTTTGATCAATCGTGAATCAATTAACAAAATTTTGTATCAACCTGAGTTAAATCAATTAAATTTTGTATCAATCGTGAATCAATTAACAAATTTTTGAATCAATCGTTGATCAATTAGTAAAATTTTGGATCAATCATGGATCAGTAACCAAAATTTTAGATCAATCGTGGATCAATGACCAAAATTTTATATCAACACGAGCTCAATTAATTAATTTTTTTTTATTAATCGTGTATCAATTAACGAAGTTTTATATCAACCCAAGCTCAATTAAATAAATTTTTTAACAATAGTGTATCAATTAACAATCTTTTGGATCAATCGTAGGTCAATTAACAAATTTTTACATCAACCCGACTTCATCTAATTAAATTTTTTATTAATCGTGTTTCAACTAACAAATTTTTGGATTAATCGTTGATCAATAAATAAAGTTTTGGATCAATTGTGGATCAAACCCCAAAATATTATATCAACCCGAGCTCAAATATTTAACTTTTGTATCAATCGTGGATCAAATAACAAAATTTTATTCAACCCGTGCTCAATTAATTGAATTTTTTATCAATCGTTAGTCAATAAAAAAACTTTTTGATTAATCGTGAATCAATTAACAAAATTTTGTAACAACCCAAGTTGACTTAATTACATTTTTTATCAATTGTGAATCAATTAACAAACTTTAGATTCAATCATTGATCAATTCATAAAATCTTGGATCAATCGTGGATCAGTAATCAAAATTTTGGATCAATCGTGGAACAATAACCAAAGTTTTAGATCAATCGTGGAACAATAACCAAAATTTTAGATCAATCGTGAAACAATAACCAAAATTTTAGATCAATCCGAGCTCAATTATTTAAATTTTTTAGCAAAGTGGATAAAATAACAAAATTTAATGAAAACCCGAGCTGAATTAACTCAATTTTTTATCAATCGTGTACCAATTAACAAACTTTTGGATCAATCGTAGGTCAATGAACAAAATTTTATGTCAAGCCAAGCACAATTTATAATTTCCTTTTTCAGTCGTGGATCAATTAAAAAACTTTTGAATTAATCGTAGGTCAATTAACTAAATTTTATATCAACACGAGCACAATTAATTACATTTTTTATCAATTGTGGATCAATTAAAACATTTTTGAATATACATGAGTTCAATTAATTAACTTTTTTATCAGTCGTAGATCAATTAATCAAATTCTGAATCAATCGTAAATCAATTAACAAAATTTTGTGTAAATTTGAGCTAAATTTATTGAATTTTTTATCACTCGTAAATCAATTAATAAAATATTGGATCAATCGTGGATCAATAAATCAAGCAAACTTAAATCCATTCACAAAATTTATCATTAATTGCAGCTCAATTTAATACTTTTTCACATTAACTTCAATAAACTAAAACATTTTACATCAATCGTAGACTAATATATAAATATACACCAATTATGAATCGACTTAGAAAATTGTACATCAATCGTGAATCAATTAAAATTTTATGTTAATTGTAGCTCAATTAAAAGCTTCTACTTTAACTTGAGATCAATTATTAATTTTTTTCAATAATTGTGGTTCAATTTAATATTTTTTTAAATTAATCAATTGATTAAATTTTTTAATTGATTAATTTTCTAAGAAAATTTTACATGAATCATGAATCAATTAATATAGTTTTACATTTATTGTGCCTCAATTATAAACCTTTTTCATTAACATTAGATCAACTACAAAATATTACCTCATTCGGGGATCAATTAAGGAAATTTAACATTAATTGCACCTCAATTTAAAATATTTGACATTAATTTTGAATCAACTCAAGATATTTGACATTACTTTTTAATCAATTAAAATCATTTAACTTCAACAATTGATCAATTAACAACATTTTGCAAGACTTCTGAGTTATTTAGCAATATTTTATTTAGATCCTAATAATAAAAATTTTAAACAATTTATATATTGAATTTACATATTTTTATATACATAAAGACTTAAAATTTTCTAGATTAGATGGAAAGTTAAATTGTAAATAAGGTCATAGAGAAGCTTTAATATCAGGTTTGTATACATAGATATTTTCTTTTTTCAAAACCTCCTAAATGCCTTTCCCTCATTAAAATTGTATATCCATTACTTCACATAAATCCATCCATAGGACATGATAACTAAACTCTCCTTTAAGACTCTGCTTTCATTCGTGCATGTTATCCAAATAAATATTGTATATTTATTCTACATTACAAACATTAAACAATTTAATTACTTTATGCCATTTACTTTATCTACCTCAAATCTATTTATTTATGCAAAATCCCTCAAGCTTTAATCTCTTAAAGAAGACCCATTTACTAGAACGAATTTACCTTTTGAGGTTTTCTTTTTTGGTTTTCACTTTTTGGTTTTCTACCTTTTATTTATCATCTTAGCTGGCATTTGTCACACCTGATCTTTATTTCAGGGGAAATTTTTTCTAGCACTGCATTAGGGCAATTTTTGGCTTAGAAATATGTAGCCAAGTGTAGGGAGAATAACACATACCCTACATACCTCTATGTAGGGATTGTGGCATTTAGAGATGACAAAATATTTTACTAAATATTTATATATTTAGTAATATGCATATGAGGCTTAGGTATGTGAGGAAAGTATTTGGGGAATGGTATTTTCTATAGTAGCCTGGCTCCTTAAACTGCTATTAAGATTTTCAGTACAAAATCTAAAACAAAAATATAAATAAAAATAAGAATTTCCTATAAAAATTACTATAAAAATAGCAAATTTTTTAGAAATTTCCTATAAACGTAGAAAAATTTTGAAATTTTTTTTTATACAAATAGGAAACTTTTTAAAAATTCCCTATAAAAAAAAGAAATCTTTTAAAAATTTCCTATAAAAATAGAAAATTTTTGAAAAATTTTTTACAAAATAGAAAATTTTTGAAAAATTTCCTATAAAAATAGAAAATTTTTAAAAAATTTCCTATAAAAAATTTTAAATTTTTGAAAAATTTCGTATAAAAATCGGAAATTTTTGAAAAATTTCCGATAAAAATAGGAAATTTTTGAAAAATTTCCTAAACAAAATAGGAAATTTTTGAAAATTTTCCTAAAAAAATAGGACATTTTTGAAAAATTTCCTATATAAAAAGGAAATTTTTGAAAAATTTCCTATAAAAAAGGAAATTTTTGAAAAATTTCCTATAAAAAAGGAAATTTTTGAAAAATTTCCTATAAAAATAGGAAATTTTTGAAAAATTTCCTATAAAAGTAGGAAATTTTTGAAAAATTTCCTATAAAAGTAGGAAATTTTTGAAAAATTTCCTATAAAAATAGGAAATTTTTGAAAAATTTCCTATAAAAATAGGAAATTTTTTGAAAAATTTCCTGTAAAAATAGGAAATTTTTGAAAAATTTCCTATAAAAATAGGAAATTTTTGAAAAATTTCCTATAAAAATAGGAAATTTTTGAAAAATTTCCTATAAAAATAGGAAATTTTTGAAAAATTTCCTATAAAAATAGGAAATTTTTGAAAAAATTCCTATAAAAATAGGAAATTTTTGAAAAATTTCCTATAAAAATAGGAAATTTTTGAAAAATTTCCTATAAAAATAGGAAATTTTTGAAAAATTTCCTATAAAAATAGGAAATTTTTGAAAAATTTCCTATAAAAATAGGAAATTTTTGAAAAATTTCCTATAAAAATAGGAAATTTTTGAAAAATTTCCTATAAAAATAGGAAACTTTTGAAAAATTTCCTATAAAAATAGGAAATTTTTAAAAAATTTCCTATAAAAATAGGAAATTTTTGAAAAATTTCTTATAAAAATAGGAAATTTTTGAAAAATTTCCTATAAAAATAGGAAATTTTTGAAAAATTTCCTATAAAAATAGGAAATTTTTAAAAAATTTCCTATAAAAATAGGAAATTTTTGAAAAATTTCCTATAAAAATAGGAAATTTTTGAAAATTTTCCTATAAAAATAGGAAATTTTTGAAAAATTTCCTATAAAAATAGGAAATTTTTGAAAAATTTTTTATAGAGATAGGAAATTTTTGAAAAATTTCCTATAAAGATGGAAATTTTTGAAAAATTTCCTTTGAAAATAGGAAATTTTTGAAAAATTTCCTTTAAAAATTTCGTAAAAAATAGGAAATTTTTGAAAAATTTCCTATAAAAATTGGAAATTTTTGAAAAATTTCCTATTAAAAAAAGCAAAATTTCGTGTAAAGAAATAAATTTTGGTAAAATTTTGTATAAAAATAAGAAATTTTTGAAATTTTTGCTTAAGGCGATAATTTCTTTTTTGTGCTCCGGCTTAATCTAAAATTATATAGACAAATATAAGAATTTAAAAGAAACACATGTCTTTGTCGCCATAAGTGGAACAAAAACAAGCTCAAGGATATTTTGCAAAACAGCCAACAAAGATAAAGATACCAAAGTTTGTTTCAGTCTTTTATTTACTGCAAGTAAATATTTGCTTATAAATGCATATTTAAAAAGCAAATAAAAAGTAATATACAGTGGAGACAAAAATAAAATGAAGAATTAAAAAAAAAAGTCAATTCTAAAGAGCCATATTCAAATATCAATAACAAATCATCTTTATAAAAATATTGAAGAATAGATAAACTTATGAACTTGATATTTATTGTTAAGAAAACCGATCCTGATTCACATTCTTTTTTTAGCCTTTCCCTTCTCACTGTAATTTAACATACTCAAGAAAACATTTAAACCAAAAAAACCAAATCTTAGGAACATTTAAACTTTATCATAAAGATAGATACATATGTGTTTGAAGATGCATGAATGTTGGTAGAATCTATGAAAGCGAACCTTAAATATGAATAAGAAAGTAATATCTATGTATCATCCCATAAGTAAGAGGCTCAAACACTAAGTTTTAACGTAATTTTAGTACTCCATTGCAGCTGTTTGTATTTGACTATGTAAAAGGATGATACTGAACCCAAACATTTATTATGCACATTTTCTTGTCCTTTATAACTCGGGTCATACAAGACGAAGAACACAAAATCTTAAGCAAAAGAAAATCTCAAACTAAAGTAGCATGTTTACCTCTACTTTATGTTGTTCTTCTAAATAATATTGTAAATGTTGCCATTGTTGCTTGTGTTGTTCTTGTTACCTTAAATATGTAATAAAGTGCAAAATAGTTTCTTTTACTGTTTAAATAGCAGTAGCAACAGCAATTGCAGCAGTTGAAGCTATTTTACCAGCTCTTAAGTTTAACCTCTTATTTAGGATTTGTTTTCCTTTTCCTAAAGTGTTGTAAGTGTGTAGGTTGTGTGGCTCGTTAACCCACATACTGAAAATATGGACGATATATATATCTAGATATGTATGTGTATATGTACTCAACCACAATGTAATTCTCTATCCTTTCATTATACATTTACACTCGAAATCCGTAAACACAAACATATGTTTGTGTGGATGTATGGGTTATTTGCCTAGCAAATGTAGAGTGAGTAAATGTATGTTGAGAGTTTGTTAAACCACATGTATAATATCATTTGGTTTTCGAAAAATTACTTTTTTGAGTTAAGGCACTTTCCCTTTTGAAACACTTAGCGACAAAAGTTCAGATTGTAAAACAAGGAAAAAAACATTAGAGAAAAAATTTCCTATCAAAATAAGAAATTTTTTAAAAATTTCCTATAAAAATAAGAAATTTAAAAAAAAATTCCTAAAAAAAAAAAAAATAAAAAAAATTTCTTATAAAAATAAGAAATTTTTAAAAAATTGTCTATAGCAAATAGAAATTAAAAAAAAAAATTCTAAAAATTTCATTTTTTTTTAATTTCTTTTAAAAATAAGCAAAGTTTGAAAGTTTATAAAAAAAAAATACAAGAAAATTTTGCAAAAAATTCTTATAAAAATAAGAAATGTTTGAAAAATTTCCTATAAAAATAAAATTTTTTTTAAAAATTTCATAAAATAATAAGTAATATTTGACTGATTTCATAATTAAATTAGGAAATTTTTGAAAAAATTCCTGTAAAAAAAAGAAATTTTTGAAAAGTTACCTATAAAAATAAGAAATTTAAAAAAAAAAATTCCTAAAAAAATTATAAATTTTTGAAAAATTTCTTATAAAAATCAGAATTTTTTTTAAATGCCCTATAAAAATCAGAAATTTTTTAAAAATTTCATATAAAAACAAAAAATTTTTGAAAAAATTCCTATAAAGATAATAATTTTTTAAAATATTTCTAATAAAAAAAAAAAATTGAAAAATTTCCTGTAAAACTCAGAAATTTTTGAAATTTTCCTATAAAAAATTAAAAGTTTTTGAAAGATTTCTTATAAAAATGAAAAATTTTTGAAAAATTTCCTATAAAAATAAGAAATTTTTGAAAATTATCCTTTAAAAATTTTTACAAAATTTTTCATTTTGGTGGGAAATATTTCAAAATTTTTTTAGTTTGTATAGGAAATTTTTCAAATATTTCATACTTTTGTAGGAAATTTTTCAAAAATTTTCTATTTTTATAGAATTTTTTTTTAATTTCTTATTTTTATAGCCAATTTTTAAAAAATTACTTATTTTTATAGGAAATTTTTCAAAAATTTCCCATTTTTTTAAACAAATTTTTCGAAATTTTTTTGTTTTTATATGAAATTTTTAAAAAATTTCATATTATAGGAAATTTTTCAAAACTTTTAATAGGAAATTTTTATAGAAAATATTGAAAAAATTTGTTATTTTTATAGGAAGTTTTTCAAAATTTTCTTATTTTTATAGGAAATTCTTCAAAAGTTTCCTTTTTTATAGGAAAAAAAATTCTTATATATATAGGAACTTTTTTTAAAATTTCTTATTTTAAAAGGAAATTTTTCAAAATTTGTGGTTATTGTAGGAAATTTTTGAAAAATTTCTTATTTTTATAGGAAATTTTGAAAAAAGTTCTTATTTTTATAGAAAATTTTTTAAAAAAATTCTTATAATGATAGGAAAATTTTCAAAAATTTAAGATTTTTATAGCAAATTTTTTGACAGTTTCTTATTTTTATTCGAATATTATTCAAAAATTTCTTATTTTTATTGAAAATGTTTAAAAAATTTCTTATTTTTATAAGAAAATTTCAAATCAAAAATTTCTTATTTTTATAAAAAAAAATTTGGAAAAAAGTTCTTATTTTAATAGGAAATTTTCAAAAATTTCTTATTTTTATAGGAAATTTTTTGACAGTTTCTTATTTTTATAGAAAAATTTTCAAAAATTTCTTATTTTTATAGGAAATTTTTTGACAGTTTCTTATTTTTATAAGAAATTTTTCAAAATTTTTTTATTTTTATAGGAAATTTTTCAAAAATTGCTTAATTTTATACGAAATTTTTTAAAAATTTCTTATTCTAATAGAAAATTTTTCAAAAATGTCTTATTTCTATAAGAAATTTTTCAAAAATTTCTTATTTTTATAGAATATTTTTAAAAAAATTTTTATTTTTATAGAAAATTTTTCAAAAATTTCTTATCTTTATAGAAATTTTTTCAAAAATATTTTATTTTTATAATACATTTTTCAAACATTTCCTGTTTGTATATTTATTTTTAAAGGAAATTTTTCAAAATTTTCTTATTTTTATAGGAAATTTTTCAAAAGTTTCTTATTTTTATAGGAAAGTTTTTAAACATTTCCTGTTAGTTTAAGAAATTTCTACAGAAATTTTTTTAAAAATTTTGTTTTCACAAGAAATTTTCAAAAACTTCTTATTTTTGTTGGAAATTTTTCAAAAATTTCTTACTTTTATAGAAAATTTTTCAAAAATTTCTTACTTTTATAGAAAATTTTTCAAAAATTTCTTACTTTTAGAGAAAATTTTTCAAAAATTTCTTATTTTTATAGAAAAGTTTTAAAACATGTCTCATAAAAATAAGGAATTTTTCTAAAAAAATATATATTCACCCTTTAGTGTTGTACTCCTTTCATTCATACTTTCATATTTATCTACTCATTTGTAAGTATGTGTTTATATAAATACACCCACAATTATATAAATTAAATGTGTTGTCTGTATGTGTGCCTGTACAAATAGGTATGATTGTGTTTGTCATCAACACTGAGTGTGAGCTTATATGTTTTTCTGCAAGGACCTTGGGGTCAAATATGTTAAGTGTTGCAGCACTAAAGTTTATTTCACACCAAGTAAATATTTCTGTTGACTTTGTCGAAAATAAATTTTTAATTTTTTAATTGAAAATATAAACATTAATACTCACAAATATAAGAATGTACAAATATATGAATATGGTGTAAATGTACATTGAAATTAAGATTCTTTATAAACCTATGTCTTCAACATGAAAAAGCTTTTTTTAGTGATATCGAGACAATCAAAGTCAAAATCAGAGTATTAATGAAACTGCCAATAGCTTTTTTTTCTCTGGCAGACAAAAAAAGGACTAATTAAAGAGCTTACATTTTTTCTATTCGTCTTTGAATACTCGTTTTTTTTAGTTTAGCTCATTTAGTTTGAAAAGAAATAAACTTTTTTAATTCCTGTCGCAAATCTCTCTATTTAAAAAAAATATAATAGATACTTTTTCTACAACATAGAGCACGTAGGATTAATCAAAGATTATAGCAATGATACTTAATGCGAATCCACATAAAAAAGCATAAAAAACAGTAAAAAATTATATATAAAAAATATTCTGGAAATATATTTATCTTTCCTACATCATAGTGCCAATGTTGAGTATTATTTCAAGGAAACGTTTAAAAGGATTTAATTAACTATTGTCCTGGATTTCCTTTTAGTTGAGACAATAGTATAGAATTTAAATGAAAACATCTGAAGAAACGCTTATTACATAAATCTGTATTCAGTGTGGTGGTATATACAGATGTTTGAGAAAAATTATTTCAAAATAAACAAGTAAGAGTGTTAAATTCGGCTTTGCCGAATATTTTATACCCACCATCGAGTTGTACGAGAGCGCAGCCAATTCAAAATGTTGACCAAATGTGGTATTGTTGGTAATATATTTGGACTAAATTTGGTTGCAGTGGTATAGTTACTATAGTTTAACATTTATAAGTATCTAAGTGGTTTCCCAAGTATTTACCTTGGACAAAATGCTGTTCCATAACGGAATATAGTTTTACATTAATAAGATGTTTCGTTGTGTCATAAACATGTTGATAGCAACACGGCAGGTTCATATATTTTGTTACGAGTTCCTAATGCATCTACCGTGTATAAAGTCTGGACCAAACATTGATTGAAATCTGTCTAATTTCACAGATGCAATCTTAATATACTGAATGTACCTCCAAATCTTTTTGATTGTAGATATAAACAGGTGATGTTATAAAGGGTGGTTAAATTGTAAGGGCCGATATTGAATGTGAACCACACCTAAACGCCAAGTTTTTTTCCGAATTTTATTTAACATTTCTCTATTTCAGACTTACTCAATTTGAACCATGGAGAGGTACACAATCCAACAACGTGTTAAAGTTATCCATACTTTTTTTGAAAATGGGCGTTCAAATCAAAATGCATATCGTGCACTTCGTGATTTTTTGGTCAATTTGATCGTCCAAATGTGCGTACAATCGCAAAAATCGTAGAAAGATTCGAGCAAACCGGGTCTGTAGAAGATGTGAGAACACTAGTGCATGATCGTACAGCTCGTACTGCAGAAAATATTGCTGCTGTTCGCGATGGTGTGGCTGAAGAGCCGTCCACCTCAACTCGTCGTCGTGCCCAACAATTGCACCTCTCACGCTCGTCGTTGATGAACATTATGCATAAAGACTTGCATTTACATGCTTACAAGGTGCAATTGGCTCAAGAACTAAAGCCTCTTGACCATTCCAAACGTCGTGAATGGGCAGAATGGGCAACAGTGGATGATCAATTTTCGAAGAAAATCATCTTCAGTGATGAGGCACATTTTCACCTGAGTGGATTCGTTTATAAACAGAATTGCCGCATTTGGGCGAATGAGAATCCAAGAGTGATTGTCGAAAAACCAATGCACCCACAAAGAGTGACTGTTTGGTGCGGCTTATGGACTGGCGGCATCATCGGGCCGTATTGTTTCCAAAAAAAGGCAGGTCAGACAGTTACTGTGAATGGTGTTCGCTATCGTGAGATGATAACGACCTTTTTATGGCCCGAATTGGAAGATATGGATGTGAACGATATGCGGTTTCAGCAGGACGGTGTCACTTGCAACACAGCTAACGAAACAATGGCTCTTTTGCGCAACAAATTCAATGGCCGTGTTATCTCACGTAATGTCAATTGGCCGCCAAGATCATATGATTTGACACCGTTGGACTTTTTTCTTTGAAGTTATTTGAAAGGAAAGGTGTACGTCGATAAGCCAGCAACAATTCAAGAGCTAAAGGATGAGATAATTCGGCACATTAACGGCATACAACCTCCATTATGCCTCAGGGTCATCGAAAATTTGGACCATCGGATGGAGGTGTGCCGCCGTGGTCGCGGCTCCTATTTGGCCGATATTTTGTTCCATACATAATTGAGTAATACCAATATATCGTAATAAAATAAAATTACAATAATTTCCTAAATAGTTTGTGTTTTATTCAAAATCAACATCGGCCCTTGAAATTTAACCACCCGATATATATAAGAACTATAGCCAAATGTTGACCGATTTTTACAAAATTTAACATACTAGCTGGTATTAGTATAAAGTTTAGTTGTGCAACATTTAGTGGCCATAACTGACATAGTTTATAATTTAATAGCTTTTAACTGGCGTTTGTGGCATTCTAGTGGTTACCGAGAGCGGTTTTTATATGAAAGCTATGGTCAAAAATGGACCAATTCCTATAAAATTTGACATACTGACTGAAACTTGCATAAAACTTCTCTGTTCTAAATTTGTTAGTCATAGATTTTACAATTTTATTCAAATTATTAGCATACATGAGATTCC
Source organism: Stomorhina lunata (assembly GCA_933228675.1). Lineage (NCBI taxonomy): Eukaryota > Metazoa > Arthropoda > Insecta > Diptera > Rhiniidae > Stomorhina > Stomorhina lunata. Next base: position 21,472,262 of record OW121740.1, read on the forward strand.
CGGGGCAGGGTTATATGGGAACTCTAACTAAATGTGAACCGATTTTACCCATTTTCAGCACACAATTTCGATAATACGTCGAAAATACTTTTACTAAATTTTGTCTGTCTAGCTTTTGTAGTTAAGGAACTATAGCGCTTTTCTCTGACGGAAAGACGGACATGAACCGTGTTTCTTTTTGTATTTTTGTATTTCCGTAAGTTTTTTATACGGGAGCTATGGTCTGGCTGGCTATGGGAGCTATGGACACTGGCTGGCACTCACATAAAACTTCCTTTTGTAAAGTTTTGTTGCTGTAAGCCTTTTCGTTAAGGCGCTATCGCGCTTTTATCAGACGGAAAGACGGACATAAACCCCCTTTTTTTTGGTATTTTTGTGTTTCCGTAAGTTTTTTATATTGGAGCTATGGTCAAATGGTGACCGATTGTGACAAAAATTTGCACACTCGTTGGCATTGACATAAGACCATCTCGTACTTAATTTAGTGGTTATATCTATTACAGTTTTAGTTTTGTTGGCATTTAAGTGTATTTTAGGTGAACTTTTGGCTGTTTCCGTAAGTTTTTTGTATGGGAGCTATGACTAAATGTTAACCGATTTTGATGAAATTAACATGATGCCTAGGGCTTATGCAAAACTTCTATATTCCAAATTTTATCATCATAGCTATTATATTTTGGTATTTATTAGCAAATAAGCGATTAGCGTAGTCGAGGTTATACGGGAGCTATGGTCAAATGTTAACCCATTTTGCCCAATTTCAATACCAAAATTTTCTCATACATGAAAAATGGTTTTACTAAGTTTCAGTAAGCTAGCTCCTTTCGTTTAGGCGTTATTGTGATTTCGTTTTTGATTTTTAAGTCAATATTAAGGAAATTACAAACGGAATGACAATCTCAATATACCCCCCATTCTTTTTGATGGTGGGTATAAAAAGGCAAACTAATACTTTTGGAAAGCCATAGGAAATTTTTGAAAAAATTTCTACTTTTATAGGAAATTTTTCAAAAATTTTTTTATTATTAAAGGAAATTTTTCAACATTTTTTTATTTTTATAGGAAATTTTTCTATTTTTATAAGAAATTTTTCAAAAATTTTCTATTTTTATAGAAAATTTTTCAAAAACCTTCTATTTTTATAGGAAATTTTTCAAAAATTATCTATTTTTATAGAAAATTTTTTAAAAATTTTCTATTTTTATAGAAAATTTTTCAAAAATTTTCTATTTTTATAGAAAAATTTTCAAAATTTTTCAAAAATTTTCTATTTTTATAGAAAAATTTTCAAAATTTTTCAAAAATTTTCTATTTTTATAGAAAAATTTTCAAAAATTTTCTATTTTTATAGAAAATTTTTCAAAAATTTTCTATTTTTATAGAAAATTTTTCAAAAATTTTCTATTTTTATAGAAAATTTTTCAAAAATTTTCTATTTTTATAGAAAATTTTTCAAAAATTTTCTATTTTTATAGAAAATTTTTCAAAATTTTTCTATTTTTATAGAAAATTTTTCAAAAATTTTCTATTTTTATAGAAAATTTTTCAAAAATTTTCTATTTTTATAGAAAACTTTTCAAAAATTTTCTATTTTTATAGAAAATTTTTCAAAAATTTTCTATTTTTATAGCAATATTTTCAAAAATTTTCTATTTTTATAGAAAATTTTTCAAAAATTTTCTATTTTTATAGAAAATTTTTCAAAAATTTTCTATTTTTATAGAAAATTTTTCAAAAATTTTCTATTTTTATAGAAAATTTTTCAAAAATTTTCTATTTTTATAGAAAATTTTTCAAAAATTTTCTATTTTTATAGAAAATTTTTCAAAAATTTTCTATTTTTATAGAAAATTTTTCAAAAATTTTCTATTTTTATAGAAAATTTTTCAAAAATTTTCTATTTTTATAGAAAATTTTTCAAAAATTTTCTATTTTTATAGAAAATTTTTCAAAAATTTTCTATTTTTATAGAAAATTTTTCAAAAATTTTCTATTTTTATAGGTAATTTTTCAAAAATTTTCTATTTTTATAGAAAATTTTTCAAAAATTTTCTATTTTTATAGAAAATTTTTCAAAACTTTTCTATTTTTATAGGTAATTTTTAAAAAATTTTATATTTTTATAGGAAATTTTTCAAAAATTTTCTATTTTTAAAGGAAATTTTTCAAAAATTTTCTATTTTTATAGGAAATTTTTCAAAAATTTTCTATTTTTATAGAAAATTTTTCAAAAATTTTCTATTTTTATACAAAATTTTTCAAAAATTTTCTATTTTTATAGAAAATTTTTCAAAAATTTTCTATTTTTATAGAAAATTTTTCAAAAAATTTCTGTTTTTATAGAAAATTTTTCAAAAATTTTCTATTTTTATAGAAAATTTTTCAAAAATTTTCTATTTTTATAGAAAATTTTTCAAAAATTTTCTATTTTTATAGAAAATTTTTCAAAAATTTTCTATTTTTATAAAAAATTTTTCAAAAATTTTCTATTTTTATAGAAAATTTTTCAAAAATTTTCTATTTTTATAGAAAATTTTTCAAAAATTTTCTATTTTTATAGAAAATTTTTCAAAAATTTTCTATTTTTATAGAAAAATTTTCAAAAATTTTCTATTTTTATAGAAAATTTTTCAAAAATTTTCTATTTTTATAGAAAATTTTTCAAAAATGTTTTTATTTTTATAGGAAATTTTAAAAAATTTAAAACTTGTATGGCAAACTTTATTAAAAATTTTTTATTTTTATCGGAGATTGTTCACAAATTTTCTTATTTTTATAGGAAATCTTTCAAAAAAATGTATATCTTTATACAGGCACCGAAAATAACTGTTATTTTAAAAATTTTGATTAAAAAAATCAACCAGAAGGAGTTATCGTAGAACAAAACCAAAAATACCGTTTGGATGGTCTTGGTCAAAATATTTATAAGCTGAGATACTTTTTATTTTTTAACTTTTATTTTAAAAATCAAAAATAAAAGTTATTTTTTAACTTTTATTTTAAAAATGAAAAATAACAATTATTTTATAACTTTTATTTTAAAAATCAAAAATAAAAGTTATTTTTTAACTTTTATTTTAAAAATAAAAAATAAAAGTTATTTTTTGACTTTTAATTTTAAAATCGGAAATAAAAGTTACTTTTTAACTTTTATTTTAAAAATCAAAAATAAAAGTTATTTTTTAACTTTTATTTTTTGAATCAGAAATAAAAGTTATTTCTTCCCTTTTTTAACGGTAATAAAGTTATTTTTATATATTTGAAATTTTTCTCAATCGAAATTCAGTTTTATTTAAGTAGCTTTATAATTCCATCATTGTAGAACGTTTGTTGTATATAGGCAAAACACTTGGAGATTTTTTTCTTCAAGGATATTTTGCAGAAACCAATACAAATGATAAACTTACGATGATATGCTAGTGCAAATAAAAGCATCTATTGGAAAAAATCGAAAGATACTTTTTAGATAAACCAATATTATAATATCCAAAAAATTACAAAAATTTGTAACTAAATATCTAGCTTTAAATAACATTTTCATTAAAATACTTACATGTTACTAATTATAAATAAAATATTGAAATAAATAATGAATTCGCTTTATTCTGCATACAAACTTTAATATAGAGAAATTAATATATATGTAGCACTTACTAACATACCCAAACAGTTTATTTTATTAAGCATGTTAATTTTAAAAAAATAACTTTTATTTTTGATTTTTAAAATAAAAGTTAAAAAATAATTGTTATTTTTGATTTTTAAAATATAAGTTAAAAAATAACTTTTATTTTTGTTTTTTAAAATAAAAGTTAAAAAATAACTTTTATTTTTGATTTTTAGAATAAAAGTTAAGAAATAACTTTTACTTTTGATTTTTAAAATAAAAGTTAAAAAATAACTTTTATTTTCGATTTTTAAAATAAAAGTTAAAAAATAATTGTTATTTTTTGACTTTTTCGATAAAAGTCATAACTGTTACGGTCCCTGTCTTTATAGGTTATTTTTAAAATTTTCTTTTAAGTAAATTTTTTAAAAATGCTCTATTTTTATAGAAATTTTTCAAATATTTCTCATATTTATATGAAAATTTTAAAAAATTTCATATTTTTTAAAAAAATTGTTTAAAAAATTTTTATTTTTATATGGAATCTTTAAAATTTTCTTATTTTTATATGGAATTTTTAAAAATTTTTTGCTTTGCAGCAAAGTTTTCAAAAATGTTTCTCACTTTAATATTGAATTTTTCAAATATTTTCTATTTCTATAGAAAATTTTTAAAGATTTTTTTTTATTTTTATAGGAATTTTTTTAATATTTTTGTTTTTTTAAAGAAAATTGTTGAAGAATTTTCTAATTTTTTGAGAAATCTTTTAAGAATTTTTATTTTTATAGAAACATTTTCAAGAATTTTCTTTTGTTTAGGAAATTTTTTAAAAGTTTTCTTTTTGTATTTTTAAAATTTTTTTTATTTTTATTAGAAAGTTTTAAATTTTTTCTTTTTTTTTTCTTAATTTCTTATTTTTTTAGGAAATTTTTTAAAAAATTTTTTTTCTTTAAAGGAGATTTTTCCAAAAATGTCTTATTTTCATAGGACTATTTTCTTTCAAAAATTTTAAGTTTTTATAGCAAATTTTTCAAAAATTCATAATTTTTATGGGAAATTTTTCAAAAAATTTTTATTTTATTAAAAATTTCCTTTTTTATAGAAAATTTTTCAAAAATTTATTTTTTTTTATAGAAAATTTTTGAAAGTTTTCTTATTTTAATAGAAAATTTTTTAAAACTTCTTATTTTTATAAAAAAAATTTTAAAACTTTTTTTTAATTCCCTATTTTTATAGCAATTTTTTTTAAAAAAATATTATTATTTTTATAGCAAATGTTTTAAAAATGTCTTATTATTATAGGACATTTTTAAAAAATTTCCTATTTTCATAGAAAATTTTTCAAAACTATTTAATTTTAATACATTCTTTGATAGTTATTTTTAATTTACTTCATTGTTCTATACATATTTGGTTACACTTAAATAATAGAATTTATGTTTTATTTGTATCACATTTTAACATTATCTTCCATCAAATGCTATTAAAATAGTAATTTGAAGTATTTCACAAATAATTTTGCGCATTTAACAATTTTATAATTAACTTTGCTCTTATCACCCCATTTGTGCTAAATACTTTTATTATGAGATTTCAACCATTAAAACAAAATAATTAAGAAAATTTTGATGATAGTATAAACTAGAGACCAATATCATTTTAGCATTTTAACTGCAGGTCATTTGCAATCATTTTTAGCGCAAATAAAATAAAGTAATTTACTATTATTTTCTACATTATTATATTTCATACTTAAAGTATATAAAATAGTTTTACTCTACAATGAGTTAATTATAAAACTGTTATCAATTTCCCAAGAGGAAATTAAACAGAAAATTCTTTATACAAATAAACAAACTCGTGCATGCATAAGCATGCTTATATGGAAAATTATTGTAGTTTTAATAAATTTTAAACTCTTAAACAAGAATTTAAATGATAAGCCCCCATTATCTGCTCTTTTTTATATTTATGTTGAAATTCCCGCTTATGAGTTGTGAAATTATAAAAAAAAAACTAAAATAACCATAAAGTATTCCATGAATAAACTAATTTTTCTAACCAAAGACTAGTTTTTAATAAAATGTTTTTGTATAACCTTTTAATTTATATTCATAAACAAGTGAAAACATTGAAAATGCTTTTCCATCTAAGTTCTGTCTGGAAAAGTCCGTATTATATTCATTTTTTTGCACATCAACTCAAAACATGAAAATATATTGTAAAATAAATTGTTCAGTATAATAAATAAATTCCCCTATAAGACATTAAGACAAATAGACTGACAGTTGAGTCAGAAAGACAGACATACAGACAGAACGGATGTACAGACAAATATATAATAATACAATATTTATAACAATACAACAAGTATTATTCACAAATTCTACAACTAAATACATTCACTTGACTCTAACAGACAATTTATGAATTGTTTTAGCATTTCCGACACGGAAACGCTATAAAAAATATGTTTTATTATGTTCGTTTTACATTTTCATACTCTCATGTAAGTGGATGGTTTACCCATGTAAAGCGAATGTAAGTAACTCCGGACGAGATCCTGGTTATGGTTGGCTTTGAAAAAATGTACATAAATTTACATAAGGTGTTTTTGTGAACAAATTTAAAAAAGTTCTTGAAATTTATTAATCAAAATTAGAGTTAGCGAAACTATTTAGATATGAACAAAAATTTTAGAGATTCAATTTATAACTGTGTTGCGCTATAAAAATACATAATTTTTTATTTTTATTAAATAACAAATTTTTGAAAACTTTCTATAAAAAAAGAAATTATTGCTAAATTTCCATATATAAAAGGACATTTTTGAAAAATTTCCTTAAAAAATAAGAAACTTTCAAAAATTTCCTATAAGTATAGAAAAATTTTGAAAAAAAACTCAAAGCTATTTTTAGAACAATTCTTATACAAATAAGACATTTTTGAAAATTTCCCCACAAAAAATTGAAATATTTGAAAATTATCTAAAAAAAAAAAAGAAAATGTGAAGAAAATTTCCTCTTAAAATAAGAAATATTATTTTTGAAAAATTTCCTATAATATTCAGAAATTTTAAGAATATTTTACATAATAATCAGAAATTTTTAGAAATTTTCCTATAAAACAAAAAATACAATTTTTAAAAAATCTCCAATAAAAATAAGGAATTTTTAAAAAATTTCCTTTAAAAAAAATTTTAATATTCCTATAAAGAAATTTAATTTTTAAAAATTGTCAAGAATAACAAAAAACTTTTGAAACATTTTTTACAAAAATCTGAAATTTGTGAAAATTTTTCTTTAAAAATAAAAAAAAAAATTGGAAAATATCCTCTAAAAATAAAAAATAATTAAAATTTCTTATAAAAAAAGATTTTTTTATTTTCTATGATAATTAAAAACTTTTGAAAAATTTCCAATTAAAATAAAAAAATATATAAAAAATTTCCTATAAAAATAAGAACTTTTTGCAAACTCTTCTATAAAAATAGCAAATTTTTGATAAAATTCCAATAAAATAAGAAAGTTTTGAAAAATTTCCCATAAGAATAAGAAATTTTTGAAAAATTTCCTACTAATAGAAAAAATTTTAAAAATATCCCATTAAAATAAAAAATTTTTGAAAATTTTCCCAAAAGAATATAAAATCTTAAAAAAAAATTCTTATAAAAATAAGAAATTTTTTAAAAATTTCCTTTAAATAAAGAAAAATTTTGAAAAATTTTCTATAAAAATAGAAAAAAAATCTTATAAAAATAAGAAATTTTTTAAAAATTTCCTATAAAAAAAGAAAATTTTTGAAAAATTTCTTATAAAAATAGAAAATTTTCGAAAATTTTCCTATAAAAATACAAAATTTTTGAAGAATTTTCTATAAAAAGACAAATTTTTTGAAAAATTTTCTATAAAAATAAAAAATTATTAAAAAAAATTCTTAAAAAAATTTGAAAAATTTCCTATAAAAATAGGAAACTTTTGAAAAATTTCCTATAAAAATAAGAAAATTTTGAAAAATTATCGATAAAAATAGAAAATTTTTTTAAGAATTTTCTATAAAAGTAGAAAATTTTTGAAAAATGTTCTATAAAAATAGAAAATTTTTGAAAAATGTTCTATAAAAATAGAAAATTTTTGAAAAATTTCCTATAAAAATAGAAAATTTTTGAAAAATTTCCTATAAAAATAGAAAATTTTTGAAAAATTTTCTATAAAAATATAAAATTTTTCTATTAAAATAGAAAATTTTTGAAAAGTTTTCAATAAAAATAGGAAATTTTTGAAAAATTTCCTATAAAAATAGAAAATTTTTGAAAAATTTTCTATTAAAATATAAAATTTTTCTATAAAAATAGAAAATTTTTGAAAAATTTTCAATATAAATAGGAAATTTTTGAAAAACTTTCTACAAAAATAGGAAATTTTTGAAAAACTTTCTACAAAAATAGAAAATTTTTGAAAAATTTTCTATAAAAATAGAAAATTTTCTATAAAAATAGAAAATTTCTGAAAAATTTTCTATAAAAATAGAAAATTTTTGAAAAATTTTCTATAAAAATAGAAAATTTTTGAAAAATTTTCTATAAAAATAGAAAATTTTTGAAAAATTTTCTATAAAAATAGAAAATTTTTGAAAAATTTTCTATAAAAATAGAAAATTTTTGAAAAATTTTCTATAAAAATAGAAAATTTTTGAAAAATTTTCTATAAAAATAGAAAATTTTTGAAAAATTTTCTATAAAAATAGAAAATTTTTGAAAAATTTTCTATAAAAATAGAAAATTTTTGAAAAATTTTCTATAAAAATAGAAAATTTTTGAAAAATTTTCTATAAAAATAGAAAATTTTTGAAAAATTTTCTATAAAAATAGAAAATTTTTGAAAAATTTTCTATAAAAATAGAAAATTTTTGAAAAATTTTCTATAAAAATAGAAAATTTTTGAAAAATTTTCTATAAAAATAGAAAATTTTTGAAAAATTTTCTATAAAAATAGAAAATTTTTGAAAAATTTTCTATAAAAATAGAAAATTTTTGAAAAATTTTCTATAAAAATAGAAAATTTTTGAAAAATTTTCTATAAAAATAGAAAATTTTTGAAAAATTTTCTATAAAAATAGAAAATTTTTGAAAAATTTTCTATAAAAATAGAAAATTTTTGAAAAATTTTCTATAAAAATAGAAAATTTTTGAAAAATTTTCTATAAAAATAGAAAATTTTTGAAAAATTTTCTATAAAAATAGAAAATTTTTGAAAAATTTTCTATAAAAATAGAAAATTTTTGAAAAATTTTCTATAAAAATAGAAAATTTTTGAAAAATTTTCTATAAAAATAGAAAATTTTTGAAAAATTTTCTATAAAAATAGAAAATTTTTGAAAAATTTTCTATAAAAATAGAAAATTTTTGAAAAATTTTCTATAAAAATAGAAAATTTTTGAAAAATTTTCTATAAAAATAGAAAATTTTTGAAATATTTTGTATAAAAATAGAAAATTTTTGAAATATTTTGTATAAAAATAGAAAATTTTTGAAATATTTTGTATAAAAATAGAAAATTTTTGAAAAATTTTGTATAAAAATAGAAAATTTTTGAAAAATTTTGTAAAAAAAAAAGAAAATTTTTGAAAAATTTTGTATAAAAATAGAAAATTTTTGAAAAATTTTCTATAAAAATAGAAAATTTTTGAAAAATTTTCTATAAAAATAGAAAATTTTTGAAAAATTTTCTATAAAAATAGAAAATTTTTGAAAAATTTTGTATAAAAATAGAAAATTTTTGAAAAATTTTCTATAAAAATAGAAAATTTTTGAAAAATTTTCTATAAAAATAGAAAATTTTTGAAAAATTTTCTATAAAAATAGAAAATTTTTGAAAAATTTTCTATAAAAATAGAAAATTTTTGAAAAATTTTCTATAAAAATAGAAAATTTTTGAAAAATTTTCTATAAAAATAGAAAATTTTTGAAAAATTTTCTATAAAAATAGAAAATTTTTGAAAAATTTTCTATAAAAATAGAAAATTTTTGAAAAATTTTCTATAAAAATAGAAAATTTTTGAAAAATTTTCTATAAAAATAATATAAAATTTTCTATAAAAAACAGAAAATTTTTGAAAAATTTTCTATAAAAATAGAAAATTTTAGAAAAATTTTCTATAATAATAGAAAATTTTTAAAAAATTTTCTATAAAAATAGAAAATTTTTGAAAAATTTCCTATAAAAGTATAAATTTTTTTAATCTTTTATCTATTTAAACTAAATCTTAAAGCACAAGATACTTAAGTTAGTTTTGCTATATCAATGCTCCTGCAAATCCAATCAGGTAAATTCATCTAAACATTTGCCAAAGACAATTTGTAGTGAAGTCAAAAATTACTTTTTCTTAACCCACATCAAAATTTAAATAAAATATAAAAAGATTTTCAATCTTACAAATTGAAAAACTATTTCCTCACTATTACCCTTCTATTATTTAGCAACACATTGTCTTCCTTAGTTCATAGAAAGAAAACTTTATTCTTTTAACTATTATCTAAATAAAAGTATAGAATGTTACTGTTTTCTGTTCCTTTAGTTTTCTTTCTTTTTAATTTTTTTTGTTTAATTTAATTTAATGATAATAATGTCCTTTATTTTGTTGTGTCAATGTTAGATTTACTTCGTTTTCTATTATTGAGAAAAAAATAATAGAAAGTGCAGTTTTTGTATCTTAATTTAGTTTTCTTCTGCTCTAAGTGTGTTGTGATATGCAGTTTCTGTGTTATTCTTTGAGAAAATTGCAAAAAAAAAGTTGAAACTGAAATGAACAGAGTAAATAGTTTTCTTCTATTTGTAATATGCAGCTGTTGGTAATAGTTTAAGTTTTGATGTTCTTTTTTGCTCTTTACATACACACACACATTACGGTTAGTTGGTGTTTGTGTTATGACGTTATAAAAAAATTAGGGATAATAATAGATTATTACTAAAAATTAAAAATAAAACTAAATTTTACGTAAATAAAAAAAATAAGACATTTTTTTAATTTTCTATAAAAATAAGAATTTTTCGAAAATTTTCCTATAGAAATAAGAAATTTTTTAAAAATTTCCTACAATATTTTTGAAAATTCCAACTTCATTGAAAATAAGATTTTTGAAAAATTTTCAATAAAAATCAGAAATTTTTTTTAAATTTCCTACATGAATAAAAAGAACTATTTTTAAAAATTTTCTTCAAAAAATATGAAAATTTTTAAAAAAACTCTATAGAAATAAGGAATTTTTGCAAAAATTTCCTATAAAAATAACAAATTTTTAAATAATTTCCTATAAAAATAAGAAATTTTTAAAAAATTCCCTATAGAAATAAGAAATTTTTAAAAAATTTCCTATAGAAATAAGAAATTTTTAAAAGATTTCCTATAACAATAAGAAATTTTTGAAAATTTTTCAATAAAAACATACAATTTTTGAAAAGTTTCTTTTAAAAATAATTAACTTTTAAAAATTTTGCTATAAAACTAGGAAATATATGAAAAATTTCTTAAAAAAAATAAGAGATTTTTGAAAAATTTCCTATAAAAATGAGAGATTTTTGAAAAATTTCCTATAGAAAAAATACATTTTTGAATCAATTTCATTAACAATAAGAAATTTTTTTAAAATTTTCTATAAAAATAAAAAACTTTCAAATAATTTCCTTTAATAATAAGAAACCTTTGAATAATTTATTATAAAAATTGCAAATTTTTCTTAATAATTTTCTATAAAATTAAGAAATTTTTGAATAACTTCTTTTAAAAATAAAAATAAATAAAAAATTAGAAAATTTTAAAAAAATTTGCTATAAAAATAAGACATTTTTGAAACATTCCCTAGCAAAATTAAAAAATTTTTGTAAAATTTCTTATTAAAATAAAAAAAATTTATAAAATTTCTTAAAAAAAAAACAATTTTGAAAAATTTTCTATAAAAATAGAAAATTGTTGAAAAATTTCTTATAAAAATAGAAAACTTTTGAAAAATTTCCTATAAAAATAGAAAATTTTTAAAAAAATTCTTATAAAAATGGAAAATTTTTTAAAAATAGAAAATTTTTAAAAAATTTTCTATAAAAATAGAAAAGTTTTGAAAAATTTCCTATAAAAATATAAAATCTTTGAAAATTTTCCTATAAGAATCGAAAATTTTTGAAAAATTTCCTATAAAAATATCAAATTTTTGAAAAATTTCCTATTAAAATATAAAATTTTTGAAAAATTTCCTATTTAAATAGAACATTTTTGAAAAATTTCCTATAAAAATAGAAAATTTTTGAAAAATTTCCTATAAAAATAGAAAAATTTTCAAAAATTTTCTAAAAAAATAGAAAATTTTTTAAAAATTTCATATAAAAATAGAAAATTTTTGAAAAATCTCCTGCAAAAATAAAAAATTTTTTAAAAATAGAAAATTTTTGAAAAATTTCCTATAAAAAAAAAAAAATTGAAAAATTTCCTATAAAAATAGAAAATTTTTGAAAAATTTCCTATAAAAATATAAAATTTTTGAAAAATTTCCTATAAAAATAGAAAATTTTTGAAAAATTTCCTGTAAAAATAGAAAATTTTTGAAAAATTTTCTATAAAAATAGAAAATTTTTGAAAAATTTCCTATAAAAATAGAAAATTTTCCTATAAAAATAGAAAATTTTTAAAAAATTTCCTATAAAAATAGAAAATTTTTGAAAAATTTCCTATAAAAATAGAAAATTTTTGAAAAAATTTCCTATAAAAATAGAAAATTTTTGTATAGAAATAGAAAATTTGTTGAAAATTTTGTATCAAAATAGAACATTTTTGAAAAATTTTGTATAAAAATATAAAATTTTTGAAAATTTTTGTATAAAAATAGAATACTTTTAAAAAACTATCTATAAAAATAGAAAATTTTTGAAAAATTTTGTATAAAAATAGAAAATTTTTGTATAAAAATAGAGAATTTTTGAAAAATTTTGTATAAAAATAGAATTTTTTTTTTAAATTTTGTATCCAAATAGAAAAATTTTGGAAAAGTTTGTATAAAAATAGAAAATTTTTGAAAAATTTCCTATAAAAGTAGAAAATTTTTGACAAATTTCCTACAAAAATATAAAATTCTTGAAAAATTTTCTTTAAAAATAGAAAATTTTTAAAAAATTTCCTATAAAATTAGGACATTTTTGAAAAACTTTCTATAAAAATAGAAAATTTTTGAAAAATTTTCTTTAAAAAAAGAAATTTTTTGAAAAATTGCCTATAAAAATAGAAAATTTTTGAAAAATTTCCTATAAAAGTAGAAAATTTTTGACAAATTTCCTATAAAAATATAAAATTCTTGAAAAATTTTCTTTAAAAATAAAAAATGTTTGAAAAATTTCTTATAAAAAAAGAAAATTTTTGAAAAATTTCCTATGAAAATAAAAAATTTTTGCAAAATTTCCTATAAAAATAAAAGTATTTCCTATAAAAAACTTGTGAAAATTTTTCTATTAAAATAATAAATTTTTGAAAAATTTCTTATAAAAATAAGATATTTTTCGAAATTTCCTATAAAATTTTTTTAAAAAAATTTTCTATAAAAATAAGAAAATTTTTTTAAAAAAATTTTCTATAAAAATAAGAAAAAATAAAAAATTAAGGAAATTTTTGAAAATTTTCCTCGAAAAATCTGTCATCACTCTAAATGTTTTCCTTGAAGGAATAGCAATTTTTCTTTTTAAGTTTCTATAACTAGTATAAGAGTGTTGGTTAAATTAATGGTATTGTGTTTGTATGTGTGAATGCAAGTATAAAATAAATAGAGTTTATGTTGTTGTTGTTATTCTTAAGTTTAGTTTATTTTTTTTGTTCTTAAATATTTTTTTAATTACTTCTTGGTTATTTAATTAAATAAAAGAAAGAGCAGAGTGTGTTAAATGAAAGTGTCAACAAGGCGTATGTGTAATATATTTTTTTGAGTCTCTAATACTGATTTAATTATCCTGGCATCTAAAGGAGCAAGTTGACCATTAAGTTAAATAGAATTAAATGTGTAGCAAAAATTAAGGTCTATTGCTTTTAATGGCCTTAACTTTTATTGACTGACAAGAAATTCAATTAGGACTGAAAAGGTCATTATTAGAAACGTTTTGCCTGTAAGGGAAGGGAATGTTTAAATATCAATTTTAAACAGAAACTTATTTAAAGCAATTAAATGCCTTTCTTTGAAAAGTTCAATTTAATTAAATTTTATATATTTTACATTTAGAAAAGGAATTTAAGAAAATATTATTTGAGGTGGCTTAATCTTCATTATACGAGTATTATTATGGTAAACGGAACTCTAGATCCTTAGTAATTTTACTTAATTTAATTACAAACATTAAATTCTTGCTACTTATTACCTGGTTATAAAAATTTTTAGTAATAAAATATTCTTGTAATTTTTGAGGCTGCGGTTTCTCTTGTTAATGTTAAACATTTTTACTTACTAGAGTTTTCCTTTTTTATTCCCAGGCAAAAAGTATATATTTAACAAAATAATACAGTAAAAATTTAAAACATTTTATTTTATTTTAAGTACAAAATGTGATGAAGGAGCTGAAATCATCAGACTTTAACAAATAATCCTGTATAAAATGTAAATGCAGTGTAAAGGGCTCAGTTTGATTGTTCTACTGTAGACAGGCTATAATGGGCTTGGGAGTATAAAAGTCGACTAGGGAGATGACTATAATGGGCAGAAATCTTTCTCGTTCTTTAAACTACAAAAGTTCAATGATGTTTGTTAAAAATATAAAAGATTTTTAAATTTTTAAAGATTATAACAAAGGATTTGTATGAAATATGATTGACATTGAAATTTAATGGGCGGTTTTTCTCTAAGGAATTATCCTTGAGTGCATTGAAGTCATAATTAAAATAAAAAATTTTAAATTATTAATTTTCTTTTATATGAAATAAACAAAAATAATTTTTAAAGGATTTTCTATAAAAATCTAAAAATTTTTGAAAAATTTCCTTTATAAAAATAATAAATTTTTGAAAAATTTCTTATGAAAATAAGAAACTTTTGTAAAATTTCCTGTAAAAATAAGAAATTTAAAAATAATCCTATAAAAAGAAGAAATTTTTTAAAAACTTCCTATAAAAATATTAAATTATCTAAAACATTTTCTATAAAAATAAGAAATTTTTTAAAAATTTCTTACGAAAATAAGATTTTTTTGAAAAATTTCCTAAAGTAAGAAATTTTTGAAAAAATTCCTAGAAAACTCCGAAATTTTTGAAAAATTTTATGTAAAAATAAGAAATTTTTGAAAAATTTTATATAAAAAAATAAATTTCGAAAATTTTCCTATCAAAATAAGAAGTTTTTGTAAAATTTCATATTTTTTCCTATATTTGCTATAAAATAAGAAAATTTTGAAAAATTTCCTATAATATTAAGAAATTTTTGAAAAATTTCCTAAAAAAATTAGAAATTTTTTTTTAAATTTTCTCGTAAAAATAAGTAATTTTTAAAAAATTTCTTTTAAAAATAAGAAATTTTTGAAAATTTTCCTATCAAAATAAGAATTTTCTGAAAAAATTGATATAAAAATAAAATTTTTTTAAAAAATTACCTATATAAAAGTAAGAAATTTTTAAAAAATGTCCTGTAAAAACAATAAATTTTTGAAAAATTTTCTATAAAAATAAGAAATTTTGGAAAATTTCCTATAAAAATGGGAAATTTTTGAAAAATTTGATATTAAAATGGGAAATTTTTGTAAAATTTCCTATAAAATTGGGACACTTTTGAAAAATGTCCTATAGAAATAAGAAATTTTTGAAAAATTTCCTATAAAAATAAGAAATATTTGCAAAATTTTCTTTAAAAATAAGAAATCTTTGAAAAATTTCCAACAAAAATAAGAAACTTTTGAAAAATTTCCTATAAAAATAAGAAATTTTTGAAAAATTTCCAATTAAAATAAAAAAAATCCTATAAAAATAAAAAATTTCTGAAAAAAATTCTGAAAATTCTGTTTGAAAGATTTCAAAAATTTCTTATTTTTATAGGAAATTTTTCAAAAATTTCCTATACAAATAAGAAATTTTTGAAAAATTTTTTTAAAAAATGAAAAATTATTAAAGAATTTTTTATAAAATTAAGAAATTTTTGAAAATCATCCCATAAAAGTAAGAAATTTTTGAAAATTTTTCTATAAAAATGATAAATTTTTGAAAAATTTTTAATAAAAATAAAAAATTTTGTATAAAAATAAGAAAATTTTGAAAATTTTCCTACAAAAATAAGGAATTTTTGAAAATTTTTCTAAAAAATAAGAAATTTTTGAAAAAAGTTCTTTAAAAATAAGAAATTTTTGAAAATTTTTTAGGAAATTTTTCAAAAATTTCTTATTTGTATACTTAATTTTTAAAATTTTTTTTTTTTATAGGAAATTTTTAAAAACAATTCTTATTTTTATAAGAAATTTTTCAAAAATTACCTATTTTTGTAAAAAATTTTTACAAAATTTCCTACTTTGATAAGATATTTTTCAAAAATTTCTTACTTTTGTAAAATTTTTCTTAATAATTTCTTGTTTTTATGGAAATTTTTTTTTAAATTTCTTACTAAAAAAGGAAATTTTTGAAAAATTTCTTATAGAAATCAGAAATTTTTGAAAAATTTCTTATAAAAATCAGAAATTTTTGAAGAATTTCCTAGAAAAACAAGAAATTTTTGAAAAAACTGCCAGAAAAATAAGAAATTTTTTAAAAATTTCTTATAAAAATAAGAAATTTTTGAAAAATTAAAAAAAATAAGAAATTTTTAAAAAATTTCTTATAAAAATAAACTATTTTTCAAAAATTCTTTTTTTCATAGGAAATTTTTAAAAAATTTCTTACTTTTATAGGAAATTTTTCAAAAATTTCTTATTTTTATAAGAAAGTTTTCAAAAATAACTTATTTTTATAAGAAAATTTTCGCAAATTTCTTATTTTTGTAGGAAATTCTTTCAAATATGTATTATTGTTGTAGGAGATTTTTCAAATATTTTTTATTTTTATGTTAACATTTTCAAAAATGTCTTATTTTTATAGGAAATTTTTCAAATATTTTTTATTTTTACATTAACATTTTCAAAAATTTCTTATTTATATAAGAAATTTTTTAAAAATTTCTTATTTTTATAGGAAATTTTTCAAAAATATCTTTGTTTTATAGGAAATTTTTCAAAAATTTCTTATTTTTGTAAGAAAATTTTCAAAAATTTCTTATTTTTATAGGTAATTTTAAAAAAATTTTGTCCTTTTATAGGAAATTTTTCAAAAATTTATAATCTTTATTGGAAATTTTTCAAAAATTTCTTATTTTTATAGGAAATTTTTCAAAAATTTCTTAGTTTTATAGGAAATTTTTCAAAAACTTCTGATTTTTAAAGGAAATTTTTCAAAATTTTTTTTATTTTAAAAAAAATTTTTCAAAATTTTTTTATTTTTGTAGAAAATTTTTTATTTTTATAGGAAATTTTTCAAAAATTTCTTATTTTAATAAGAAATTTTTCAAAAATTTCTTAATTTTATGGAAATCTTTTTTAAAAATTCTTATTTATTTTTGGAGATTTTTCAAAAATTTCTTATTTTTGTAAGAAAATTTTCAAAAATTTCTTATTTTTGTAGGTAATTTTAAAAAAAAATGTGTCCTTTTATAGGAAATTTTTCTAAAATTTCTTAGTTTTATAGGAAATTTTTCAAAAATTTCTGATTTTTAAAGGAAATTTTTCAAATTTTTTTTTATTTTAAAAAATTTTTATTTTTTTAAGAAGTTTTTTAAAAATTTCTATTTTCGTAGGAAGTTTTTCAAAAATTTCTTATTATTATAGGAATTTTTTGTAAAATATCGTGTTTTCATAGGAAATTTTTCAAGAATTTTTTAACTTTTATAGAATATTTTTTGAAAATTTGCAATTTTTATAGGCAATCGATCATTTTGCTGATCGGTAGCCACTATTCGTACTACAAAGACTGCACTTACTCGTTTCTTAAAAAAAGCGTACAAATCAAGAGTAGATTATCGTCACCAAATATAAGTTCCTTCAAAAATAATACCAAAAGAAGCAAATGGTTTCTTAAACTTTTCTGACTGCTCAGGAGAAAATTCTGCATTTAATTGTTTTACAATTAACTTACAACTATAAGTAAAGTTTATTTCTTTTCTTCAAGAGCCTTAAAAAAACTCATATCAAAGTTTATTAAAATGCAAAATAAAAGTTTTTCATCTTATACTTTTTTTATACATTTATAAGTGTATTTATAAACAACTTGGTCCTTTAGACCTTAATTCAGAGTGAAAGGAGAAACAAGAGCCAAAAACTGTTTGCCAGCAGGAAAAAGTATTAAGTTTTTTTCAATTTTTTTATTATTTTGAAAAAAACTCCTTCAAGCTTATGACAGTTTGGTTTAAGTATTATAGGGTATGAATAAAGAAAAATGTTTAAAGTAGCATATGTTATGCTACTTGTTCATGATTGTTAAAAGTTCTAGGTTTTGGCTTCTTTTTTTTATCATTTTCTTTTAAATAGTAGAAAATTCTCTGGGAAGAAAATAATACAACAAATTCCTTGATTGCGTATATGTGAGTGTGTGTGTATATGTAAATGATGCATAGAAGATAAACGTATGGAAATTCTTTTTTCTGTAGCCTTATTTTTTGTTGCATAAAATTTTGTTATATATCAAGATAGTTGAGTCTACAGCCAAGGATATATATAGGTAGCATATGTATGTATTTTTAAACATTTACAAATTTCATATATTTTGTATTTTAGTCTATGCAAATTGAGTTGTTCATAGTAACGAATGAGAATTTTCGCAAAAAAGATGTATATGCAAGTATATCTAGTAAAGACATTTTCTTTTTGACTACTCAACAAGATAACAAAATTGGTTTAAATTAAAATAAGGGAAGAACAAAAATTTCTTATATAGAAAAGGCCCAAAATACAAACTAAAACGATATAAAATTTAAAATTTCATATCTAAACAGAAAAAGAGTTTGTAAAATACAACCGCATATGTGATATATTACTTCAAGGAAAACTACAAGATTTAGTTTTCTTTAGGACATAAAGTGTGTATAATGCCAATTAAGAATTTTCTATTTCATGTGAATTATAGTACTTTTCAAAAATAATGATGGTTGCATAAACTTTCAAGAACTGTAATTTTCTATTTTTATAGGAAATTTTTCAAAAATTTTCTATTTTTATAGAAAATTTTTCAAAAATTTTCTATTTTTATAGGAAATTTTTCAAAAATTTTCTATTTTTATAGGAAATTTTTCAAAAATTTTCTATTTTTATAGGAAATTTTTCAAAAATTTTCTATTTTTATAGGAAATTTTTCAAAAATTTTCTATTTTTATAGGAAATTTTTCAAAAATTTTCTATTTTTATAGGAAAATTTACTATTTTTATATTAAATTTTTCAAAAATTTCCTATTTTTATATCAAATTTTTCAAAAATTTCCTATTTTTATAAGAAAATTTTCAAAAATTTCCTATTTTTATAGGAAATTTTTCAAAAATTTTTATAGAAAATTTTTAGAAAATTTCCTATTTTTATAGGAAATTTTTAAAAATGTCTTATTTTTATAGGAAATTTTTTAAAAATTTCTTATTTTTATAGGATTTAAAAATTTTTTTTTTTTTATGGAAAATTTTTCAAAAATTTTTAATTTTTATAGAAAATTTTTCAAAATTTTCTTATTTTTATAAGAATATATTCAAAAATTTTTTATTTTTATAAGAATATTTTAAAAAATTTCTTATTTTTATAGAAAAATTTTTAAAAATATGTTTTTTTTTAGGAAATTTTTCAAAAATTTCTAATTTTTATAGGAAATTTTTCATAAATTTATTTTTATAGTAATTTTTTCAAAAATTTCTTATTTTGATAGAAAGTCTTTAAAAAATTTCTTATTTTTATAGGAAATTGTTCAAAAAATTCTTATCTTTATAAGAATTTTTTAAAAATTTCTTATTTTTATAGGAAATTATTGAAAATGTCTTATTTTTATAGGAAATTTTTAAAAAATTTCTTATTTTTGTAGGAAATTTTTCAAAAATTTCTTACTTTTACAGGAAATTTTTCAAAAATTTCTTATTTTTATAAAAAATTTTTCAAAAATTTCTTATTTTTATAAGAAATTTTTCAAAAATTTCTTATTTTTATAAGAAATTTTTCAAAAATTTCTTCTTTTTATAAGAATTTTTTCAAAAATTTCTTATTTTTATAAGAAATTTTTCAAAAAGTTCTTATTTTTATAGGAAATTTTTCAAAAATTTCTTATTTTTATAGGAAATTTTTCAAAAATTTCTTATTTTTATAGGAAGTTTTTCAAAAATTTCTTATCTCTTAAAAAAAAATTTTTTTTTTATATGAATTTTTTTAAAAATTTCTTATTTTTATAAAAAAATTTTCAAAAATTTCTTATTTTCATAAGAATTTTTTCAAAAATTTCTTACTTTTTTAAAAAATTGTTCAAAAATTTCTTATTTTTATAAGAAATTTTTCAAAAATTTTTTATTTTTTTAAGAAATTTTTCAAAAATTTCTTATTTTTTTAAGAAATTTTTCAAAAATTACTTATTTTTATAAAAAAAATTTTTAAAAATAATTTTTTATATTTATAAGAAATTTTTAATTTTTATAAGAAATTCTTCACAAATTCCTTATTTTTAGAAAAAATTAAAAAAAAAAAAAATTTTCAAAAATATCTTATTATAATAGAAATTTTTAATAAATTTCTTATTTTTGTAAGAAATTTTTAAAAAATCTCTTATATTTTTCAGGAAAATTTTCAAAAATTTTTTAAAAAATTTCCCTTTTTTATGAAATTTTTCAAAAATTTCTTGTTTTTATATGAAATTTTTCAAAAATCTTATGTTTTGGTCTAACCGTTTTATAAACTCAAAATGTCTCTCAATCAAAACTTAACGCCACATAAATTTAATTTAAAAATATAAAACAACAAATATTCTGCAAGAAAACAAAAAGATGTTAAAATTTTGCAAATTGTGCAAAATAGATTTTCAATAATACTGTGTTTTCTTTTTTTTTTTTGAGGACTTTTAACAAAAGGATTAGAAAATAAAAGCTTAGGGACAAAACCTTATAAGAAAAAAATCCCAAGATATGGAAAAGCAAAAATCTCTTCTGAGCAAATGATAAGTTATTAAAATGAAATCATAATGAAAAATGTGTCCAAACAGATTAATATTTATAAAACTAAAAAAAAACGACTTATAACACTTGAAAGTACTTAAAAAAGTATAACCTCAAGGTCTTTTTTCCAACTTCATTTCAAATTTCTAAGTAGTTTTAAAGTTTTTGTATAAAAAAAAAAATATATGACAAACTAATCAAATATCAAGGAAAATATGAACAGCTTCAAAAACTTTAAAGAAATAAATTATTAAAATTTCTGTTTTGTTAGTTTTAAAACTTTATATTTTGTATATTTATTTTTTTAAAGGTATAAAAAGTTCCTTTTTCTAAATTTATGCTTATTTAAGTGTGTGTTTTTATGTACAAAATATGTGTAAGTGTGTGCATGTCCTTGTTTGTTAAACAACATCATAAATTTATTTTGTTACAAAAATATTGTTACGTTGTTGTTGTGTCAATGTGTTGTCTTTCATTTTGAAATTTAGTTTTTTTTTCTCTTCCTCTCACTCTCTCCTGACAGAACAAAACTCAACTATGTCTCCTTTTATCCTTAACTCTCTTTATAGTCACATATGCAGACATTTAAAATATATTTATTTCTTTATTTTTTTGTTTGTTTGGTTTTGTATGTGTTTGTAGTTGTTTTCCTGTTGAAAATTTTTTCAAGTTTGTTTTGCATAAAAAAAAACTTTGTCTGTTGATAAGTGGTGGGTGTAAGTTGGCTTAGGATTATTATTTTATTTTTTATATTATTTTTAAATGTTAAGTATAGGGTGTTCAGGAGACTGTGACCAAAAAATGTTTGTTTTGCTTATGCAAATATTAAAGTATTTTGTAAATCCAAATTATGAATGCGGAAGGATATTGGCCGAAACGTGCTGATTTTGTATAAAATTTTCAAAAAGTCAAAATCAAATGAGAGAAAACTGGGGTTTTCTATTTTTGTACTTTACACAACTACAGATGTTCAATCAAAGACTCTATAACACAAAGATATTCCACTGTTCAAAAATTTTCTTTTTTTAAGGAAATTTTTTCTATTTTCATAAGAATTTTTTTTCATTTTTTCTGTTTTCATAGGAAAAATTTCAAAAATTTCTGTTTCATATAAAAAATTTTTCAAAAATTTCTAAGTTTTATAGGAAATTTTTTAAATATTTATTTTTATAGGAAATTTTCCAAAAATTTTTTTATTTTTATAGGAAATTTTTCGAAAAATTCTTATTTTTATAGGAATTATTTAAAAGTTTCTTATTTTTAAAGGAAATTTTTTAAAAATTTCTTATTTTTATAGAAATTTTTCAAAAATTTCTTACTTCTAAGGGAAATTTTTCAAAAAATTTCTTATTTTTATAAGAAATTTTTCAAAAATTTCTTATTTTAAAAGAAATTTTTCAAAAAGTTCATATTTTTAAAGAAAATTTCTCAAAAATTTCTTATTTTTATAAAAACATTTATTTTAAATTTCTAATTTTTATGGGACATGTTTCAAAAATTAATTATTTTTTTTTTTAAATTTTCGAAAAACTTCTTATATTAATAAGAAATTTTTCAAAAAATTCGTTTTTTTATAAAAAATTTTCAAAAATTTGTTATTTTAATAAGAAATTTTTCAAAAATTTCTTATTTTTATAGGCAATTTTTTAAAATTTATTTTATTTTTATAGGAAATTTTATAATTTTTTTTAGGAAATTTTTCAAAAATTTCTTATTTATATAGGAAATTTTTCAAAAATCTCGTAATTTTATAGGAAATTTTTTAAAAATCTCTTACATTTTAAGGAAAATTTTCAAAAATTTCTTATTTTTATAGGAAATTTTTAAAAAATTTCTTATTTCAATAGGAAATTTTATACTTTATTTTATAATTTTTTAAAAAATTCTTATTTTTATAGAAAATTTTTCAAAAATTTCTTATTTTAATAGCAAATTTTTCAAAAATTTCTTATTTTTATAGGAATTTTCTTTTTAAAAATTTCCTTTTTATAAAAATTTTTTAAAAATTTCCTTCTTATAGAAAATTTTTAAAAATTTTTTATTTTTAAAGAAAATTTAAAAAAATTCCTTATTTTCTAGAAAATTTTTAAAAATTTTTTCATTTTTATAGGAAATTTTTAAAAAATTTATTTTTTTCAAAAATTTTTTATTTTTATAGGCAATTTTTCACAAGTTTCCTATGTTTTCAAAAATTATTTTAATAGAAAATTTTTCAAAAATTGATTATTTGTATAAGAAATTTTCCAACAAGTTCTTATTTTTATAAAAAAAATTTAAATAATTTCTTTTTTTTATAGGAAATTTTTAAAGATTTCTTTTTTTTAATATGAAATGTTCCAAATTTTTCTTATCTTGATAGGAAGTTTTTCAAAAATTTTTAATTTTTATAGCACATTATTTTATGTTTATAGGTAATTTTTTATAAGTTTCTTATTTATATAGGAAATTTTTCAAAAATTTCTTATGTTTACAGGAAATTTTAAAAAAATTTTATATTTTATAGGAAATTTTTCAAAAATTTCTTATTTTTTTTTTTAAATTTTCAAAAATTTCTTATTTTTATAGGAAGTTTTTTAAAATTTTGTAGGAAATTTTTAAAAAAATTTTTACATTTTTTAGGAAATTTTTGAAAAATTTCTTATTTTTAAAGAAAATTTTTTAAAAATTTCTTATTTTTATAGAAAATTTTTCAAAAATTTCTTATTTTTATAGCAAATTTTTCATAAATTTCGTTTTTTTGTTAGCAATTTTTTCAAAAATTTCTTATTTTTATAGCAAATTTTTCAAAGTATTCTTATTTTCTAGGAAATTTTTGAAAAATTTGTAATTCTTAATGGAAATTTTACCAAAATTAATTTTTTTTTTAGGAAATTTCACAAAAATTTATTTTTTTTATGAAATTTTATAAAATTTTCTTATTTCTAGAGGAAACTAAACTAAGTTTCTTAATTTTGTAGAAAATTTTTCAAAAATTTGTTATTTTTATAGGAAAATTTTTAAGAATTTCTTATTTTTAAGGAAAATTATTCAAAATTTTTCAATAATTTCGAAATTTTTTAGGAAATTTTTCAAAAGTTTCTTATTTTAAAGAAAATTTTTCAAAAGTTTCTTAAATTTATTATTTTTAGAGGAAATTTTTTAAAAATTTCTTATTTTTTTAGGAAATTTTTCAAAAATGTCTTATTTTTTATAGGAAATTTTTCAAAAATATTATATTTGTATCGGAAAATTTTCAAAAATTTGTTGTTTTTGTAGGAAATTTGATTGAATGTTCAAAACATAAATATGTTTATTGCATTCTATTATTAACTGAAAAAGTGCTAAAACATTTTCTAATTTTTTGCTAAACTTCCAGAAAAATCTACTCAAATTTATTAATGCAAAAATTCCCATAGATATCTGTTTTATATTCACTTAAAGAATGTTTACTGCCCCTTAGCGAAAACCCTTTTTCCCGCAATCACTAACGCAAAAAAATTAGTACAAAAACATATAATATATAATAAAAAAAAAGTACCAACAAACCCTTAAATAACAAAAGGGAAAACATAAAAAGTCTTGAACTCTACTTGTAGATGCCAGGAAAATAGAAAATAAAATAAGCAAAAAATATAAAATAGGAGATCTCGACAGACATTATGGCAGTTACAATTTAAAATTCTTTTCTTACTTTAAAGAAAAATAGTGTGTTTCTTTAAAGAGTTTTTGGTAGTAAAATAGAATTTTAAAGTAAATTAAAGAAATACTTAAACAAATTTTGATTCATAAAAATATATACACAGGAACAAGTAGATTATTTTGTTTTGGGAGATAACTAAAAAGATTATGTTCATGTGTCTCACAAGTATCAAGACAAATTTAATTTACTAAACGCTAACCAATTTAGACTATATTTTGATAGGAACGGGTAGATTGGCGACGAAGGTTTCTTAAATAGTGTGACTGATTTTCGACAGGTGTCGCTACTTAAAATTACTCAAAGTGAATTAAATCGTTAGGTGGCCATTTAATCATGCTATGATCCTTAGCAAAGTTGCTGAGCAAGAGCCGGCAAAGGTTTTTTAGTTGGTGTCTCCACAAAAAATTACTCGAAGTAATTAAATTTTAATCTGTGCATTTGATCATGCCATGATCTTTAACAGAGTTGTTGCGGATGAGCCGATGAAGGTTTCTTAGTTGATATAAAATTTCGACAGGTAGCGCCACAGAAAATTACTAAATGTGAATTAAAATGTAAACTATGCCTTTCAACATGCTCTGATCTTAAGCAAAGTTGTAACGCATTAGCCGACGAAATTTTCTTAGTTCGTATGACTTATTTCTTATAGGTGGCGCCACTAAAAATTACTCAAAATTAATTTAATCTTAAACTGTGCATTTGATCAGACTATGATATTTAGCAAAGTTGTTGCACATGAGCCGACGAAGGTTTCTTAGTTGGTATGATAATTAATTTTCGAAAGATGTCACCACTAAAAATTAATCAAAGTGAACTAAATCGTAAGCTGTGCATTTGATCGTCCTATGATCTTTAACAAAGTTGTTGTGGTTTCTTAGTTGGTATGATAATTAATTTTTGAAAGATGTCACCACTAAAATTTACTCAAAGTGAATTAAGTCGTAAGCTGTGCATTTGATCATGTTGATATGAAAACTTTCCAACAGGTGGCGCCACTAAAAATTACTAAATGTGAATTATATAGTAAACTATACATTTGAACATGCCATGATCTTAAGCAAAGTTGTAACGCATGAGCAGACGAAGGTTTCTTAGTTCGTAGGACTAAGAATTTATGCATTTGCATTTGATCAGACTATGATATTGAGCAAAGTTGTTGCACATAAACCGACGGAGGTATGAACATTTTCCAAGACTATTCAAAATTAATTGAACTGTGAACTATGCATATGATCATGTGTTGATAGGACTAACTGAATAAAATGAGACAAAGATAATTGGATATTTGCATAATTACTTTTTTCTAAATTTATTTTAGTTGGCTATTACTTTATAAAATAAAGTATTTGAAAGCTTTAAAATTTGCCTCGAAGTGCTTATCATAATGCTCCGAGCAAGGCTCGGTCAACCAGGTACTATCTTTTTACAAATACCAGCCAGTATATAAAATTTTATATCCCCAATCAAAATGATTTGAATGTACCTCACTCAGCACATTAATATTGCACCTACTATTTATCAATATGTTTATCGTAATTACATATGAAGAATTTATTTTGAAATGGAATAAGTCCACATTCCAAAAAAAATGAGTTAATGATGGGGAAAGATTGTGCGATTGTCGATCTTACTATGCGAAAAATAATTAATTTTAAATTTACAAAACCTACTAAAATTTTGACAGTCAAACATATTGTAGTTAACGATTTGATAGAAATTTTTATTTTGAAAGTGGTGTAAGTCTCATATATTTTTCAATTTAAAAGATAAAATTATTCAAACAAAATAAAAATTTCAAATTTATTTGTTTTTTAAAGTGGATTAAGTCACATACCTTTTAATTTTGAAAGAAAATGTTTCTTTAAACAAAGTAATTATTATTTTTATTTTAATTCTAAAAGAAATACATACTCGAACAGAGTAAAAGTTAAAAAATTTACTTTTAATAGGAAGTTTTTCAAAAATTGACTTTTTGTAGGAAACTCTTCAAAAATTTACTTTTTGTAGGTAATTTTTCAAAAATTTGCTTTTTATAGGAAATTTTTCAAAAATTTACTTTTTATAGGAAATTTTTCAAAAATTTACTTTTTATACGAAATTTTTCAAAAATTTACTTTTTATAGGAAATTTTTCAAAAATTTACTTTTTATAGGAAATTTTTCAAAAATTTACTTTTTATAGGAAATTTTTCAAAAATTTACTTTTTAGAGGAAGCTTTCCAAAAATTTACTTTTTATAGGAAATTTTTTAAAAATTTACTTTTTATGGGAAAATTTTCAAAAACTTTCTTTTTAGAGGAAGTTTTCCAAAAATTTTCTTTTATAGAAAATTTTTCAAAAATTCACTTTTTATGGGAAAATTTTCAAAAATTTACTTTTTATAGGAAAATTTTCAAAAATTTTATTTTTATAGGAAATTTTAAAAAAATTAACTTTTTATAGGAAATTTTACAAAAATTTACTTTTTATAGGAAATTTTTTAAAAAATTTACTTCTTATAGAAAATTTTTCAAAAATTTACTTTTTGTAGACAGTTTTTCAAAAATTTACTTTTTATAGGAAATTTTTCAAAAATTTACTTTTTATAGGAAATTTTTCAAAAATTAACTTTTTATAGGAAATTTTTAAAAAATTCACTTGTTATGGGAAAATTTTCAAAAATTGGCTTTTTATAAGAAATTTTTCAAAAATTGACTTTTTATAGGAAATTTTTCAAAAATTTACTTTTTATAGGAAGTTTTTCAAAAATTTACTTTTTATAGGAAATTTTTTAAAAAATTTACTTCTTGCAGGAAATTTTTCCCAAATTTACTTTTTATAGGAAATTTTTAAAAAATTTACTTTTTAAAAAATTTCCTATAAAAAGTAAACTTTTGAAAAATTTACTTTTTTATGAACGAAAAAATTTGATAGGTTCTGATCAAAACCTTAGATTTAATTTACTAAAGTTGGTCATCTATTATTTTAAAAACTCTAAAAAGTAAACTTTTGAAAAATTTACTTTTTTATGAACGAAAAAATTTGATAGGTTCTGATCAAAACCTTAGATTTAATTTACTAATGTTGGTCGTCTATCATTTTAAAAACTCTAAAACGCAAAACCCTTTATATGCCAATTTAAAAAAAAAATGGACTTAATCCACTTTCAAAATAAGGTCTTCATATTAGGCTCAACGAAAAGTATTAAACAGATAATTAATGTTAAACTATACCCGATTATAAGACTAAATTTTGTGCAGAGCAAATACTAGGGAAACCATATAGATACTTTTAAGTGTTGAACTATAAAGCAACTGCAACCTAATTTAGTTCAAATATTTTATCAACAATACCAACTAGCATAACAATGTTTTTCGAAATTAGTCCACATTTTGAATTAGCTGCACCCTCATAGATATATAAGATATGTTTCTAAATTTAACACAACTTGATGGTGGGTATATTTTTCTTATTACTATGCTTCTAAATTTAATAGAAATTGATTGCGGGTATAAGGTTCGGCAGAGCCGAATATATAACTCTAACTTATTATTCATTTTTCTTTTATCAAACTGACAGCCATATCTCTGCCATATCATAGCCACATCGTTAGCTTTAAAATTTATAGTATCTTTGTAAGATTAGAGCTGGCCAAAAATTATTTGGGTACCTCTACCTTATTCATTGTCAACCAGCATCATTTAATGTATGAAACAAAGATGACTCAAAACAAAACTTCTTTATGAAATAATTTTTACGACAAAAAAATTCCATAGAAAAAAATGGTTTTTAAACATTTTGTGGGTATAATTCTGGTTAAGCATAAATTGAATTCATACAATTTTTCTATTTCTAAAGAATTACCATACACAACGTATGATTAATATTTAATTATTTCTCTATTTTTCTGCAACAAAATATCACTCATACGCAATGAGTGTAATGAAATTTGATATGCATGTAGTAAGTAGTAGGTATTTCAAAAAAATTCTCTTGAAATATTTATTTCCTTTTGAAATTCAAGTGTATGATGGCACGTTTTTAATACAAATTTGTATTTATATATGTATGTGCATATATATGTGTATATATTTGTAAAAACACATACAAGTTATAAATAAATTTCCTTAAAATATGTTGCAATCCAGTCTTATCTGCATTGCAGTCGTCAGTCAGTCAGTTGCTTTATATATTCCTGAGTATATGTTTTGCAAATTTGCATATTTTATGTGCATTTTTGTTAACGTCTAATGATTTTGTCTATTTTCTTTCAGGGTTTAAATCTGTATAATATATTTGGTATTTTGTTATAATGCAATTGAAGAACAAAATTACTCAATAGTATTTTAGATTTGTTATATTATCATAATCTTTGCATTATTTTCAGTTCATTTAATGTTTAAACTTATTTGCAATTATTAGCAATCACTTTGCAAATGATCAATATTTAATATGTTTGTTTAACATTTTAAAATCAATATTAATGAATAATATTTTAATCAGTAATTTTAATTTTCCTAACAAAAACTGCAATCAAAATAAAGTACATTAAAATAATTTGATTTAAAAGTAAATGCCATAAAATAATTAAAGGGATTTGAAAGAGATTTAATAGCACTAGACTATTAAATTACACTTCCAGGAATTGATGATGGTGATTTTGTTAAAAAATGTGTCTGTTGTGAAGGGGATGCTTAACATTTTTATCCCACCTTGGGGGGAATATAAATAGTTGTGTAAGGTGCCAAGAGATGCTAAGAAACTAATAGCATTTTCCTGCTTCTCCTCAGTCCTCTTTTTGTCTTGTTAAGAATTTTTTAGCCAACTTGAAAAAATACACATTTAAACACATTTAAGTTCATGTAAAGTTTCGTCTAACTTATTACTCATCATTTAATTTCCGGTTGCTATAACTCAAACATTTGTCAGCACTTAGCACGGAGACCCACACACCAATTCTAGTTATTAAAATACAATATGTGACAAAGGAACTGGAAAAAGCTTTAAGATTGTTATTACAAAAAGATTTTATAGAGACACTTAAATATTAATTCTTGTAATCTTGTGTTACAGTCTACACAAAAATAGTTTCTTGAAATTAATTTAACAGAATGACAGATAAAACCTATTAAAGTCTGGTGTAAAAACTACCTTGAAGATTAAAATAATGATAAGAGGAATTTTTGAATGAAAAGAAAACAGATGGTTTTTAGCAAGTCTTGACTGAATACCAATTGGAATGTAGGGAGTAGAACAGATTGTAATTTAGCAGCTGCTCAACAAACAATAAAGAAGAAACTTTCTGTAGCAGAATGAATTATAGTTGTAAAATAGCTCTTTTTTTCTTTTTTTTCTATAGAAAAATTTTTATTGAAAAAATTTTTCTATAGAAAAATTTTTTGACCAAAATTTTTCTATGAAAAAATTTTTTTGACCAAAATTTTTCTATAGAAAAAACTTTTTGACCAAAATTTTTCTATAAAAAAAATTTGTTGACCAAAATTTTTCTATAGAAAAAATTTTTTGACCAAAATTTTTCTATAGAAAAAATTTTTTTACCAAAATTTTTCTATAGAAAAAATTTTTTGACCAAAATGTTTCTACAGAAAAAATTTTTTGACCAAAATTTTTCTATAGAAAAAATTTTATGCAAAAATTTTTCTACAGAAAAAAATATTTGACAAAAGTTTTTTCTATAGAAAAAAATTGTATGACTTAAAATTGCTTTATAGACAAAAGTTTTCTATAGAAAAACATTTTTGACTATAATTTTTGTAATAAAAAAAAATTGTATGGCTAAAAATTCTTCTATAGAAAAAATTTTATGACTTAAAATTTTTCTACAGAAAAAATTTTATGACAAAAAATCTTTCTATAGAAAAAACTTTATGAAAAAAAATTTTTTCTATAGAACAAATTTTATGACTTAAAATTTTTCTATAGAAAAAATTTTATGACTGAAAATTTTTCCATACAAACAATTTTGTTACTAGAAATTTTTCTATAGAAAAATTTTGTTACTAGAAATTTTTCTATAGAAAATTTTTGTTACTAAAAATTTTTATATAGAAAATATTTTATGACTAAAAATGTTTCTATACAAAAAAATTTTTCACAAAAATTTTTCTATAGAAAAAACTTTTTAACAAAAATTTTTCTATAGAAAAAATTTTTGTGAAAAAATTTTTTATAGAAAAAATTTAATGACTAAAAATTTTTCTAAAAAAAAAGTTTAAGGACTAAAAAAAATTTTTGACGAAAAATTTTCTACAGAAAAAATTTTATGACCAAAACTTTTCTATTGAAACAATTTTTAGAGCTAAATTTTTCTATAGAAAAAATCTTTTGACCAAAATTTTTCTAGAGAAAAAATTTGTTGAGCTAAATTTTTCTAGAGAAAAAAATTTTTGACCAAATTTTTCTAGAAAAAAATTTTGTTGACCAAAATTTTTCTATAGATTTTTTGACCAAAATTTTTCTATTAGATTTTTTAACCAAAATTTTTCGACAGAAAAAATTATTTGAGCAAAATTTTTCTATTAAAAAATTATGACTTAAATTTTCCTGTAGAAAAATTTTATGACTAAAAATTTTTCTATAGAAAAAATTTTAGGAACAAAAAGTTTTCAATAGAAAACATTTTTCAATGAAGTTTCCCAAACTAATTTTGCTATAGAAAAATTTGTCCCAAATTAAATTTTCTGTAGAAAAATTTGTGCCGAATTAATTTTTCTATGGAAAAATTTGTCCCAAATTAATTTTTCTATAGAAAAATTTGTCCCAAATTAATTTTTCTATAGAAAAATTTGTCCCAAATTAATTTTTCTAAAGAAAAATTTGTCCCAAATTAATTTTTCTATAGAAAAATTTGTCCCAAATAAATTTTTCTATAGAAAAATTTGTCCCAAATAAATTTTTCTATAGAAAAATTTGTCCCAAATTAATTTTTCTATAGAAAAATTTGTCCCAAATTAATTTTTCTATAGAAAAATTTGTCCCAAATTAATTTTTCTATAGAAAAATTTGTCCCAAATTAATTTTTCTATAGAAAAATTTGTCCCAAATTAATTTTTCTCTAGAAAAATTTGTCCCAAAATAATTTTTCTATAGAAAAATTTGTCCCAAATTAATTTTTCTATAGAAAAATTTGTCCCAAATTAATTTTTCTATAGAAAAATTTGTCCCAAATTAATTTTTCTATAGAAAAATTTGTCCCAAATTAATTTTTCTATAGAAAAATTTGTCCCAAACTAATATTTCTACAGAAAAATTTGCCATAAATTAATTTTTTTTTTTAGAAAAAAATGGTCACAATCTCAATTTTCTATAGAAAAATTTGTCCCAAACTTATAATATTTCGATTTTTCGTATAAAAAATTAAATATATTTTGTATGAATTATTTTGCGATATAAAATTGCTTAAAATATCTCAGTTTTCCCCTAGTTTCATTGCCACTTTCATTTTCATTATTTGTCTAATTATGTCCCTAAAGACATTTTACCCTCTTTTAAAACTCATTTCTTATAATTACCATTTAAAATGGTATTTTTTTAATCTCTCGATAGAAAATCTAATGCACGATTTAAAAGCTTAAACATTGTTATAATTTCAGTTTTGAAAGCACTAAAATGTTCGTGCCATAAATACTTTGTGTAGTTTATGTGATAAACGAGTATAAACATAATTGTCACAAATCCTTTTGTAATATATAATAATGATAAATGACTCGAAAACACGACGGTAACAAAACTAACATTGTTATGACATAAACACTTATACAGATTCACACATACAAAAAAAAAAACGACTTTATTAGGGTAACGAGATATAGAGACATTTAAGAAATTTAGATATAGAAATATATGTTAGCTTTTATTATATGGATTTAGAAAATCACTTAAGACATTGAAACCAATTTAAATTTCATTTCTTAAATCTTAAACTAATTTTGAAAATTTCTTATTTATTTATATTTGGCTGCAACCTAATCATCACTTATCATCATATTCCTTTGCACATGAGAATATATAGACAAATAATGGGTGTAGATAAAGAAAAAAGCGTATGGACAGACATGCGTTTATCAGGCTACAACTATGTAACGCCCTTTTCGCCATAAACAAAACTGCTACATTATATTTAAAGAATGACTTAAACATTTATGGTGTTATAATTAAATTTTGTGCATTGAGCATTTAAAGAATGTTTACATCAGAGAATTAAATATTTTATTTTTAAAAAATCCATTTTTAGTAAATTTTTCCAATAGAAAAATTTATTTGGGACAAATTTTTCTATGGAAAACTTCATTTGGGACAAATTTTTCTATAGAAAACATAACTCTTGGCAAATTTTTTTATAGAAATCTTCATTTGGGACAAATTTTTCCATGGAAAAATTAATTTGAGACAAATTTTTCTACAGAAAAATTAATTTGTTACAAATTTTTTTATAGAAAAATTTATTTGGGACAAATTTTTCTGTAGAAAAATTAATTTGGGATAAATTTTTCTGTAGAAAAATTAATTTGGGACAAATTTTTCTGTAGAAAAATTAATTTGGGATAAATTTTTCTATAGAAAAATTTATTTGGGACAAATTTTTCTGTAGAAAAATTAATTTGGGACAAATTTTTCTGTAGAAAAATTAATTTGGGACAAATTTTTCTATAGAAAATTAATTTGGGACAAATTTTTCTATAGAAAAATTAATTTGGGACAAATTTTTCTATAGAAAAATTAATTTGGGACAAATTTTTCTATAGAAAAATTAATTTGGGACAAATTTTTCTAGAGAAAAATTAATTTGGGACAAATTTTTCCATCGAAAAATTAATTTTGGACAAATTTTTCTATAGAAAAATTAATTTGGGACAAATTTTTCTATAGAAAAATTAATTTGGGACAAATTTTTCTATAGAAAAATTAATTTGGGACAAATTTTTCTATAGAAAAATTGATTTGGGACAAATTTTTCTATAAAAAATTAATTTGGGACAAATTTTTCTATAGAAAAATTAATTTGGGACAAATTTTTCTATAGAAAAATTAATTTGCGACAAATTTTTCTAAAGAAAAGTGAATTTCTGACAAATTTTTCTATAGAAAATTAATTTGGGTCAAGGGTTCTATTGAAAATTCGATATAAAATTTTTTCTTTACAAAAATTTTATATTTTTCTTTAGAAAAATGTTATATAAAATTTTGTTTTTTAGAAAAATTTTCGATATAAAAATTTTTTCGTTAGAAAAATTTTCGATATAACAATTTGTTCTTTAGAAAAATTTTTTCATTAGAAAAATTTTCGATATTAAATTTTTTCTTAAGTACTATTTTGTATAAAATATTTTCTTTAGAAAATTTTTATATTATATAAAATTTTTTCTATAGAAAAATTTTATATAAAATTTTTGGGTTTTCTTTATTTTTCATTTTTTCTTTAGAAAAATTGTGTATAACTTTAAAAAAAAAAATATTCAGTACAAAATTTTCGATATAAAATAATTTCTTTAGAAAAATTTTATATACATTTTTTTCTATAGCAAAATTGAATATAAAATTTTTTCTTTAGAAAAATTTTCGATATAAAATTTTTTCTTTAGAAAAATTTTCGATATACAATTTTTTCTTTAGAAAAATTTTCGATATAAAAATTTTTTCTTTAGAAAAATTTTCGATATAAAATTTTTTCTTTAGAAAAATTTTCGATATAAAATTTTTTCTTTAGAAAAATTTTCGATATAAAATTTTTTCTTTAGAAAAATTTTCGATATAAAATTTTTTCTTTAGAAAAATTTTCGATATAAAATGTTTTCTTTAGAAAAATTTTCGATATAAAATTTTTCCTTTAGAAAACTTTTCGAAATAAATTTTTTTTAGAAAAATTTTCGAAATAAAATTGTTTAGAAAAATTTTTGATAAAAAATTTTTTCTATAGAAAAAGATCGATATAAAATGTTTTCTTTAGTAAAGCTTACGGTATAAACTTTTGCTATACAATAATTTAAAAAATTCAATATATAATGTTTCTATAGAAAATATTGAAAAATTTGGTATACAATTTTTGTGTAGAATAATTAATTTAAGAATAAAATTTTGACTTCATAAAAATTCGATATAAAATTTTTCTATTTAAAATGTTTTGATATAAATTTTCTTGTATAGAAAAATTTGTGAGTTTTTTCTATAAAAAATTATATTTTTTATGTTAACCCCTTTAATAGTTGTATCGGCCACGAACGAAACTATAATGAGTAAAATCAAATTTTGACAAATAAACGTTATATCTTAGAACCGACTTTTAAAGTCGATCGAACAAGTATATATATTGCTTAAAATAGTCATCTCAAAAAAGCCAATATTTAACGAAACAATTACGAACTTTCCTTTGTTTCAAAGTTCTTTCATCACTTTTATTTTGGTTTAATTTTTGTAATACCATAGGATGTGATAGAATTTGTGCTAAGTCAAAATTTTTCCTAAATTAAACAATAAAATTCATTTAATTCCCTGCCTTCACCCATACATTAATCTTAAACTATTTTACGCTTTCTCACATTTTATACACAAATGTATCCATTGAAAGGTACTCATATGTGTAAAGAAAATTTAAACATTCAGTCGCCCCTACAAGTAGACTAAATATTACTAACAAGTAAATAAACATATTTATGCATAAATATGCATTTATTTAAAACATATATAAATATGCATAATATATTATATAAGCAAATGTATGTAAGTATATAAACATAATAATAGTAGTAGAGTAAATATATTTAAAGCGAGTAAAGAGTGTATGTACCCCTGTCTAAACATATGAACATACATCATTTTCGGTTTTGAGCACAGATTCAAATATTTATGTATGTGTGCATGAAAGTTTTAGAGTGTGTGTTATAAATATATGAAGCCAATTTGCATAAACATAAATTTAGACGCTTTTCACTTCTATCAAAATATTTTTTTGTCTGTATACATATGTATACCAATAAATTTTATATAAACACATAAATAGCTATATGTATGTTAGCGATAGTGAAAATTTTCTATAGTATAAGTGTTAGTTAGCTTTAGCGTTTTAAAGCATTTTTTATTCATTCATTCAAACTTACTTTTTCAGTGTAGCCGCTAATGCTAAATCGGGACGAACATCAAAGCGACTTTGCATATAGAAACGCAATAAATTATCACGTTCATTTTCACGTAATCCTTCCTCCAATGCTACGGCTCCTAACGAATGATACGATTCAGATTCAGTGATACCAAATAATAAATCATAACTGAAATGAGAGTGGAAAAAATAAAAGATGTGAAAAATATTAGAAAAATAGAAAATGGGAAAAATAAGGTTTTCAAAAATGCCATAAAAAATTTTTATGTATGTATGTAGTTGAGATTTTGTAATGTGTGTTTGTATATGGAAAGATCTGATGCGGGCAATAGACAATTGGATTTGAAGGCACATTATGGCACAATAAGTGAGCAGCTAATATCGTTATATAAAAACAAGATAAAGACTAAATAGATAAAGTTTTAACCAACATTTAAAGAGTGTTCCGAATGAAATATACAATAAATTTTTTTTATAGCAATTTTTTCTTATTAAAATTTTTCTATAGAAAAATTTTCTTAATGAAATTTTTTGTATAAAAAAATTTTCTTATTGAAATTTTTTTATATAGAAAAATTCTCTTATTGAAATTTTTTCTATAGAAAATTTATCTTTTTAAAATTTTTTCTATAGAAAAAAATCCTTAATGAAATTTTTTGTATAGAAAAATTTTCTTACTTAAATTTTTTGTATAAAAAAAATTTCTAATTGATTTCCCTAAAAATTTTTCTTATTAAAATTTTTTGTATTAAAAAATTTTCTTGTTGTATTTTTTTCTACAGAAAAATTTTATTATTGAAATTTTTTGTATAGAAAAATTTTAGTATTGAAATTTTTTCTAAAGAAAAATTTTCTTATTGAAACTTTCTATAGAAATTTTTTTTATTAAAATTGTTTCTATAGAAAAATTTTATTATTGAAATTTTTCCTATATTTAGTATTGAAATTTTTTCTCTAGAAAAATTTTGTTATCGAAATTTTTCCTATAGAAAAATTTTCTTGTTGAAATTTTTTCTATAGAAAACTTTTTGTGTTGAATTTTTTTCTATAGAAAACTTTTCGTATTGAATTTTTTCTATAGGAAAATTTTCTTATTGAAATTTTTTCTATAAAGTTGCATTTTTTTCTATAGAAAACTTTTTGTTTTGAATCTTTTTCTATAGAAAACTTTTCGTATTGAATTTTTTTCTATAGAAACGTTTTCTTATTGAAAATTTTTCTGTAGAAAAATTTTCTTATTGAAATTTTTTCTATAGCAAAATTTTCTTATTGAAATTTTTTCTATAGAAAAATTTTTTTATGGAAATGTTTTTTGTAGAAAACTTTTCGTATTGAATTTTTTTCTATAGAAAACTTTTCGTATTGAATTTTTTTCTATAGGAAAATTTTCTTGTTGAATTTTTTTCTATAAAGTTGAATTTTTTTCTATAGAAAACTTTTCCTATTGAATCTTTTTCTATAGAAAACTTTTCGTATTGAATTTTTTTCTATGGAAAAATTTTTTTTCTGTAGAAAAAATTTCAATAAGAAAATTTTTCTATAGAAAAAATTTCAATAAGAAAATTTTTCTATAGAAAAAATTTCAATAAGAAAATTTTTCTATAGAAAAAATTTCAATAAGAAAATTTTTCTATAGAAAAAATTTCAATAAGAAAATTTTTCTATAGAAAAAATTTCAATACGAAAATTTTTCTATAGAAAAAATTTCAATAAGAACATTTTTCTATAGAAAAAATTTCAATAAGAAAATTTTTCTATAATAAAAAAATTTTCTTATTGAAATTTTTTTATAGAAAAATTTTCTTATTGAAATTCTTTATAGAAAAATTTTCTTATTGAAATTTTTCCAACAGGAAAATGTTCTTATTGAAATTTTTTCCATAGAAACATTTTCATATTGAAATTTTTTCTTTAGAAAAATTTTCTTATTGAAATTTTTCTATAAAACATTTTTTTAATGGAATTTTTTCTATAGAAAAATTTTCTTCTTGAAATTTTTTCTATAGAAAAAGTTTCTCATAAAAATTTTCAATTGAGATTTTTTTCTATAGACCACTGCGCCTTAATAATCTCCTAAGCCTAAATAAACTTTACACCTTTTCATCCATAGACTCACTCTATATCTAATCGTCTTCATTTGTCATTCAAAATTTTTAATTAGCTTAAATTTCTTTGTTATTGCTTATTTCCATCATTCTCTGAGAATTTTCTTTAGCTTTGGTTTTACCTTTTAAAGGACAAGCAATTAAAAAGTTTCTTTCTTCCTGTTGAATTTTACATGAATTTGTTGCTTTGTGTTTTGAAAAAATTGTTTTCCTTATCTTAAATAAATAAAATGCTGGTTTAAGACATTATTAGTTTTTTATTTTTAATTATAACTTGTATAAATTTTTTCTTGCAAACTTCTTGGGAAATATCCTGAGGATTCTTAGGACATTGAAAGTTTTTTTGTCTGTGAATTTTGTTCCTTTTTTAGTGATAATGTGGGCAATGATAATTATTTGAATGACTGGAGACATCATCTACTAAATAGTGTGTTTTTGAAATTTCATTCTTATTTTTCAAAATTGATGACCTTATAAAGAAATCTTTTCGTTTTTGTTTGATTTTTTTAAATTTTTTTTTTACTAAATACTTAAAAAATCTTTAGTTAATTGCCCCTGATTTTCCTAGAAATTATAAATTTTTTTTCATATTTATCAAAACTTATCTAGAATTAAGTAAAACAAAGTCGGTTTGACTTAAACCTTTTGTTTAACATTTTTTAAATACTTAGCAAAGACTGACAGGTTGCTGGTATAATTGCAAATTCTTTTTGATTTAATCGTTATATGGGCTATCCCACAGACTATAGACCGTAGTACATAATCTATATACACTCTAATCTATATAGACTAAAGTCTAAATATAGTTTACAATATTTTGAATAAAATAAAACTATTGCAAGAGCAGACTATAATCAGAATAGACTATAGTCTTGATAGACTGAATAGACAATAAAAAGGATACTTAAGACTAAATAGACTAAAGTTTATAGAGGTTATAGTCTGAGTAGACTAAAGTTCAAGAATACTATAGTCTGAATCTGAGGAGACTATAGTCTGAGGAGACTATAGTCTGAGGAGACATTAGTCTGAGGAGACTATAGTCTGAGGAGACTATAGTCTGAGGAGAATATAGTCTGAGGAGACTACAGTCTGAGGAGACTATAGTCTAAGGAGACTATAGTCTGAGGAGATTATAGTCTGAGGAGAGTATAGTCTGAGGAGACTATAGTCTGTGGAGAATATAGTCTGAGGAGACTATAGTCTGAGGAGACTATAGTCTGAGGAGTATATAGTCTGAGGAGACTATAGTCTAAGGAGGCTATAAACTGAGGAGATTATAGTCTGAGGAGAGTATAGTCTGAGGAGACTATAGTCTGTGGAGAATATAGTCTGAGGAGACTGTAGTCTGAGGAGACTATAGTCTGAGGAGTATATAGTCTGAGGAGACTATAGTCTGAGGAGTATATAGTCTGAGGAGACTATAGTTTGAGGAGACTATAGTATGAGGAGGCTATAGTCTGATTAGACTATAGTCTGAGGAGGCTATAAACTGAGGGGACTATGGTCTGAGGGGATTATAGTCTGAGGAGACTTTAGTTTGAGGGGACTATAGTCTGAGAAGACTATAGTTTGAGGAGACTATAGTCTAAGGAGACTATAGTCTAAGGAGGCTATAGTCTGAGGAGACTATAGTCTGAGGAGATTATAGTCGGAGGAGACTATAGTATGAGGAGACTATAGTCTGAGAAGACTGTAGTTTAAGGAGACTATAGTCTGAGGAGACTATAGTCTCAGGAGGAAATAGTTTGAGGGGACTATAATCTGAGGAGACTATAGTCTAAGGAGACTATAGTCTGAGGAGACTATTGTATGAGGAGACTATAGTCTGAGGAGACTAAAGATTGAGGGG
The DNA here is from genome assembly GCA_933228675.1 of Stomorhina lunata. NCBI lineage: Eukaryota > Metazoa > Arthropoda > Insecta > Diptera > Rhiniidae > Stomorhina > Stomorhina lunata. The sequence goes on from OW121740.1 coordinate 21,511,794, forward strand.
TATATAGTCTGAGGAGACTATAGTCTAAGGAGGCTATAAACTGAGGGGACTATGGTCTAAGGAGATTATAGTCTGAGGAGACTTTAGTTTGAGGAGACTATAGTCTGAGAAGACTATAGTTTGAGGAGACTATAGTCTGAGGAGACTAAAGTCTGAGGAGACTATAGTCTAAGGAGGCTATAGTCTGAGGGGCTATAGATTGAGGCTATAGTCTGAGGGGACTATAGTCTGAGGAGATTATAGTCTGAGGAGACTATAGTATGAGGAGACTACAGTCTGAAAAGACTATAGTTTAAGGAGACTATAGTCTGAGGAGACTATAGATTGTGGAGACTATAGTCTAAGGAGGCTTTAGTCTGAGGGAACTATAGATTGAGGAGACTATAGTCTGAGGAGACTATAGTCTAAGGAGGCTATAGTCTGAGGGGACTATAGTCTGAGGAGATTATAGTCTGAGGAGACTATAGTATGAGGAGACTACAGTCTGAAAAGACTATAGTTTAAGGAGACTATAGTCTGAGGAGACTATAGTCTGAGGAGACTGTAGTTTGAGGAGACTATAGTCTGAGGGGACTATAGTCTGGGGAGGCTATAGTCTGAGGAGACTATAGTCTGAGGAGTCTATAGTCTGAGGAGACTATAGTCTAAGAAGACCAAAGTCTGAGAAGACTATAGTCTGAGGAGACTATAGTCTGAGGAGACTATAGTCTGAGAAGACTATAGTCTGAGGAGACTAAAGTCTGAGGAGACTAAAGTCTGAGAAGACTATAGTCTGAGGAGACTATATTCTGAGTAGACCATACTCTGAGTAGACCGTAGACTGAAAAGATTATAGACTGAAGTATGAAAGGACAGTAGTCAGACAGACGGACAGACAGTCTGACAAACAGACGGACAAACAGACAGATAAACAGACAGATAGAAAGACAGACTATACAGTCTGACAAACAGACAGACAGACAGACATCGCTTAGTCGTGTTAGAATTTCATAAGGATTCAGAATATATGTATATCCCTTTTAGTTTTTGAGCCAATATTAAAGAAACCAGACAGCAGACAAACGGACATCGCTCAGTCGTTTTAGAATTTCATAAGGATTTAGTATATATCCATTCTGGTTTTTGAGCCAATTTTATAGAAATTACGAACAGAATAACAATCTCAATATACCCCCCATTCTTTTTGATGGTTTATATAAAAATTCAATGACTTGAGGTACCTTAAAAATATGGTAGTCGCCCATATTTATTACGCATTTAATTACTCTGTACTTTTGTAACAGCTAAAAGAAACAAAAATTAAGAAGAGAAAAAGTTAAGAGTAATGATTTTTTCTGTTTAAACTTCATTAAATAAATTGACGTTTTTTGTAAATTCCTAGTCTTTAGGAACAATGAAAAATCAAAGAATTTTTTTTTCTTGCTAAAAATTGAAAAGAAATTCTTGGGAAACAAATTAAAAAATTTATTCAAGATTAGACTCTAATAAGCAGAGAATATTTACAATAAGACAAAAGGAAAAAAATTCTTAAAATTAAAAAAGAATTGAAATTACAGGAAAAAAGTATGTTAAAAAGGAAGAAAAAGCCTTAAAGACAGAAACATACATACATATATATGTAAGTAGATATGCAGATACATAGTCACTGAGGCATACAAAAACATACCAAATATGTGTGTATGTATTTGGTATTTTTCAAACTAATTTAAAAATTTTTTGAAAATTCATTTCATTTGAACGAAATTTTGTTTTTCCTAGAATTATTCATTTATTTAACCCATTTTATAGAAAACAAAAAAAGTAAAAGTATTTGATAAACAAATACATAGAAAATTGTATAAACATTTCTTTCTTTTTATACATACCGACTAAAGTGCTCTGTGTATTGTCCCATTACTTTATATGGTTGATTTGGTATAACATGTCCATCAACAATTGGACCCAATGATGTGGAAAATTGTGACAATGTGGTACGTATTTTCATAATGTCTTGATATCTGCAAATAAAAGAAGCAAAAGAAAAACTATATTTTAGGATATTTAATTAGGAACTGGAAATTGTATTGTTAAAAAAAAGGAGTAGAATTTTTGGCTTAAGGTTACAAAGACGACTGAAGAAATTTGAGGTATTTTCTTTTTTTTTTCATATAAAATTAATTTGTTGAATAAGTAATGGATGTTTTAAGTAAAATTATTTTTGTATTCATTTAGAAGATGAAGAAAAAATTTTTTGCCGAAAGGAAATTAGAGGAAAAATGGGAAAACGTGTGGACTTTTTGTAAATATGTTTTAGACTATATTTTCTAAAGTCTTTAATGTTTTCAGACTATAGCTCATATCAGAGGTAGAGTTTCTCTATGGGGAAGGCATTTCTGAAAAACTTAAAAAACTTATACTGCCAAGAATACTATGTCTTCAGTGTACTCTATAATCCTCCTAGCGCTGTCGGGTATATCTCGTATTTATCTCCCTACAAGGGTTTTTCTAGGAACTTATCAAACTATATACCTGGAGTATTTATGACTTAAAAAAAAAACAAAAAATGAAGGGCTAAAGTGAAACTTCCAGTGTTAATGATATCAGATTTTTAATAAAATTTCACATTAGAACCTTTAAGTAAATAGCCCTAAAAAATCCATGCTACAGTTTAATACTATCCTTGCCTTTTCCATTTAATATAAATCTTTTTGTGTTTGTATTTCCTGGAATTTTTAAAGTAGTTTTCACAAATCCCTTTGTGGTTTTTAGTGAACTTATATGTATTCCTTTTTGTCCGTAACCTTCTAATTTGTCAACAAATTTTCTATTTAAAAGGATTAGGTAAAGATATATACGACAAAATAAGATATGACTACTTTAATATAATAACACTTTAATCGTAAGCCAATTTTTAGAAACTATGAGACACTTATCAGAAATAAGTCTTAAGGTAAAACATATTAATTTAGTTAGTATTTATGTTAAGGTGGTTAAGGGCTTTTTACAGTTTTGGTGAAGTGCTGAATCTTTAGTCAATATTTACAAAAGGGTTCATATTTTCTATTTTAAGTAAGTATATCTATTGGTTTTTTCTTTCTACTTTTAAATTTATTATTTTAGTTTGTATAATTTTCTGATATGCAAGATATGTAAATTAAACCAAATTTTACGAATTTTGTAAATAATTTTTAAGGTCTAAAAAACCATTAGTTACACATAAATATAGTATATACTAGGTTTATATTTAAAAATATATGTACATATATACCCACAGATATTTTTCAAAAAATATAAACCAAAGCTTTGGAAATATTTTTTTAAAATTTGCATCTAGTTATGTAAATATTTCATATTTGCATATTTTTTATTATAACGTTTGTATGTTTATTAATTTACAAAGAACACCAGACAACAAATTGAAATCCGTATTATGACATATAATGGCAACCAGTATTTTTTAACCTACCATCAAAAAGAATGATTAAGCGTCTGTCTGTCTGTCTGTCTGTCTGTCTGTCTGTCTGTCTGTCTGTCTGTCTGTCTGTCTGTCTGTCTGTCTGTATGTCTGTCTGTCTGTCTGTCTGTGTCTGTCTGTCTGTGTCTGTCTGTGTCTGTCTATGTATGTCTCTGTCTGTCTCTGTCTGTCTCTGTCTGTCTCTGTCTGTCTCTGTCTGTCTCTGTCTGTCTCTGTCTGTCTCTGTCTGTCTCTGTCTGTCTCTGTCTGTCTCTGTCTGTCTCTGTCTGTCTCTGTCTGTCTCTGTCTGTCTCTGTCTGTCTCTGTCTGTCTCTGTCTGTCTCTGTCTGTCTCTGTCTGTCTCTGTCTGTCTCTGTCTGTCTCTGTCTGCCTCTGTCTGTCTCTGTCTGTCTCTGTCTGTCTCTGTCTGTCTCTGTCTGTCTCTGTCTGTCTCTGTCTGTCTCTGACTGTCTCTGTCTGTCTCTGTCTGTCTCTGTCTGTCTCTGTCTGTCTCTGTCTGTCTCTGTCTGTCTCTGTCTGTCTCTGTCTGTCTCTGTCTGTCTCTGTCTGTCTCTGTCTGTCTCTGTCTGTCTCTGTCTGTCTCTGTCTGTCTCTGTCTGTCTCTGTCTGTCTCTGTCTGTCTCTGTCTGTCTCTGTCTGTCTCTGTCTGTCTCTGTCTGTCTCTGTCTGTCTCTGTCTGTGTCTGTCTGTGTCTGTCTGTCTCTGTCTGTGTCTGTCTGTCTCTGTCTGTCTCTGTCTGTCTGTCTGTCTGTCTGTCTGTCTGTCTGTCTGTCTGTCTGTCTGTCTGTCTGTCTGTCTGTCTGTCTGTCTGTCTGTCTGTCTGTCTGTCTGTCTGTCTGTCTGTCTGTCTGTCTGTCTGTCTGTCTGTCTGTCTGTCTCTGTCTGTCTCTGTCTGTCTCTGTCTCTGTCTGTCTCTGTCTGTCTCTGTCTGTCTGTCTGTCTGTCTGTCTGTCTGTCTGTCTGTCTGTCTGTCTGCCTCTGTCTGTCTCTGTCTGTCTCTGTCTGTCTCTGTCTGTCTCTGTCTGTCTCTGTCTGTCTCTGTCTGTCTCTGTCTGTCTCTGTCTGTCTCTGTCTGTCTCTGTCTGTCTCTGTCTGTCTCTGTCTGTCTCTGTCTGTCTCTGTCTGTCTCTGTCTGTCTCTGTCTGTCTCTGTCTGTCTGTCTGTCTGTCTGTCTGTCTGTCTGTCTGTCTGTCTGTATGTCTGTCTGTTGTCGGCACGATAAAACCTTAACGAATGGATATAGGTCACTGAAATTTGGCATAAATATTCTTCATTTCTTCGAAAATTTTGCTAAAATCGATTCACATTTGACCATAGCTCCCAATGCAATGATTTATTTAGAAGTTTTACATAAGCACTAGGCAGCATATAAAATTTCATCAAAAACGGTTCACATTTAACCATAACTCCCATAAGAAGAACTTACGGAAACAGCATAAATGCCATCGAAAATACACTTAAATGCCAATAAATGATCAACTGTTATAGCTTTAGCTACTAAATTTAGCACAAGGAAGTCTCAAGTCAATGTCACCCAGTGCGGAAAATTTTGAAAAATTTTTTAAAAAATTTGGAAAATTTGTATTCATAATCGGTCACTATTTGACCATAGCTCCCATATTAAAATCTTACGGAAACACATAAATACAAAAAGAAAAGGGGTTATGTCCATCCGTCCGTCAGAAAAAAGCCCAATAGCGCCTTAACGAAAAGAGCTTGAGGGACAAAATTATACAGAAGTATTTTCGATATTTTGAGAAAGTTGTGTATTGGAAGAAATCGCTTCGCATTTAGTTAGAACTCCCATATAACCCCGCCCCGGAAATCACATTAGTGCTAATAAATTGAATACAATTGTAATAGCTATGATGACTAAGTTTAGAATAGGAAAGTTTCATGCAACGCTGGTCAGTATATCAAGTTTTATAGGAATCGGTCCATATTTGACTATATCTTTCATATAAAAATCACTCCCTTAAACCAAAAAAAATTTAGCAAAGGCCAATTAAAAGCTATTAAATTAGAAACTATGACAACTATGGCCATGCTCTATATAAAAACCAGCCAGTGTATAAAATTTTGTGGTAATCGGTTTACATTTGGCTATAGTTGTTATATATATAACATCCCGTTATTTATATCTACAATCAACAAGTAAAGGGTGTCCCAACTAGAACGCAATTTTTAAATTTTAAATAAAAAAAAAACCGTGAAACTTTATTATATCATAAAGTAGACAGAATGGGGTTATGTATGGAACAAGATATCGTGCAGATAGCTTCCGCAGCTTTGCTGGCACACACGCGATCTTTTAGTGAAATTTTCAAAGACTTTTTTGCATAAATGCTGTGGTATTTTATTAATGCAGCGTCCAATTTGCTCTTTTAAGGCTTGAGTCGTCGTCGGCTTATGCGCGTAAACCATCGACTTCAAAAAACCCTAAAGAAAAACATCTAAAGGTGTTAAATCGCACGATCTAGGCGGCCAATTCTGGTCTCCACAACGCGAAATAACACAACCGGGAAATTACTGATGTAGCAATTGAATTGTTTGTCTGGCTGTATGACATGTGGCGCCGTCTTGTTGAAACCACATGCCCTCAACATTAATTTCTTTAATTACAGGCAAGAAAAAACTAGCTATCATTTCACGATACCGAACACCATTGACTGTTCGCGCTTGACCTGCCTGATTTTCATAAAAAAGGTCCAATGATTTCTCCATCCCAAAATCCACGCCACATAGTGACATGTTGAGGATGCATTTGCTTCTCGTGAATCACTTGAGGATTTTCCTCACTCCAAATGCGACAATTTTGCCTATTGACGGAGCCATCAAGATGGAAATCGGCCTCGTCACTGAAGATGATTTTATGCAAAAAGGCCATTGAAAATTTCATTAAAAGATCGCGTGTGTGCCAGCAAAGCTGCGGCGACTATCTGAATTTTGTACCAAAAACTATAAATAATATTGCATGCGTAGAAAGCTACGCAAAGGTAGACAACGCGATTTTTTTAGGAGCAGATGAAGGTTAAAAAATGCTCAAATTTAAGATATATCTTGAAAGTATTAAAAATTCGTAATATTCAATAAAATCAATGCAATTTAAAATTTCGATATTTTGATTTAGTATTAGTTCTTCTTGACCTCCTTTTTGTCACCTAGTGTAATACAAATTCTACTCAAAATAAAAATTGAAATAAATATGTTTAAGGAAATTGTTTGTTAAAAGAAGCTTGAATTTTCTGTATTTAATGTAACAACCTTAAAGTCCTTGAATGCAAACTACACATAAACTTGATTTTTAAAAATCCTTTTTTTTTTGCCATCTATAAAACAATTTTTCATAATTTTTGGACAAATTTTATTTGGAAATTTTTTGTAAAATAAAATACTAAAGGCAGTCATGTGTGATTTATAATAGTATTCTAGTTAAATATTTTGTAAGTTGTTAGTGCATTTATTTATTGGTGTTGTTGTTCTTGATGTTGCTGCTCTGATGTCCTTTAGTTTAGTGCAATTCAGTTTTTGTGTCATGATTTCATAAAATGTACAACATATTTTTCTTAGTACTTGAACTTAAGAGATAGATGATAGATTGTGTTTGGGTTTGTATTGATGTTATATAAGTTTATATAATATTATTTAATAAACGTAAATTTTTTTTGTACGAATTTTATAAACATCCTCGTAAGTGCTTAGAAAAGTGTATAGGAGGGTGGTTTGAAGACATAATTTTATATTAAAAGCTTTTTTTAAAGAATATAAGAACATATAATAAAAATTATAAGAATCAGCCCATGTTCTTCACACTAGCTTAATTATTGGTATTTTCTTTATTTGCAATTTTTCTCCAACCCTCGTTTTAGCATTTCTGTAAAATATCAATATCATTTTGATGTCATCAAAAGCACGTCTTTTATGGTTTTTTTCTACTCTTTTGTGCAGCACAAAGAAATCAAAAATTCCTCTAGATAAATCTTTAAAAGGTTAGTCTGTCCCAAACGGACCTCCTTACATATATATCTTCGAAAGTCTTCTAATGCATTTAGTACGAAGTAGAAATCTTCTTCAAAGTCTTAAATTTTTATTGCAAAATTCTCTGTCTACTAACAAAGATTTTGGCTTTTAGTTAAATGAATATTAAGGCTAAGGATCCTTTAGTTATACTAACGAGTATAAAAATAAATTAATTTTTGTTTTCAATATATTAAAACATGTTGCAATATATCTACTTGTGTCAGAATTTTTGAAGGATATTGTAAATACTTGAAACTACATAAATCTTAAAAAATATAGATATCAAAAATAAAAAGCCAATCTCAATTTTTTGGACTTTTTTTTAAATATAATAAAGAAATAAGCTTAAGAGAATTTTAAAATTAAAGTATTTGTATCCTTAAGCAAGGATACTTTTATATAAAACACATTCATTAATTTTATATTATTTTCAGGGGCCCAGAAAAACTTTGTCCATTACAAAATGACGTGCTTGAAGTGGTTATATGTATGTCTAAGCCAACTTTGCTTTAATATATTAATGAAATGTGGTCAAAGGTATTTAGTAAGGCAAAACAGAATATTTGATTTAAAACTAATTTAAGCTAAAAGAAATGATTTGCAAGATTTTGGGACACAGTTTAAAAAACTAAACTAACTCCAACAGATGATGTTCATAAAAATGTGTAATTCATCCTATAGTCTTTTGCTCAGGCAGGCCAACTACAAACAAAATGTTTTAAGAAAACTCTGTCTAAAGACATACCTTCCTATCACATATGTCATATGTATGTTAAGTTTTCTATAGAAAATATATTGTATCGAAAATTTTTCTATAGAAAAAATTTTATAACGAAAATTTTTTTATAGACAGAATTTGATATCGAAAGTTTCTCTATAGAAAAAATTGTATGTCAAAAATGTTTCTGTAGAAAAAATTTTATATCGAAAATGTTTCTATTAAAAAAATTTTATATCGAAAATTTTTCTATAGAAAAAATTAATAACGAAAATTTTTCTATAGAAAAATTTTATAATAAATTTTTTTCTATACAAAAAATTTATAATAAAAATTTTTATATAAAAAAAAAAATCATAATGAAAATTTTTCTATAGAAAAAATTTATAATGAAAATTTGTATATAGAAAAAATTATAATTTGTCTATAGAAAAAATTTATAATGAAATTTTGTCTATAGGAAAAATTTTGTAATGAAAAGTTTTCCATAGAAAAAAATGTATAATAAAAATGTTTTTATAGAAAAAATTGTATAACAAAAATATTTCTATAGAACAAATTTTATAATAAAAATGTTTGCATAGAAAACAAATTTTTTATAAAAATGTTTCTATAGCAAAAAATTTAAAATGAAAAACTTTCTATAGAAAAAATTTTATTATGAAAATTTTTCTATAGCAAAAAATTTAAAATGAAAAACTTTCTATAGAAAAAAATTTATAATGAAAATTTTTCTCCAGAAAAAATTTCATATAGAAAAATAATTGAAAAATAATTGAAAATAATGAAATTTTTTCTATAAAATAATTCCATAAAGAAAATTTTTCTATAGAAAAAATTTTATAATGAAAAATTTTATAATGAAAAATTTTATATAGGAAACATTTTATAAGGAAAACTTTTCCGTAGAAAAAATTTCATATCGAAATTTTTCTAAAGAAAAAAATTTCTATTAAAAAAATTTAATGTTGTAAATTTTTCAACAGAAAAAGTCTTATAATGAAAATTTTTCTCTAGGAGAAATTTTAAAATAAAATTATTTCTATAATTTTGTAATAAAAATTTTTCTATAGAAAATTTTATAATGAAAATATTTCTATGAAAAAAATCTATAATAAAAATTTTTCTATAGAAAAAATTTCATAATGAAAATTTGTCTATAGAAAAAATTTTATAATGAAAATTTGTCTATAGAAACAATTTTATAATGAAAATGTTTGTAAAGAAAAAAATTTAAAATTAAAATTTCTCTATAGAAAATATTTTATAATGAAGCTTTTTCTTTACACAAATTTTTGTAATGAAAATTTCATGATGAAAATTTTTCTTTAGAAAAAATTTGAAAATTAAAATTAATTTTAACAAAAAAATTTGAAAATTAAAATTTTTCTTTAGAAAAATTTTAAAATAAAAATTTTTTTATAAGAAAAATTTGAATATAAAAAATTTTTATAAGGAATTTTTTCTATACAATTTTCTTTTGTATCAAAAATTTTTCTTAAAAAAAATTTTGTATCAAAAATGTTTCTATAGAAAAAATTTTGTATCAAAAATATTCTATAGAAAAATTTTGTATTAAAAATTTTCTATACAAAAAATTTTGTATCAAAAATTTTCTATAGAAAAAATTTTGTATCAAATATTTGTTTGTATAAAAAGTTTAATATCTAAAATTGTTCTATAGAAAAAATTTTATATCAAAAATTTATCTATGGAAAAAATGTTATATCGAAATTTTTTCTATAGAAAAAAATTTTATATCAAAAATTTTTCTATAGAAAAAATTTGATATCGAAAATTTTGTAATGAAAATTGTTCAAGGGAAAAAATTTAATAATGTAATTTTAAATTTAATTTTGTATCAAAAATATTCTATAGAAAAATTTTGTATTAAAAATTTTCTATACAAAAAATTTTGTATCAAAAATTTTTCTATAGAAAAAATTTTGTATCAAATATTTGTTTGTATAAAAAGTTTTATATCGAAAAATTTTCTATAGAAAAAATTTTATATTGAACAATTTTCTATAGAAAAAATTTTATATCGAAAATTTTTCTATAGAAAAAATTTTATATTGAAAATTTTTCTATGGAAAAAATTTGATATCGAAAATTTTTCTATAGAAAAAATTTTATATCAAAAATTTTTGTATAGAAAAAATTTGGTATCGAAAATTTTTCTGAAAATTTTGTAATGAAAATTTTTCAAGGGAAAAAATTTAATAATGTGATGTTTTAACAGAAAAGTTCAAAAATTAAAATTGACTTGATCTTGCCAAAATTATTAATTTGCATGCATTTTTAATATTTTGTTATCTTGCTATGAACATTTTTAGGAAATAAAAATTTTGATTTTTGACCCTGGTGAAGAAAGCTTTGTTTCGTCCAATATTTTAAAAATTCTTTTCGCTTGGATTTTCCATAAACTAGGCATAAATATTTATTATTTATTTTGATTAAAATTTTATGGAAGTAAAATTTACCGAACAGCTACTAAAATTATGTCCAAAAATTTACATTTTCGCGTAATTATTCAATTGCAAATAGCAACTACGTCGAAACGGTTTCAAATTTTATTCTCCAATTTGTCCGTTTTAACACACAGATACATTATTTCTTAGTTTTTATTATTTGTTCAACAAAATTTTCAAAATATTGAAAAATGATTTTTGAAAACGAACTGAGAAAATTGTACCATTTGCGAACATAAAAAAACTAAGTAAAATCGATTATATTTTAACAAAACTGAACTTTTTAATACTTACAATCCATTAAATGATAAATCATATCTAACTTGAAACTTCTTTTTTTAAAATATGGTTAGAGCATATTCTTAGGCGCATTTTCAGGAACATGACTTTTCAGGAGAAAATTGCAATAACTTCGGAACTGCATTATGTACTTTTATCTCTGTTAGTTCTATTTAATATTCCATTATTTCTTTTTCTAAAAATTTATTATTATATTTCAAAAATTTCATAAAAACAAAAAAAGAACAAATGTTTCCCCATTCGAATGGGCTCTTAAACTTTGGATCCAATGCTCACCCCTAAAACATTGTCCCATATGGCTCAATGTTGTAAAGTTAAACTTTTAGTTCAAATGTTACAAATGTTTGAAAAATTTGTAAAATTCAAACAAAACTTTTCTAACCTACAAACCATTGGCACCCTAATGTACATATATAAGTCTACTTTCACACCAGTCAGGTTTTCTCAAGTTTTGAGTTTTTATGAGAAAAAGCTGACAGAATTGAAATTAATGCAAACTTGACTATACTATCAAGTTTTCGAAAATTTTGGAAATTTGTTTTAAATTTAAGGAAACTGAAATGAAAACAGATGAAGACAATTTTGGTCTGTGAACGTGAATGCAGATTCAAAAGAAATTTTAAGAAAAACTGATTAGTAAA